>VXBI01011377.1:0-123395 GCA_013397375.1 Toxostoma redivivum
CATCCCATCCCATCCCCCATGGGTCCCTGGTGTAGGGACAGGACAGGGGTCCCTGCTAGGGGTGTCCCAGCCTTGTATCTTAAGCCCAGAATCAGCACTGTCTGTTCAGGTCTCAGTGGCTTGGAGGGCTCTGGAGCAGCCTCTCCCTCTCTCTGGGCAGCTGTTTGCACTGCTGTTCCTTTTGCATTGCATGTCAGGAATTCATTTATGGCTGGGACAGCATTTGCATTGCTCAATGCATAAATAGGATATAAATAAGATGCTGATTTCTAATCACTGCACAGCCCCAGGAGAAGCACTCACACCAGGGTGTCAGGTGGTGCCCTGGCCTGTCCCTCTCCAGCACCAGTGTGTCCCTTCTTGGAGCAGTGGCAGCTGCTGGGCAGGGCCCTGCTGGCAGTGCTGTGTCACCCAGCAGCAGCCAGTCCAGCTGCTAAACACCAGCTCAGCAGTCAATAACAGAGGTGGATGTAGGGCACTGCCAGTCCTTGGCACAGCATCACTAATGGAGGGGGGTTTTAGCTGTTTGGACCCCTCATTGGCATCACAGGGTAAATCCAATTCCTCTTCCCCTGCTCAGCCTGCCTGTGGTACCTGCAGAATAATTTACATGTAGCAGGCTATTTGTAACCTCTTTGGGGAGGGGAGGTAAATGGAAACCTGTACTGGGGGTTGTTTCTGTAACAACCATGGCTGCCCAAAAGCTCTGATAGAGGGGAAAAATAAAAAAAGAAAACTGTGCATTGCTAACCAGAATGTCTCACCAGGACGAGAGGGCTGGACAAGGGTGGAAGTGGCACCTGACCTCCTCAGAGCAGCTCCTTTACAACACAGGTTATAAAAGTCAGGCTTTTCAGGAAGATGGGAGTGAGACCTGCCTGGGAGCTGCGCTGCTCTCGGGAGCTGAGGCGGGTGTGTGACTGCAGGGTGACTCACCAGAGCCAGCAGCATTCCCTGGAATTTGCTGGGAAGTGACAGGAGTTGACGTGGCTGCTGCAGTGCTGGGACTGAGGTGTCCTCAGGCTGTTTGAGCTCTGTCAAGAGCTGGGTGCTGGAAGAGGAATGTCCTGTCACTGCCCCTCCCTGGCCATGCTGTGCCCCTGGCTGGGCTGGCACATGTCCCTGCTGGCACAGGGACCACCCTGCTGCCAGTGCCAGCCCACTGGCAGAAGCTGTCACCTGCAATGGGGACAGAAACAGAAACAGCAGCAGTGCAGTGATTGAACACCTGTACCCAAGGGAGAGCTTTTCCCAGTTTTTTTAGGCTGCTGGGGGTGGGAGCAGCCTGCCATGTCAGCAGAGCTGCAATGACAGCAGCAGTGGGATCCCCAGAATTCCTGCTCGTTGCCAGGCCTGCTGGGGCAGGTGCTGCCATGAGATCCATTTCAGCACTGAGCAGAGGCACTGACACATCACAGACATCTCATGGCACTTGTCTCAGGACGTGGCCCTTCATGTGTGTCATGCACTTGCAATTGTCACTGCAGCCCCAGTGCCAGTGACCCCTGGGAGCAGGGGATGGCTGAACCTGGGGCTCAAGGCTTAATGGTGAATTAAAGCAACAAAAGGTGGAAGGGAAAAGGTGGGAGAAGCCGCCCATGACAGGGCTCTACTCCCCACTTGCAGAGGGGGATTTCTGGGGGGTGTGGTGGTGGGGTGACCTCTCTGACAGCCCCCTGTGTCCTTTCAGACGAGTGCTGTGCTGTGTGCAGGCGGCTGTGCCCTGCTGGCCCTCAGCTCCCTGCTGGCCATCGTGGCTGTCCTGCTGCCCGGCGGAGCCTGCGAGCGCCGAGTCTGCACCCTGGCTGGCTACATGCAGACAGCAGCAGGCAAGTGATGGGCTTTGCTCTCTGGGGGGGAAAGATGGGCTGTCTTTTTGTGGCATCTTGGAGCTCAGCAGCATGAGGAGCTTGCAAACCCTAACCAAGGGTGGGAGAAAAGCAAGTGGCCCCTCAGTTTAGTGATTGCCTCCTGCATTCATCATAAAAGCTCCTGAACATCACCTCCAACCAGATCCACAGGTCTGTGGCAGAGCCTGGGCTGCAGGTGCCACTCATTGCCCCCAGCTCAGGAGGTTGTGTAGGACAGGGGGCTGCAGCTTTCTGCTGGCAGGGTGCTGCTGCTCCTCCTGGGGTGCAGTAGATGCTCCCTGTGAAGTATCCAGTTCCATCTTGGTGATTAAGCCTCTGGAGGGATTTCCCAGCCTGTCCTGTATCTGCCCCAGGCAGCCCTCCTGATGTTGCACCCACTTAAAATTCCATTGCAATTGCTTGTGCTTCTGCCCTGGGGGAGTGCAGAGGGAGAGGGCAGGAAGCTGGGGAGGGACAAACCCCACTGGAGGTTTGTCACCCCTGCAGGGAGCCATGTCCCTGAGTGCTGGACCAAACCTCCCCAGCTGGACATGAGCCAGGACAGGAGATTAATGCCTGCTCATGTCTGTGCCCCAGAATAAACTCCCTTCCTTGGAGAAATTCTCAGGGCCAGCCAGGCTTTGTTCTCTGCCTGAAGCATTCAAGCTGCTTTGGGGGAAATCCTGTTACATGCTTTCCTCTCCAGGGCTCATCCCGTGGGATCCCACTTGGGACAGATGGAGGAGGACAGATTTTAGCCATGGCTGCTCCAGCTCAGCCAGGCTGTGGGTCCACAGAGACAGCTGCTTGTGCCTGTCCCATTCTCCCAGCTTGGAGATTCCCATCTCTGCTGGCTGGTGGCCAGTGGGTCCCTGGGTGTGGGACAGAGGCTGGAGGAGCTCCATGGCAGCAGATCTCAGCTCCAGGGATGTGTCCCTATGAGGTGACTCGGGGTGACCTTGCAGGTGATGTCTCCTGCAGGGGATAATTGGGACAGGAAAGGGTAACCCCACATTACCTTGGCTTGGGGGGGTGGCACATCTTTGTATCTGAGCAGATACAAAGCAAAGGATTAGGAAGAGTCCCTGGAAAGGAAACTGACTGTGGCAGATAAATACAAATGAGGCGCTGCGAGGGGTTCTGGTAATATTGAACAGGCTGTAAATAAACTGTAGGCTCTAAGCGTTATTGACAAATGAAAATTTACTGGGGACGTTTGAGCAAGCTAATGGGTTGCTTTAAACCCTGGCATTGCCTGCTAAGCATTTTGTCTTGTGCTTTTTAATTTTGTGCACTGTGGATTAATTCCCATTCAGAGCCAGGCAGCCCTGAGTCAACAGAATTAAATGGTTTAATGTATTTGGATTCGGAAATGCTGCCCCTCCGTAATTTCTCTCTTTGTTCCCCCCTCCCTCCCTAGGAAGAAGCTTTTCAATAGAAATCAGCTGCAGTGAGGTGACAGGGAGAGAAACTCCTCCCCAAAAATTACGTTATCTTGGAGAAAAACAGGGATTTTAGGATAGATGATGTTATATGGGAGGGAAAGAAAAGCCCAGGAGGTTTGGTAGAGTAGCTCTCTGATGGGGGGGGGCAGCTCTGCCAAGGGGACCCCTTGAGATGCAGGCAGAGAAGTGGGGTTTAGTGTCTCCCAAATCCCAGGATTCCAGGTCCCACAGTCACCCTTCCCCTGTCTGACCAGATATTTTCCCACTGAAATCCAAATTTTGCTCTCATTTTCCCATTTCACAAAGCCAACTGGAGGTATTCTTTTAGAGCACCAAAGGTATGAGTAAGTAAATGGAATTCTATAAAACACTGAATCAGAAATCCAATGTCCTAATAAGGAGCCAGGTGCATTCAGCCAGGAACATGAAACATGCCAGGAAGTGCAGGAGCAGAGGCACTAGCAGAGCCAGAATCAGCTCCCACAGGCTCTGCCCTGTCTCAGAAAGATGCCCTGAGCTGCACTCACATAAATCCAGGTGTAGAGGCCATGGACTGATCCTTGAACCAAAAAGGAACCATTCCTGAGAGCATCCCCACAGCAAGGGCAGCCAGGCTCAAGCTGCAGCTTTAGCACTTTCCTGCTGTACATTTGGTGCCTTTTGCAGCCTCAGAAGGGAGGAAGACAAAAACCTTACACAGACAGAGCAGAGCACTAATTGCAGATGCAGACAGGCCATCAGGGTTCAGAGCTGGGCTAATTGCCACCACACTTTGAAAACATGAGTCCTGATGCCTGGCATCCACCCCTTAGAAAAAAACCAAACCAACATAGCCACACAAATAACAAGAAGATGATCCCTAATGAAAGAGTTAATGAGCAACAGGGGGAGGAGGAAGGATAAAGGAGCATTTGCTGAGCTCTCACACCCTATAAAATCAAAGCTGCCCCTGAGAGATTAGAGATGGGGCTCACTCCCTGGTCATGGTGTCAGCTCACTAAAATGAAATTTCTGGGGGATCCTTCCTCCCAAACCTACATGGCAGCACCTCCAAAGAGGCTGAGATAGCCAAGCTGGCCCATTTATGTGTGAGGTGCCCCAATCCTCAGCTGCATTCCATTGATGTTGCTGGAGAGGAGTCCTGGGGCTGACCCCAGGGACAGGGAGGGTCCAGCTGAAATCCTGCCAGTTGTCCTTCAGCAAAAGCCTCTTTGCTGGGGTTTTAAAAACAGGAGTTAATTCCAAGAAGAAATGTCTCCTGCTGCATGGGGCTGAAAGGGAAGGACAGGGGATGTTCTCCAGGGCTGATTGTGCCTGTACAACCTCTCTGGTGGCTGCCAGGTGCTGCTCAGGGGCCTGTGGTTCATAGCTGGACATTGCAGTTCATCTCTGCAAGGCTCTCAGAGCAGTTTTTCAGTGATTGGCAGTGGGGAAGCTGCTGGAAGGAACATGGGGCCATCACTGTGTCAGAGGACTTGTGGGTGATGCCCCAGGGAGCCCCAAGGCTCTGCTCTGAGCTGTCACAGCCCACACAACCCCCAGCAGTGTCACTGCCTTACAGGAATGTCCTGGACCTAGAGGAGCTGAGAGCCAGAGCAGCCTCTGACAGGTTTCCAGCACAGGCTCCCACTCACTCCCATGGGAATGGCCTTCCCAGGGCACTGGGGCTCCTGACTGATGAAAACTGAGATTGCAACCGAGGCTGAGTAAACCCCATCAAACAGAAAATCTGGGCAGATTTCTGCTTTGGGGGCTTGTGGTACTAAGGGAAGGATTCTGGGTGTGCTGTAGGATTAAGCTGCTGGTGACCACGCTCCAGCACTGAAGCTGGTTCCATCTGCTGCTTAGGAACAAGTCCTCCCAGGCAGGATGAGCAGCCTCTCTCATCCCTAAAAGCCTCAATAAAGCCAGGACTGTGTTGCTTTTGGGAAACTTTCCCCCATATGCTGTTCAGGCAAAGGTCTCTTGCTTTGCTGGCAAGGGGGCCTGATCCAACCTGCCAGTGTCCCCATGGCTGCTGATCCTGTCCCTGGTCTCTGTGGCCTGGCAGGAGGAGGATGCAGAGCTTGGCACCTCAGTGAGGGCACAGAGCACAGGGAGCCTTCAGGGAGGGTTTTGTTTTCACCCCACACTGCTCTCTCTCCAATCCTACCCCAGTTAACTCACTGCTCAAGACAAACCCAGTGCTGAGGGCAAATGATCCCGACCTGCCTGTGCCTTTCTAAGGTTCTTTCAGTTTTTAAAGAGCAATTTCCCAGCATTGCCACGACAGAATCAGAGCAGTCACAAAACTCCAGCAAGACAGGCAGAAACCCCCAGTTATGCAATTCCCTCATTTAGCCACACAGTAATCCCAGGTTTCACAGTAGTCCCAAGAGCTTCTTCCTGGAAAATTTAATTCCATTCTTCAGCCAAGATCCCTCTCATTGGCAGCAGCACGATGGCATTACAGAGATGGCCTCAGCTTTTGGTCAGTTAAACAGCAGAGCAAAACACAGGAGACCTTGTGATTTTTGTCTGTTCTTTAGAACAGTAAGAACACAGAGAGAGAATTGCTCATTTTCATATCAGTTGGAACCTTCTAAATGTATCAATTCCCAAGGACTGAAAACCAACCTAGGTTAAAATGGCTTGTGCCATTTAACCCAAGGGAGAGCAGCAGGATGGGTGGGAGGTTTGGGGCAGGCTGTGGGCAGCAGGGCCACAGCAGGTGCCAGGCCAGGATGCTGTCCCAGTGCCACAATGCCATTTAGGAAGGCAGCATGTGATCCTTCCCCCTCACTGCACCTCCCCCCCCTCCCTGCATCCCAGCCCACCTCTGAGATCGATGGTGCCCTGTTTCTCCCACCTTGTGCAGGCTCTGAATGGCAAACAGCACCGTCACCCGCATCCATATTGATCCCTCAGACTCGTATTGATCAGTCTGGTGACATACAGGTAATGTGTAATTAGTAACTTAGACAAAAACAGCACCAGGAGGGAGCTGCCTGGCAGCTCCGACCTTTGCTAGTGTGTCCATGGAGCAGCAGAGGGGTCGTGGCTGCCTGCTAATTGCTGACCTGCCATTCAGTCACAGAAACTTCCCTTCCCTGCAGCCATCGCTCCTGTGCAGTTTCCTGCGAGGTGTTGGATCCCTCCCATCCTGCCCAGAAATCCTGACTGGAATAATGGCATGAGGAAGGCACTCTGCCAAGCATCCCTTCCCAATGTACTTGTGGCACCTGCAGCTGGTGGGGACGCTGGGTGCCACCTCCAAGGATGTTGCAGGGGGACAGTAGGGACATGCTCTGCTCCTGGGCTCAGTGTCACAGCACTGCTTGGAGGGGACAGAACTGGAGCAGACACCTCCCCAAGGCAGGGGACAGTTTGGGGTTGGGAGACCAGTGCTGCAAACAACACTAAAAATGTCGAGGAATGGCCAAGGAGAGGAGGGTGGGAGCCCTTCCCAGCCCCTGCTCACCCTCCCCGCACAGCCCGGGGCGGGGGCAGACCCACGGCCCCTTTCCTGATGGGTGTTTTTGTTCCTGATGGGCTCCAGCAGCCCCGGAGCCCCATCCTGTTGACGCCGAGGGTTGTTTGTCAGAAGACATCCTTGGGATTCGGAAGAGGAACTTGGCAGTGGAGGCAGGGGGGAAGCAGGGCCCTGCTGTCCAGGCATTGATTTGATTTAAAATCACCCAAAGCTTCCCCCACCCCTGTTTAAAAATAGTATCTTGGCTTTTATCGCAGAGCCCACGCCATCCCTCTTCTTGTGGCAGTAGATTCTTAGAAAACATGCTCAGTCCTGATGCTGTGACATTGCTGGATGTGTTCAATCATCAGAGCAGCATGAAGAAAATATTGCCATAAAACTGTTTCCCCATTTAGGAAAGGTTCCTCAAAAGTGAAAGAGAAGCTCCCAAAGTAAGCCAAGTCCAGTCTTCCTGCAAGGTGCTTGGGCACAAAAGCAAACACAACAGCATGAAACCTGAGCCTGGAGATGTGTCCAGCTCCTGAACTGCAAGGGCAGCTCGTTTGTCTTTCTCTGGAAAGAGCCATGCTCCCATCACAGCTGGGAGCAAGTGCAGGATCCTCCTCGCTGCTCAGGTCCTCACTGCCATCCTCACCCTCTCCCCTCCACATTTCACATCTTGTCCTTGCACTCACACCACTGGAAGCCCTGATTCTGCCCCTGGTGCAAGGCTTTTTACCCCTGCTTTCTTTAATTACATTAGCAAAGTCAAAAAACTGCCTTTGGCACATTATTATTCAGTCAGTGAACTCTCACTAATTCCTGACACAACTAATAAGTATCTGAGGGTAGGAGCTCACTGCCAGGGAGCAGGGGAGGGGCTCAGCCACAGCCCAGCCCGAGAAGGGCTCGCTCCAGAGCCAGCATTGCTCATGCCTGACTTACCTGTGCTCTCGTTTTGTTCATTTGCACTGATGCAACCCCTCTTCTGTTACTTTTTTTTTTGCTAATTTCCTCCAGAATTCAGCTCAGTAAAAGCCACAACCAATCTGATCCTTGGGCTGGTTTGTCCTGGAGTAAAAGGTACCAGGTTCTGAACCCTGTGGGATGCTGGGCACCAGCACCAAGCCCAAGTGCTGTTATTCTATCAGTCTCTGTATGCTTAAGAATTTTATGAACTTCTTTGTTAGAAGCAGCAATTGACTTTTTTTTTTTCCATTTGAGAGGATGTTGCAGGGGGGAAAATGAACTTGTCAGATCCACAGATCAATGGGCATGAAAGTGGAACCACAAACATCAACTTCAGTCTTTCAGGAAATTTTTACTTCTGCTGAAACAGTAATTTCTCTGTGCTCACTCCAGTGCATACATTCGAGTGACAGATCATCTTGGTTTAAGAACAATTTCATGATTTTACTTCCAAAACCTAAAATCTTCATTGGAGAGCCAGGCCATTAAACATAGCAGTGGAAGGAGAGGGGCTGGCAGCTCTCCTCACAGCCAGGCTCCCTGCCACAGGTTAAGTGCAGATCAGCTTTCCCCAGGGCTCCAGCTCATTTCATACGAGGTGCAGAGCTGCTGAAGGAGAAGGGGCCAGACCCTGGCTGTGCTGTAGAGCAGCTGAGCCCTGCTCCACCCCAGTGACAGATGATAGAGATTCATTTCCATCTGACATTTGGACAGTTTTCTTTTCCTCTGCTCAATTGTCAAAATGTGCTTTGATTCTCTCCAGGTGGGTTTTGCCACTTGGCACAAAGCTGCTGACTTGGTGCCTTTGCCCTCCCTTCAGGCCAGGTCCCAGCAGCAGCAGCAGCATTAGCCTGGGCTAATGCCAGGAGCAGAGCATTTCTCAGTAGCCTCATTTAGAGAATAAACCAGCCATGTCCTTTCATTGGTTTTTTGGAGAGGGGCAATACATTTCCAGTGGCATCAGTGACAGAAGCAATATTCTTTCATTGCTATCATCAGAAAAGAGCAGCTTTATACTGCAAGAAAGAACTATTTCACTTGTACAAAATGTATTTTTATTCCCTTAAACCTAGGGAAATCCTTGTCATATTAATATGTGTCTGAATTGCTTCTCTTTCAACAGTTCTCCCAGGGATTTGAGCTTAGACCAGTTATTGCACTTGGATGCAGTAAGAGTCCATAAAAAAGTATATTCTGTAAATAATAACAGTGCTTTGTAATAAATGGAAACTACAAATAACAAGTGCCACTGGGACTCCAACACTGCTGCCCCTGAGGAAATACAAACCCCAAGGAGCCCAGCACTGTGCCAGAGCCACGTGTTTTGATGGGAAAATCCATATTTCATTTGATTCCCTCTGCCTGTGACTCTCCCTTCAGTTTACAGGCAGTTGCTCCTTCTACAACACAGGACATTTACCTGGATTCTAACATTTTCAAGGCACCAGGGTGGAACTCATGGGTGTTACCAGAAGGCTCCTCAAGCCATATCTTTCCAAGCAGGCTCCTTCTTGAATTTTTGGTGAGAGATGGCTTTGATAATGGCTGGTCTTTCATGAAGTTTAATTGAGCTTGTTGGTTGTTGCAGCAGAGAACCACTGCAGGAGAGGGCCCCCTTCCCTTGCACGTTTGGGTTGTGTAATAAACCAGATCCTGCAAAGCTTGAGAGCATTTATCATTTAACATCTGTCATTACTGGCTGCCCAGCCTGCTTGTTGCATGCCCACAGTGCTGAGAAGGATCACGTCCTCTTATCTCCTTGCTGTGTAATTATGTGTTCAGCTGAGGTTTCTTTCCACAAATAGTTTGGCTTCTCCCATTCCCTCTCCTTGCTTAGCTCATGTTTGTTGGCTGTTGCTGGGAAGATGGAAACAGACCCCTCCAGGGCTACCTGAATGTCCTCCCTTGCTCTGGGGAGGGAGCTCATAGCTGAATTTCATGCATCCTGAAGCAATTGTGTAGACACCACATCATCTTTATTGACTCATCCATCTGCACTGAATGCAGGGTGTAATACAGAGGAAAAAAACTTCCCTGTCCTCTCTGATGCTGGCAGGGAGCTCAGGACTGTCAGGAGCAGTTTGCAGTTCAGTCTGCTCAGGGATGCATTTCAGGGAGCTTTGGGCAGCCCCAGTGCCCAGCCATGGCAATGCTGAAGTTTTTTGGCCTGTTGTTAATACCAATATTAGCAGCATGGAGACAGTCTTGAGGGGAGATGTAAATGTTTGATAGGCTGGTTGGATGCTGGCTGTAATTTAAAAAGCATCTGAAAGTAGAGACAAGGACCTGTCAGGACACAGAGCAGGGCAGTGTATAGAGAAGCCATTACCTGCCAACACCAAGATGCTGCCCCAAAACCTAAAGGTTGATATCAAATTTGGGGTGAAGCAGCAAGCCTCCCAATACCTCAAATCCTGTTTTGCTGGGAATAGATGAAATTCATGCTATTTGTAGATCCACCTTGGAAGCCATTACAGGTCCTGGTTGGCCCAGCCTTGATGAAGTCAGTGATAAATCTGAGTGGCAGCTGCTTGCTGTCTTTTGTGTCACAGATTGCCCAGGCAGATAAAAACTGTGTCTGTGCACCAGCCAGTCTGGCTTTAGGAGCAGGGGTGCAAAAAGAGAGGATTTCCCTCAGAAAGGAGCAATGAAGATTTGACAAATGAGTCTTTCCAACAACTACAGTCCTGGCTGACTGTGGGACAGACCCTTTGGTGGGACATGGGGTCTTCCAGTTCCACTTTGCTTGCTCTGACTTGTCTTCAGTGTCCTGGGTAGTTGGGAGGTGGTGCTGGGTGAGCAGGGGAGCCAGCCCTGGGAACAGCCACAGGAGCAGTGGCTCTGGGCCAGATCCACTTCCTTTTTGCACAGCCTGACAATGCAGGGAGTCTGGCAGAGGTCTCTGTCCTCCTGTGGGCACGTAGCACAGCTCCCAGACGAGCTCTGCTTCGGAAATGTTTTGCTCTGCCTTCCTGTCTGAGCCTGTGCTGAGCTGGATTCCTTTGCTGGTAAGGAACAGATCTGCTTGCAGGAGAAATTTACCCTGCACCGAGTGTAAACACAGATGGAAATGTGGTGGAGCCCTTTTCAAAGTCAAGGGAATAAATCTGTTTAAAAGGCTGAACATCTGGGGCAGTGAAAGAGCACGTGGAGCATTAAGCCCAGGAAGGACAGTGGGGCTAAGGCAGAGGGCGCAAACTGCACAATAGAGAAATGTCTAAGTGGAGAAATTACCCCGAAGAGCATAACAGAAAGGACAAGAGGCTCCTTTTTGGATCTGTTTTAACTCTTCAGTTTTTTGAGCCCTGTGAGTTGCGTCCCAGGCACTTTGGATGGAGCAAGCAGGTAGGCTTTTCCCCTGGACTAATCTCATCTGCCTTCTCTAAGGCAGCATGTGAGGGATGCAGCCCCATGAGTCCTCCAGCTGCTGGGAGGGATAAGCAGGATTTTCCTCCCTGGTTAGGCAGCTAATGCTGTGCTGCAGAAACCCTGGAAGGACAGACCTGGCATGTTCACACCAGTGGGAATCAGCTTCATGATGGTTTGGTCAGCTCTTCTGCTCCAAGCCAGTGCATTTGCTATGTTCTACAGTAACTGCACTCCTGAACAAAGGCCTTGGTCCTGCAGGGCTTTATTCAGTTGCCTAACCAAAAAGTTAAAAGCATGGATAAGCTTTGGATGGCTGAGAAAATGTGAAATTGGGTTCTCCTCCCAGCCGTAACCTTGGCAGGAGCACAGCTCTGGCTGCTGAAGCCCATAAAATGAAAGCCCTGCTACTCCTGATAGGGGTATAAAATTATAATTACTCGAGGAGTGACTTACGATTCAGTGAAACAAGGATCTTCTCCTTTTTGATTCAATTACTCAGTGGTTATTCCTAGAAGACTGGAAGCAGATGGCAAGCTCTGGCCAGGCGTTTAACAGCCTGAGTTATGGCATGGAGGGGATGGAGCTGAGCTCCAACCTGCTGCTCCTTCTTGCTTTGGGTCCCCATCCTGGTGTATTCCCCAGGAAAGGAGAGGCTGGGACAAGATGGTTTGCAGCAATGGATGGAGATGTGGAGCATGTGCAGTAGCAGAGGGCTTGTTTTGCAGCTCAGCTGGCAGCACAGAAATGCAATAATTTTGTTTCTGTAAATCCAGTGCTGCTTTGGCCCAGGCAGGCACATCTTGACAGCAGTCCCAGAGAGCTGTGTCAGGAGCCTGTGGATCTGAGAGGTGACAACTGCCCTTCTGTCACACAGGAGAGCTTCCCCTCCTTCCAGGCCCAGGAGGAGGATGGATGGACAAAGGCAGACAGTCCCCTGGGCTGGGGTGGAACAAACACAGATGTATAATTTCTACCTCACTGCTCCTCCTGCCCTCGTATATCTTGAGCACATCAATAAAATCAAACAGACTATTAGCAGCACGTCCTGTTATCAGCCATGGATGGGCATCAGGCAGCCACGCAACCTGCATTTTATGAAGTGCAGCTCCTACCACTGCTGGGGCTGCAGTGATTATCACATCTCCTCACAGCTGGCCCACACCACAGCTTTTACGAGCTACCCTACATCAAAGGCCCTTTCTTTTTAAAGATAAATTAACAATTCTCTCCCTTTCTTTTTATTTAATGGCATAACAGCCAGCTGATTACTAGGTGAGACACCAATCTTGTTGCCGAGCTGTGCTTACTGCATTGTCTATTTGATTATTTTTATTGAATAAGCAAATGTTCTCTCAGAGCTCTGAAGTCCTTATGAGGGAGACTTATTTTCTGCTACTGTGATCTCTTTGTCACGGGTGGGTGATGTATGAAAAGGAATTGCAAATAGCTGTTTACAGCAAGCAAAGTCACAGAACAGCCCACTTCAATTTCTGCTATCTGTCGGAGGCTGTTGTTGGCAATGGTCAAAATTAATTAAGCAGGAAGGAAGAGAGCAGGGAGGCACTATGCATCCAGTTCTGACATTGAAATATTAATGGTGAGCTAATCAAGAAAGAGTATATATGAATATCTAATCAGCTCACAGTTTGCAGTTTTACTGGAGCAGTGAACTTCTGGGCAGCAGCCCTTTGCAGGAGGTGTGGGGAGGGGAGGTGGGCGGGCTGCTCCTGATCGCTCTATCTGGGAATAAACAAAGAGCTCCTGCCTGTGACAGGGGCTGAGGGACGTTTTCCTTCCACATCTCCCATCCCTGCTGCCACTGGATGCTGCTGCATCCTTCCTGCTCCCACCTACAGCAGCCAGGCCAGAGTGTGCAGCATTCCCAGTGCTATGTTCCTCCCTCCCCAGTGCCAGAGGCCACGTGGAGGGCTCAGCTCCTCCAGGACTGAGCTGCAGCATCTGTCCACATCCAGGTCTTGGGAAAAGGCTCAAAACATTGTACCTGGCCCTTTCCTTCCATGACTGGTACAGGCAGCAGCTTGTGTCCCTGTCTCTCCTGCCAGTGTGTTCCCAAGTGGAGTTTCCAAGTTTTTTATGGGGAAACAGAAGGTGATGGTTGTGCTGCAGGACACTGCAGGTCCCCCAAGCCCAGTGCCTGCCCAGCTGCTTTCTCCCACCCACACAAGCAGGGAAAAACAAGAGGAAACAATCCCATGGCAAAGCTGGGCTGATTCCAATCAAAGCCACAAAAGTAAATGTCGGCTTTGGGTGCCAGGAGTCATCAAGCATCATTTGTTTCTTCAGTGTCAGTGTAATGAGGGCTGTGGCTTTGGAGATTTCTATTGCTGTGTTTCTGCAAACAGTTCCCTCCTCTAACCTCTTGGAAATTGGATTTTGTGGGGCTGAGCAGTTTGTGTGCAGCAGATAGCAGCAGGACTGATAAGCAGAAACCTGTTTACACACTCACTCTCATCTAATACTATAACTGGGCAGGCAGCTGCCTAGATTATTTTTTAAATTTATTTTTTTAAAACACTATCAGATGTAATCCTTGTTGGCTGAATGTTTTGCTGCTTAACTGGCAGAAATCTGAACTAGACAGTTTTAACATGTAACAAACATGAAAATGATGTGAAGAAAAGGATAAAGGTAATAAGTAAATCTTAAATTACACTAGGCAAGAATCAAGTGGTGCTCAGGAGGGAATAGAAAACCTACCCTGTCCTGTGTGAGGTGGGATTTCATGTGCTGCCAAGGGAGAAGGGACTGGGTACAACTCCAAATGCAGAAAAGAGGGTCCTGGCATGTCTCTCTGACAGCCACAGGAACTTTCTGGGAAAGGAAAAGCAAAGCAGATGGCATCAGTTAAGACGAGTGGAGGGTACCAGGGATGTCCAGGGAAATGATGGAGTCCAGTGGCTGCATCCACTGTCTGTGGGAGGGAGAAATCTCCTCACTGCAGCTGTGTGGCTGCTGCAGTGCCCAGCTCCAGTTCCTGGGGCTGGTGGGGGAGCGAGCAGCAGGATTTCTGCAGGAGGAGCACTCTGCAACGTGCTTCCCTCTACTGCTCCAATATAACCCAAATCTGTCAGCCTTTAGGGCTTGCTGAGAAGGTCATCTGTGAGCATGGCTAATTATTTCAAGCAAAGCAGCAGGCTAATGCCACTAACCTGCTCCCAGGGACTGAGCTCTGCCCTGTGCCTCAGCTCTGTAGCTGCACACAAGCTGCAGGGAATTATGGATGCATGGGGCTGTGTGTAAAGCTCATGGATAGAAACAGATCCCACTGGCATGTACCTTGAGCACAGACAGGGAAATTCACATTTTTCATAGTCGATTCATTCAGTTGTCATGAAAATGCTGTTCCAGCCAAAAGGCAGAATCTCTTCTTTCTGCCATTTAATTTTCTTTAATCTGCTCTTGACATTTATTGAAAGAAGTATTTCACCCACATCAAAGGCAAAGATTTCAAAACATCACATGGAAAAAAAAAAAACTTAAGGTCAGTCCAAGCAAGGATATGGTGGCTGACATGAGATGAAAGGCTCTGGTTTCCACAAGGAAGGGCTGTGCAAAACAAGAGGCCAGGCTGGCCAGGGGGCTTCATTTGTACCGTGACAGGAGCTGCAAGTGCTGGGCTTTGTGTGTGTGACACCTTCAGCATTCAAGCAAGGCTGTCCTTAATATGAACACATTCAAAAATAAAAGATACCTTGATAACACGAATTTTCAGAAGGCTCTTCACAGGGGTGAAGTGCTTCCTGTGGCTCTGTCCAATGTCCCCAACTCTTTGCCTGGACAGAGCTGGGCCCTCCTTTGCCTTCACTCTCCACGAGGGAGTGGTGCTGCTTCTCACATGATTAAATGAGCCAAAACACTTGACAAACTGAACAAACTGCTGAAAGTGCATCCAGTAGAGGGGCCAAGCCTGCAGGATGCCTCTGGATGTGTGGAACATCCTGAATGCCAATACTGAAGAAAGATGTAAAATGTAAAAGATCCTCAGAAAACTCCTGCATTTAGTTCATTTTGCATGGGTAGAGGTAACGAGCTGACACAGGTTAATTTATAGCTTGGTTGTATGCTGATTGCAAAGTACACATTTCCAGTCAGCTACCATGAGTAAATCACTTTCCCACTGGTTCTCTTGGCATATAAAAGAAATTTCTCCCTTCCCGACATTTAAAAAAAATCCTAATATGTTATACACTCCATGACTTTATAGCATCTTTAATATTTAAAAGGCTAGAATCTATAACCTCAACCTTTAACAAATGTACAGTAACGTGGTAACAAATTCGCCTTGAACAGCTGCTATCTTGGTACCAACTGGCATGAGGAGGAGGGAAGTAATTGGCTTGTTTTCAGATAATTACCATAATTGTAGTGACACCATTTGGATCACATCTAGCTGCGTTCCTGCTGCAAGTTGGATAATTTAATAATTGGCAGAATTTAGACTGACAGTAAAGGTAAAGTCAGCATATGGTGGGGAATCAGCAGGCACCTCCCTGCACTGCTGGTACAGGCTCTGCTGCTGTGAAGTTTAGCAAAATCTTTTGGTTTTGCTGCTTTTCTTGAACTCTGCCACATCTTTGCTCCTTTTCTGATGCTTTTCCTGATGAGATCCTGTTTTGCACCTCTTGAACCTTTTGATTTGAGATCAATCAGTTCAGTTCACTCCTGCCCAAATTACTACTTCCTTTGTGCTCTCGAGTATTTTTAGCTGTCCTAGTTCTACTGGGGGCTTGTCAGAGCTCTGAAAGGGGATTAAAGCATGGTCAGGTGCTTGCAGGCAGCAGCCAAATGCCTTTCCCAGAGGTGGAAGCCAGGCTCCCTGGAGCAGTGCTCCTTCCCCTGGCTGAGCCCTGCCGAGCTCAGGAGTGCTGGGCACGATGCACTGGAGGGAATTTGTTCCTCTTGTGCCTTCCTGTCCTTGCTGCTCGTGGCCAGCATGAAGGGGATTCAGCACCTCCTGTGCCTTCAGTGCTGAGAGCTCCCAGCCAGAGCCCAGGAGCAGGGGCTGCAAGGTAAGGCCAGGAGGTCGCTGAGGCTGCTGGGGAAAAACAAGGAGGTTTCTCAGCTCAGCTGGGCACTTTTGCCACGAGGTGCAAAAGGAGCAGAGCTCTGAGCTACTGCCCTGCAGTGCCTGTTTCAGTGCCTTTTTCTGCAGGGCAGAGCTCAGGACAGCTGATAACACTGACAGTGCCCAAGGACAGGGGGTTGCTGGAGCTTCTCCAGTCCCCAGATGAGAGATAATACTAGGGTACATATGCTTGTTTTGCTTGTGTGGCTCTTCTGCTTTCCCTGGGCTGAACCCAGACACCAAGTCTGTTTTGAGGGGTGAGGGGACTGGGGACACACCCTTAGTTTAGGACTGTAATGCAGCCCAGGCCTGGGATCCTGAGGGATCCATCAGATGCTGGAGAGACTTTGGCATGGAGCAGGGGAAGGGCTCATCTCTAGTCAACCCCTCTGCCAAGATGAGGTTGATGGTTCCATCCCAGACTGGGCACACACAACCCTGCACAGGAGGGAGGGAAGGGGGATGATTAAAAGTAAATCCCCAGGTTCTGGTGGGTGGTCTCCAGTGTAGTGCTGGGAAGGAGTGGGAGTGTGTGCAGCACCAGGTTTGTGATGCCTGGAAGCAGCTGCTGATCCCCACACATCCCTTCTCCCTGCCCTGCACACACAAACTGCAGGGTATCTGTTTCTTGCAGCATTCCCTCCCCCTCTGTGATTTATTGCTGCCAGGAGGCTGTGCATGTGGAGGTGGCATAAATCTCACCCAAAAGAGAGAGAAGGAGGAAATTTGCATTTGTTTCCTCACTGGCATATTGAATGCAGCTTTCCAGTTCACTGCTGAAACCCCGGGCAGGTCCCAGGCTGAGGCACTTCCCTCAAGATAAAACAGGGTCAGCACTGGGGCTTCTTTCCCTGCTGGAGGAGGCTCCCACAGCCAGCAAGGAGAAGCTCCCCCACTCTGCCCAAATATCCCCAGATTAATTTCCATCCACTCCTATTTATATTTTGTGGTATCAGCCTACATAATTCCAGCACAGTCCCTGTGCTGGAGTTACAATCCCCCTGAAGGCTACAGAAAGCAATTAGGGAGATTACAGTCAGAGCATGGTCATGCTGCTGCAAGGGTCTGGATGTTCTGTCACAAGCAGACAGCCTGGACGAAGAGGCTTTCAAATAACAGAGCCTAAGCAAACAGAGAAGCCTGGAAATTGTCTCCAAGACTGCATTTCACCTGGAAGTCCATCAGGGTTTTCTTGTGTCAACACTAAACTGGATACAGGGCAAAGCAAGAAATGCAAAAGAGCAAGGAGAAAGCAAGGTAGATATAACTCATTAATCAGAGGCAAAAGTTGGAGGCAGTCTGCAAACCTCTGCTCCTGCAGGGGCTGACAGCTGTAAATAGCATATTGAAGCCATGGAGGAAGTAAAGAATTAATTACAGTGCCAAGACCCAATCCCACTTCCAGCCACAGGCAGCATTTATTAAGATCTCACTGAGGCAGGAAAGATTGAACAAGGGACTCAGGGGACTACGAAGGGGAAAAGAATTAATCAGTTTGTCTCAGGAGACTGGAGAAGTCAGATTAAATAAAAACTGGAAGTAAAATGAAAGGGGGAACAAGATGATTGGAAACGTGGACCTGTTTAAAGGAGAAACTCTGGAGTCATAGCTGGGAGCAGTCCCAGAAGCTCCAGGCCCCCACTACAGAAGCTAGAGAGCTTTGAGGACAAAGGCTGAAAGTTTGCCTTGACTTTTTAATAGGTTTAAAAATGCCACTTTAGGCCTGTTCCTTCCTTTGCCTGGCAGAAGGAGGCCAGGAAAGGCATCCCCAGCTCTCCCACAGATCCAAGGAGCTCAGATTCCTCACATCCCACTTTAACTTGGACCTGAGAGTAATTCCCCAGCCTGCTGAAATTCCCTGATAGCCAAGCAGGGCAGCAAGAGAAACTGCACCCAGTTGAACAAATAGAAATCCAAATCCCAGAACCAACACCCTTAAAGGAACAGTTTTGTCCCTGCCATTGTTAGCCCAGTGTTTTCTATCACAATAACATTCAGTTATTTATCTTCTAAAGTGTACAACATTTTCTTCCTTCTTTTGTGCTGTTACTTTTCTGCCTGTCCCTCTGGGAAAGGTCACTGGGCTTCCACATTCCTGCTGTGTAATGAGCTGTGACAAACACTGGTGACCAGGGCGGGGTCACAGAGTTTTAGAGGGCATTGAGCACTAACATCACAAGGAGGAGCCTGTCCCCAGCTTGTGATTGGGTGTCCCATTGCCAGGCTCCTTCCCCTCCATGCAGCTCAGTAGCAGAAACTCCCTGGAAGTCAGATTAGAGCATTTTGTTTTAGTCTTCCCCCTCAAAAATCCCAAATCTAATATACCCAGACATAAAATAAAATTTTTAATGTAACCAAAGTAAAGAGTGAATGGAGGAGCAGACTTTGTCCTCCTTAGTAAGTTTTCAGGAAACAGGAGTGCATTCCTACTTTTCTTGCATGTCCAGAAACAAGCTGTTTTGAGAAAGTCCTTATGGAAATGCAAAGTGCATGTCCTATATATAGCAAGGTTTCTTCAAACTCCAACATCTTTGATTCAGGAGTCACTTAAAGCCCTGCTTATTGCAACAGAAACATTTTCCAATAAAACTGCAGTTTCGAAAGTTCCTGTCTTTATCATATCAGTCTCTTTTACAGAGTACAGGTCTGTGCCTACTTTTTTTGCAAACTTCCAGATTACTGGAATTTACTGATTACATAAAGCACAGGTTGTAAGGAATAGACAGTCCATTAACAGCTGCATTGGGTAATAACCCTTAACATCAGAAAGCATCATAGCAGGATGGGCTTTGTCCCATGTTATGCCAAAGAATAGTAAAAAAATAGGTATTTTCTGCTGATTCTATGGTGGTATTTCCTGGAAAAACCACTAAACACTGTTTTCTGGAGTTTAAGGTGCATGAATGATGGGAGGGAGGGATGTGCACTGTATTACAGCTCCTGGCTTTTGAAGCCTGGTGCTCTAAAGCTGTGTGTGCATGTGATGCATCCCCAGCATCCCAACTCCCCAGTGTCCAGTGGAGGAACAGCAGAGACTGTTCCTGGTCACTGACCCAGAGCAGAGCACCTGCCTGTGTGCAGCCAGCCCCTTCCCCTGACCTCAGATTTCAGGTGAACAAACCACCAAGCCACAGCTGCAGGCAAGACTTGAAAAATCCCACAACCTACCAAAAATAAAGATGTCTCTCTCCCGACACATGTGTAATGTTTCAAACCAATCCAGCCAAAGAACTGAATGTGAAACTGGTGCAGAAATAGATTCTCCTTCAGAAAATGAACAAAAAGGATGTTTGCTTGGGGATATAGATAAGACAGGAAATTAGAGGTAAAACCTGAAAGGTGGAGATGGGAGAGCTTCCCTGAATCACCTGTGCTTCCCAAGAGTTTCAATACTGGAGCTGGACAGTCCCAGCTGCACCATGAGCTTTCCAGAGCTGGTGCTGCCCAGTGACACCTCACACCTACACTGTTAACCAACCCAGAAAAGACAAAAACTTCCCATCCCTTTCCAGTCAGCTTTTCCAACTTGGTGGTGGTGAAAGCCTTGATGCATCTCACTTTAATGTCCCTAGGGCTTATCGATGGATCCCAAAATTAGATCAGCAGACCCCAGCAGGCTCAGGAGTCTTAGCTAGGCTTGTTACCGTAATGAAATGCTAATTGCTGCTTCTGCAGACTAGAAAAGTGCCTTTGGTCCTACAGCAGCTTCAGTTAAGCAGTGTTAATTGCCAAAGCTAATTATGTTGCTGTTGCTCCTAGATACTGGTTCAGGTTAGGTCTGTAAACAATAAACCCAGTAGTCAGTGCCCTCAGTGCTTTCTGTGCTTGGCAGGGAACAGGGGCCACATCCTGAGCTGATGCTACACACACAGGACAGGACAGGGAGGTGACAACCTCTTGACAAGAGACCTCACAGCAAATCTTCTTCCTAAAAATTTTAGGATTTGCATTTTGAGAGAAAGTACTGAGGAAAAAAAGCTGATCTTTCCTCAGTTCCATAGGCACAGGTTTTATTAATTTCTTTAACCAGCTGTCCTAAAAAAGCCTCAAATTTCTTCTGTGATGCAATGAGTGGAAGCCAAGGAGCAAACTGATTTGGGGTTTACCTTCCCAAGGCAAAAAAACCCTCCAAATGCCTTTTTTGTTGTACATTCCACATTGATTAAATTTCCCAGCTGAAAAGGTGCTTTATGTCAATTAAATCAGAATTTTCCAAGATCTTTCTGAAAAACCATTAGGATAAAATATTTACTGGTTAGAACAGCCTTGGATAATTGCTCCAAAGGGGTTTCACTTTGCCAGGCCCCTTGGGAACCACTGCTTTGGGACTGGAGGCAGAAGCAGCCCTGTGTCAGCAGCTGTGCTGCCATTGCAAAACCCAGGGTGAACCTTCCCTGGGACACTCCATGGCAAACAGGAACAGCCTGGGAGAGCCACAAGGAAAATTTTCTTTTTTCCTCAAATTCCTCAAACAAACTCAAATTCTCTGAGTTTTGGCTGTGCTGCTTTACTGCTCTCCTTGTGCTGGACTGGAGCAAAACAAAGCAGGCAGTGCTATAGGTTGTTATTCTAGAAAGAACTTTACAGCATCCTGCTTAGGGAACACGCAGTAAAACAGCTTTTATCCCAGATCCAATTAACAGCTGAGTTACGGGACTCAAGTGAAATAAAGGGCAGTGAATCTCCCAGACTATTTACATGATTTATTAGAACACGGCTGTCTGCAGGAGCAGGAGCCTGCTTTATGTGTAATTTATGAGGACACAAGGGGGTGAAGGCTCAGTTACCAAGCTGTTGGGGGGTTCCTACCCCAGCAGTGCTGAAATTCTGCTGCAACAAAGGCACTAACAGTCCCCTTGCTGCAGCACTGCTGGCTGTTCATGGCACGTCAGCCACAGCTTCCCGACTGGGCTTGGCAGAACTGCTCCTGGAAAAGCACCATTCATTTCCTCTCAAGGTGAATCTGGAGCAGAGAGCCAAAGCTCAGGCATCCAGAGGGAAAAAATAGAGGAGGTCTCAGCCTTGCAGCTGAACTAGCAGCAAGGGGCAATGCATGTAGTGGGAGTTTCTGTAACAAGCATGGAGAAGTTGGGACTGGAGTTTTCTCATCTCTGTTTCTGAAACTTCCCTTTCTAAGCATCTTCCAGGCCAGAAAAGGATATTTGAGCTGACAGCCTTGGAAGAGCTCCACCATTTGATGTTTGTATGTTTGCAGAGGAAGCACAGAAGGATTTTCAGTGACAGATGAAATCTGCAGTCCTTCTAACACACCAGCTAAAGAGATTTTGCCTCTTGAAAGCCAATCTATAAGGTTTCTACATCAGAGATGTTTGATACCAGGAAACTGAGTGTTGTGAGAAAATGGAAGTGTCCATAGTTTTCTCCCACTGCAATCAGTATTCATGTAAAATAGCTGCTTTCCCTGTCTTGTATAGCAGTGCAGTAGTGAGACCAGCTGCTGTTTCATTTTTTCCCTTATTTTTCAGAAGTAGCTGATACACAGCGATATGAAAATACAGTCACAAGTAATGTGATTTTCTCTAAGTGTCTGTTTTCAAGAAAAGTGTTTTTCTGTGTGTGATGGGGTTTTTTTAACACTTCAATGGTGTTCTGAATAGCTGTTAAGATGAGAGGCTCCAATGCCATGTTGTATCAATATCACAAAATTGGGTGCTCCTGAGGGAAGAAGCCTAATTAGGATTATTATTTATTGCTAGAGCAGCCTTAGATTTGGCAAGTCCTCTCCCAGCAAGACTGTGTTCACTCCTAGCATATGTTGTTTGGATCCATCATTTGAACTCAAAAGCTAAAAGTACTTTTTCTCTAATGGGTAGAGATGCAAGCTCTCCTCCAAATCTCTCCAGGAGGTGGAAGGCTCTCCCAGGGGGTTGCCTTTTTCTGTTAAGTGTTTCTCTAATGGGCTTGGAGAGAAGCAGCACTGACACAGAGCAGAAGGAGAAGAAATCAGCCTTATAAATATAAAACTTCTGTTCCCAACCACCTTCTCAGCTTCTCTGTTCACCTTATCCACTCAGTCTGATCTCACATAAGAAAACCAGGCAACTCTCATGCTTGTTCCCAAAAACTGACTTAAATAATATTTTATGCCCATAAATACAGTTAAAATATTATTTGCAGTGAAAGCCATCCATTAAAAATCAGGTTGCTGCATTTAGTTTTCCACTGTCAGACTGAGAACCAGGCTGCTTGTAAGATGAACTTCAAATGGGACCAAGTTTTAACAGAGTAATTTGTGCATCCTGCTCCCTAAGATGCAGGCACATAGGTATCCCCAGGCTTTGGTATTCCTGAGTGACTGCTAACAGAGCTCTCAGGGGCACCTGAAACACCACAAAATAGGACACCCAAGCCCTGTGGGGAGTTTTAGGCAATTGCTGTCAAAGTTGTGATCTCTCATGTCCCAGTTTAGGGAGCTCAAGAGAAATAGCAGAAAACATGGTTTTAAATGAAGGGTGAGAAAAGTGTTAGATTAATGCACCAGTAGTTAAGTGTCTGCAATAGGAAGTGCTGTTTTTCTAACAGTATTTTACGCAGTTCCTAGGTGTGAGACAATAAACTCTGCACCTCATCTTAATAAGGGATCTGTCTTGGGAATGCCAGGGATTGGCATGGGCTGCTTTTGCAGGAGCAGTTTGAGTTTCACTAGAAATCAGAAGAGAGAATTCAGCTCTCAGGAACACAGGGTCATAGGAGATTAAAACCAGGTCCCTCAAGCCACAAACAGTGCCAGCCCAATCCCCCCTCCTGATTAGAGTAATTTTCCTCATTTCCCTCATTCCCACTCGCACTGGTAAGGGAGTTGATGCTTGCATATTTAACTAGAAGCTTTCAACCACGTTTCCATGACCAGTGCAGAGTCTGTTGCACACAGGTGCCAAAGAAAGCATTCTGTGAAATACAGGAGATTTCCAGGGTGCAGCTTCCTTCCCTTTGCAGCAGAGTTCAGGTAGGGTTGGTTGGGGCCACCTGGGATGCCCAGTCTCCCAGCAGGGCTCCCTGGGGTAGAAGCAGTGTTGCTGCAGAGTGAGGACTCAGCAAGGAGCTCCTTTCCATCCAACCTGACCAAGGCTGCCAGCAGGGAAGCATCAGGGGCAAAATGTTTCCTCTGGCTCTTTTTCAAAAGCCTGGAATGGACACAGCCCATTTTATCACATTACTTTAGGAAGAAATCAGCAGTCAGCCCAGCCCAAGTTCTAGAAAAGTCCAAACTTTTATCCAAAGTTTGGCAGCCAAGTAGCAAGGGTGAAAAAACAGCCATTAACACTGTTGTTATTATTATTATTTTCTGCCCTCAAGCATCCAGTACTGCAGGGGGGAGGAATAGGCTGGCACTTGTCCTCAGAAACCTGCAGCTTAGATTTAATCACAGCCAAACAAGAGCTTCTATGTGCATCACACCTCCCTCCCCTCCATCACAGTCTCTGTGAGCTCTCAGTTTGAGGACAGTGTTGTCACTGACAGTAATTAAAGCCATAACAAGAGGCACAGGGCAGAGGCTGAACCTGGCTCAGCCCCTCCTGGCAGCTGAATTTCCCTGTGCTTTGTGTCACAACAGGTCTGGTCAGCACATACCTGGGCAGTTACTGGGCTCAGACAAGAAGTGCCATGAGCTGGCATGGTCTGATGACTTGTGATCACCACTCCAGACTTTAATAGTCACGTACAACTTTGATAACCAGCAATTGCTTGGCTCAGCTCCTCTCCTTTCCCCCCCCTAGGCATTCCCAGTTTGCTCCTGGGAGTTCGAGGCTCTTCTTCCCCATCAAGCTCCCCCCACCCCTGCTGAGAAACCCATCTTTAAAAACTGTGTCAGCTGCGAGGATGCAGATGGTCGCATTTGCATCAAACAACTTTTAAATTATCATTCAAATTAAATTAAATTGAAAATGCAATGAGCTGTTCCTGTAGAACTCTGCGCACAAAGACGAGTTAATGAAGGTCACATTTGTAACCAGTGAGGAACATTTAAACTGTATCATGCTTGGCATGGGATGCCATTAGAATAACATGTCTTTCTAAATAAGGATAAATGACTCGAAAGGCCTCGTGCAGGACTATCCCTGCTCCCAGAACAGGCTGGGCTTTGGGCCCTCTGTGGTTCAAAGAGGGAAGAGCTGTGCTGCGTGCAGCAGAGCACCAGCAAAACTCGTTGGCCATGAGGTTGAGGCCTCAGGCAGCAGCCTGGGCCATCAGGTCCTGCCTGCTCTTCTTGCCTGGATACAAAGCCAGATGCACCTGGAAAGGCTGCAGAGCTCAGCCAAGGGAGCTGATTGAAAGGTGCAGTCCCCATGCCTCTGGTTGTAATTGCTCCATTTACACACACAGAACTGGATGTCTTTTGCCTTGCTCTGTGTTTGCAGCCATTGAAAAACTGCCCTGTAATGGTTTGGGTGACATTTGTCATCTTTGTGGCTCTGTGTTGTCACAAGGATGTCACAGAAATGAGCCATGTCTAGTTCTGTGTGCTGAGATGACAAATGTGACCTGTTTGCCTGCTTGAGGCTTCCCAGGGACCAGCTCCTACTCTGATGCCAGGCTGGGCTCTAATAAAACACTGGGTGAGTGCAGGAGCTGAGCCCTTGACTGAGTGCCTCGAGTCCAGGCAACCACAGAGCAATAACCTGAGCGAGCCAACACAAAGCAGAAATTTGTAGTTACTCTTCTTTCTCTCTCCTTTGCATGATCCTGCACCTTATCTGCACCTGCTGCAGGCCACATCACATGTTTCATCTCAGGAAATGAAGCAGCATTTTGTATAGGGAAATAAATAGCAATAGTACACCCCAAATGCTCCTTAGCAACAAGGCTCTTGTTTTTACACGGGCTCTGCTCCACATTCAGGTGCAAAGTCAGATGCTGAGAGATCAGAGAAACCTGTGAAATGGAGAGTAATAATTGGCACAGTTTTTGTCATCTGAAAAGGCTTAAGAGCTGTTGGTTCACTACAGCAGTAGCCTGCTGTCTCAGAGAAGAGCTAACACCTGCCATCAAAAGGGGACTAAAGTGCTTTGCTTTAAATAGCTACTGAGGTTTTAGTTGCTTTGAAGTGACTGAGTGCATCCAAAATCTTAGAAAGCAACTGTTCTAAAATGCACCCATCATCCCCATTTCTGCCACTATAACAAAAGCAGCCAAGTCACAGCTGAATGCAGCTCATACTTCCTTGCAGGAAGAATCAGCAAGTTCAGTTTCTGAGCAGAGAACAGTGGCTAAGAGGGTTGGCCCTGTCTGCAGAACATTGCCGAAAGGCAGCAATGTGCCTTTGCTTACTTGGAGCAGAGCATTGCTCGAATGTTTTTCCTAAAAGCTCACAACAGTTGTAAATCTGAGGAAAACCCTTCTGATCCCTGTGGATGATGGTCTAATTTGTTATCAGCACAGCTGAGAACAAAATCTGGACCTGAGTGTTCTACCCAAGCAAGCTTTTATGTGATGACATCTGAGAAATTGCAACAACTGGAATTAAACTATTTTACATAATCCATTCATAAGATAGAGCTCATAAATAATAGTAGGAAAACAAAATGTCAAGCCAAACTGATTAAAAAAAAAAAGCTTGAAAGCTGCCTTACAAATGAGTGGCACAATAGCAGCTCAGCAGTGAATGGTGATTTACTCCCTGCTTTGTAAAACAATTTATTTATCAATAGCTGAAGTTTAAAGATTATGCAGAAGTAGCAAAATCAAGGATATGTGACTAGGAGGAATATGTCACACTGCTGCCTATATGGATTCAACAAAGGAATTTAAGGCTTTGTCTTCTTCCTGATAACTGCAGAACAACTCTCTGTCTAAGGCCACAGCTTCCCTCTGGCCCTGGGAGCAGACTTCCAGCTCCAGTTTCTGTGCCTCCTCTTCACCAGCTCTGGGCAGTTGAGTTAAATGGTCCAGACCAATCCGGTCACAGTTTTCTGCTGCCTTTTGCCTCTGTTAGCTGCTGTGACCAGCCCGTGGCTCAGACACAGCTCAGCTCCTGATCCTGGAAAACTCAGTGATATTCCAGAAGAGATGAAGTCTGGCCACTGACTTTTCCTGCACAGCATCCAAGTGTTGCAAAGAGGAGCCTTTGCACTGTCAGTTCATTTTCTCCTCAGAATCTCCATGGGAAGGGAATTTTCCCTCTTTAGATGTTCCATTAGAAACTGCTGATGCAGAATCCATCAAATGCATTAAAAGTCCATTAAGTCTGTAAGATTGCTGTTTGTTTTCCTGTGTTGTCTGAAGAATTTGGAAGGCCACAGGCTGTATGTTGCCTGTGGCAGGTTATCCTGTGCTGGCTGGCTGTGTGCTCTGGCTGCAATATCCTGTATGCAACAGGGATATGTGGCTTCAGGAGATGAGAGGATACAAGGCCCTTTCAATCTGCCTGTGCCTTTGAACTGTGCCACACAAAAATGACAGCAATGGGAGAGGCAGCAAATGAAGCCCAGGAAGTTTGGCCCAAAATAACCACATCATTCTGCATCAAACAATTCTGTCTGAGATATTTGCTCTTTAGTCAGTTCTGAACTGCACATGCTTCCCTAAGAACTGCATCAACAGGTGACACTTTGCTCTAATTATAGCTAGATCTTCATTAAAGTAAGCTGAAGATGATGGAACTGAAAAATTCCTGTAGGATAAATGTCCTGGAGCATTTAACTAACTTGTATTCATTCATCAATTCTAACTTACATACAAAGGATAATTTCAGGTTACACCATGAAACAGCTATTTCTAAGATAAAACAAGGCACAAAAATTCTGTGCAACCCAGGATGATCAGGGGATTTAGGCAGGGCAGGCTGACTGGGACACAGGATTAATCTTTGCAAACTAATGTCAAGCCAAGTGGGGAGTTTCAGCCAAAGCCTGTTCCAACAAGTGACGTGCAGTGATTTTGATGAATCCTCACGACACCCTGTTGAGAAGTGGTGATGTTGTACAAACATGCAGCATCTTGGATCTTGCAGAGAGCAGGGATACACCTGGTACAGCACAGAGGTCAGAGCTGTGCGTGTGAGACGCTCGTCTGGTTTGTTGCAGCCTCCTGGGAAATTTGTTTGGGTTTGGTTAACTTGACTTTTAAATGCAGCCATCCTATGGAAGGAAACTTCCCTGAATGACAAGTCTGATGTAGTTAAACAAAACCATTTTTGAAATGCAGAACTCCAAACGTGATTAAAATGCAGGTTTTCCAATGTATATTTCATCAAGGCTAACCATGAACAATCCTTTTTAAGTATTTCCTTTGATGGCTGGCTGTTTATTTGGATTCAGTGAATGCAGGTTTGGTGAAAGAGGGTGTCAAACAGGTCAAGAGGCGAGACGGACACTGTGCCCTGGAAATTCAAGCCTTTATTATCTGGTCTCCACGGGATTTCCTTTCCTACATGGAAAAATGTGTGGTAATGCCATAGCAACAACAAAGGAACAAGCATAGCAGGACATGTCTCTGCTGTTTAAGGCTTAGTAGACTGGATTTTGTAAATGACTGCATTTCCAGAACAGTTATTTTGCTTAGAATAATATAAACAATGAGAAGCTGAACTAAAGGCACAAGAAATAAGGATGAACAGCTTTCCATCTTCTCCTTGAGGATTTTGTCTGTAAGGCAAAAGGAGCCTTATAAATATTAAGGATGAGTTGAAAAAATCCTCATTTTAATTTTAAACTCATTCCTCATCTCATACACACTCATAAAGGAATCATCCCTAAGCCCCACGATAAACTCCTCACCCTGTGTGGGTAAGCACAGATGCAGAATACTGCACGTATTCTCTGCCAGCCAGTTCCCACAGACAGAATCTGCTGCCTGCTTGTTAGGCAGAGGGGCTTTGCTGAAGGATTCAGGGGTTAAATGTTCCTTGGGGAACTGGGATGTCTGTGGAGACTCACAAAATAGGAAGAGAGAGCAGCACTTTAAGGCTGGGCAGCTCCTGGTGGGGAGGTCCTGCTCCCACATGGTCCTGCTCCCTTGTCCTGTGTGCCAGCAGGACACAGAGCAAGGCATGATCCACTTTTCTCCCTATGGATTTGCCCTAGGATGCCACAGGAATGCAAGGCTTACCACCTGCTCTCTTAAAGCCACATGCAAACAGTAGATCAGCATGATTTATCAAAATCAGTTTATAACCACGACACTGATCTGTCAGTCAGCAGCCCCAGAGGAAAGTTTTTGCAGCCCTCCTAGACCCTTTAAGATCCTTGACATGAAATGCAAGGCTTTCTGAGCTGCCTCCTGACCTTTCCTGTGACCTTCCTCTCACAAGCCATTATTCTCCACACAGTGGGCCCTGACAGCAGAGCCCATCAGCACCTGTCATGGAAAGGTCTCAGCTAAAAACTCAGTCTGGCTGTCATATTTCAAACCAGCTCTTTATCAGAGGAGACCAAAGTCACACCGAGAAAAGATCTAACAAGGTGTATGTAAGAAGGAAAACAATCCTTCCAGTTTTCAGGACAAACCACCTTCATGGTTACCCTGTTTTTGCTGGAGTAGATCTCAGACTGGGTTGCAGTGCCTTCATTTGCAAATCTGCTTTCCATACCCATCACAGGCTGTAAAAAACTGTACCTCTGACCTCAGCCTCTGCCCATTTACCCACTATTATCCTGCCTCTGATTGCACTATGAGTGTCTTTAAAAGAGTAGCCAAAGCTGGGCAGTATCCAGAGCCCCATGAAAAAAACCTAATGGGGAGAGCTCCCAACACGCCTCAATAATTAACATGAGCACAACTGACAAACACACTGATAAGGCTCCATCCAAAAAACACCTTCATAAATAAGAGCTGCCCTAATTATATGAGTTCTCTAATAGTTCAATACATGCTGAAATCATTTCAGTAGGCATAAAAAGACGCATCATGAGATTAACACTTAAACAGATTGGAAACATCTGGCTTTGGAAAGTGGATTGGTTAGACAGCAGCTTTTGCAGGGCTTTGCAGGGTTATTTTCCCCTTTGGATTAATCTGCTCGACTACAGAATAAGTATTTTTCTGACCTGCCAGCAGAGACAATATTAATAGTTTCCAATTCTTTAGTCAGCAGAACAGTAAGGTGAATGCATGCTTGGGATTGGGTAGAGGGGAGTCTTTATGATCCTCCGGCATCCCTTTAAATTCTCCTTCTGTCACTTGCAACAAAACAGGCACTTTTTGGTATGGAAAACACATGGCACACAAAGAAAAAGGAAAAATAAGCCTGCCACCTCTAAAGGCAGAACTGCACTCAGATTTATGGGGTTGTGGCTAACGAACAGAATAACAGCTGATATCTTTTAATGGGTGATTGGGAAAAAGAAAATGTATTTCATATACCATTATGTACTATTACACAATGGTTAGTCATCTCAAAGAGATATTAGATGGACTTTTTTTTTTCATTAAAATGCCATTAACAAATGAAGTGGGTGGGAGGAGCCATTGGCTGGGTAGTGGTAAATGACCTGATCACAGGTGAGTAATAACAATTCCACATCAGCAATGATCAGTGCCAACTTGACAGATAGCTCAGATTTGACCAGTAATATTTGGCATCAAACCTCATTTCTATGCACTCAGCTTCCTGCCTTCTATCTTTATCAGCCAGTGCATTTTCTTTTCTGAGAGCAGGCTGATTGCTACTAATCTTCCAGCCTGTAACCTAATGCTCTCTCTTTAAATGAAGTCCCCATATTGTTGATAAAGAGTCATTGTATTCGCTTATCTCCCTTCCTCTCCAGAAGTGATAGCAGTAAATCTGACTTCTCAATTAACCTGTGCTGAATTAGAATCTTTATGATCAAATTGGTTGATGTCAGGTTTTTTGGGATTTTTTTGTTTCTCTTTTTAAATCTGGACTGCTTGAAACTCAGCAGGAATTAGGATTTGTGTATCTCACCAGAGGCTCTTTCTGTGTGTCAGATTGCTGTGGTGTACACAGATGAGAAGCCATTTTCCTGTCATTCTTACAAATTGCTTCTCTTCCTGAAATTTTCGAAGGAGGAATGAACGTGGCATTGTATTGCAGGGAAAGCAACAGAAATGAGATCATTTACACCATGGAAAAATAATGGATGTTTCACAGATGTAGCAAGCAAAGGAGAGTATGCAATAGATCTGTCTGTGAGACAGGAACCAGACTCTCTACAAATTCATTACAATTATTATTTTAAATGTATTTTTCTGGATGCAATGTTACACATTGGCATGTGAGAATGAAGACATTCAAAACTCAGTATATTTATGTCATCTGTATATTTTCCAAACCGTTCTTTTCAGATTAAAGTAATCTGTGGCTCACAGATGCCACATCCCATATGGGAATCTCATCAAAGGTTGGGGAAAAAATTGAGTGAGTCAAGAGAGGCAAGAATTTCCAACCAAGCCAGGGGAAGAGGCTCGTGGGCTGCTGGGCTGGGAGCACATCCAGCACTCCAGCCTTGACACAGCACCATCAGCCTGGGCCTCCCTTGCTCTGCTCCACAGATCTCTGGTGCAGGGACATCCTCCTGCTCCCATGGCAGCTTTAGAAAGCCTGATGTTACACACTGTCTTCCCTGAATGTCTTAAAGTAGGGCTTAACCTGGCTTGCTCAAATTCCTTGGCATTTGACATAGATAAACCAAGGTTAATTACAGAATGTTTAATTAGAGACTGTATCTAAGATCATCAAAACGTCTCCTACTTTAAAAAGCACGTAAATCTCATTAAAATATGGATACCTAAGAAAAGAGATTTAATGGCTAAATGGAAGCCCTGTCATTACTGCTTCATTTCCTTGCTGCTGTTTGAGTTTTGACGGGAAGGGCACTGGCAGATGATCCTGCTCTGATTAATAAAGTTCCGTTGAAGATTTCACCTATAATTATCCCCTGTAGGAACACAAGGACCTGGCCAGGTTTAAATTAGAATGCCTCAGATATCTCCTTTATTTACCACACAGATACTTCAAATATTTTTCTTGTTCAAACAACGATACGTAGCTGTAGTTCTTCTAGACTGTTTATCTGGCACAAAAAAGCCTGCACTGACACCCAGAGAGGTTGGTACAAATCAAATTTTCCATCTCCTCACTACAGATTAAAGCACAAACCAAAACTAATGCCATAAAATAAAAGCTGATACAATGCAAAAGTTGTGCCAGAGTATACACTTGCACTGATTCCCATGTGCAAGATGTGCTGTAAAATTCCACCTCAGAAGTGCAGACCTTTCCTAAGAATACTCCTTTGCCAAAGATTTCAACAAATGCTTTTTCTCTTTCCATACAATAATTATGTTTTCCTTGTTAGACCCTGTTTAAATTCCCATTATTTCAGAAACATCTTGTATGTTTTTGCAGTATTTCAAAGCACCTCCCAGTTAAAAGACATTAAGGTAATCTATGATACTATAAATAAGAGGCTTTTTTAAGGAAGTCCTTGAGTCATTTTGCTGTAATGACAGCAGGGCTCATTAAACAGCTGCATCTCCTGCCCAGATTGGGGACGTCTGCAGTGCCTGCAGTTTGTGACAGCCCCCAACGTGACCCCTGGGAACAGAGCAGGGGGATGTAAATTGGATTGCAAAAGGAGCAGAGTGTCAAAGAGCAGCCAGGGCAGTGCCTGAGGTTCTCCTCCCTTCCTCAGCTCCTGCCCACCTGCTGTGCTCAGCAGGGTGGCATTGTCCTGGGCATGGCAGCCATGTGCACAGCACAGAAATCCCACAGCTGTTTAGTCCAGAGTCTCCCAAGCAGGGCTGGTGTGGCAGCACCTTTCACAGGGGCACATTGAGCTCTGTGTTTCAGCTGTGCTGATTTGGGGGATTTATCTCATTGGGTATCAGGAGCAGGGAGGTCAGACTTGCTCTGAAGGGCACTTTCCTCCTCCTGCTGGGGATGCTCATGGCTGAGAGAACCCTGCTGAGCACTTGTTAAAGCTGCTGAAAGTTCAACTCTTTATGCTACAGAAGCAAAACATTCCAGTGAATACATCCAGGCACACTGGGGTTTGATTAGAACTTTGTAATTTGCCACTGGACTATTTGGAGTGTGAATTTGTCTGCAAGTCATTTCACAAGGTCCAAGGGGTTATATCCTCCATGAGTTGCTGAACACAGGTGAACTTTTATAAAATATTGCTCCCTCAGCCTTACACCATGTGTGTACAGAATACCAAGCTTCCAGGCTGCTGAATTAAAGCTGTAAATTTGAGCTGTCAAAGCCAAAAGATGTTGGACCAGGCAGCAGGTACCTTTATGACATTTCCTTATTACAAGCACTGAGATGCAATTGTTCATGGAGGTCATTAAATCAAACTGTGGATGGAAGCTGTGACAGAACCCCCCCAGGTTCCTGCCTTACCACAGGCACTGCAAAGTACTCACAATTAACCTGAGTGGCTGGAGAGCTGCAGAGGGGAGATATTTTCTTTTGGATGGATTTTGCCATCCCAAATGTAACTGTGCACTGTGACACAGAGCAGTTGCAATTACCTTAAGGCTCTGAAGCCTGTGGAGCAGCTATTCCATCAGGCTTTTGGGACAGCAGCTGCTGCACTGCCCCGTTGGCAGCACTGCTCCACTGAGCTGCATCCTCCTCAAATGGCATCAGGCTGGGAGGAGCAAATACTTTGTCCAGAGACACAGGAGAAAGAATGGATTGATAAATTTAATGATGCTAGAAGGCTATTCCTGTGTTGAGCAGGTTATTTGGCTGTTGGTTGTATCTTACACAGCCTGCAATGGATCAGCAGGTGCAGTGACTCTGACAGGAGCCCACCTGTCTGCACTGAGTGAAAAGTTTGGGGTGGACACATCCCTGGGGGCAGCAGAGGTAAATCTGATCTGTCAGACCCGTTCAGCCAGGCCATGGCTTCCCATCAGAGCAGTTTACTTGGGCTTTGTTGTTAATTGTTTCACTCGTTGCTTCTTTGTAGTCCATCAAGTTTAATTCTGTCTGTGGATGCAGTAATTACACATTCCTGTTTTTATGAAGGGCTAATAGACCACCTAAGGCTTTGTGTAAATTAGTTAAGGTTTCCTCTTGCAATGCTGCTGTTTGCCCTGTGTTGTGCTGGCAGGTGCAAAATGTTCCTTGCAAAAGCATATGGAGAATCACTGAAGTACAGCAAATGCTTATGGGTTTTCCAAGGACAGGGTTAAAGGATCATGTTCTTTATGATATATATGACCACGGGGTTTATTTTATATTTCTTCTGTAGCTTGAACTGCTTTAAAATTGCTACTGAGAAAGCAGATACCTCAGAGGAAAAATATTCTCATAACGGACATGGAGGCGAAATAATAATTTCAGGGGGTGCTTAAGCCAAATGGGAATGGTGACAGTGAGCAAACAGCCTGAAAGGAACAGGGAACATTGTCTGGTTTGCACTGAAACACAAACTTGTGAAGCAAAGTTTTTAGGCTGGCTGCATAAAAATTAAAGATTCTGTAGGGAAAGATAATCTGGTGTTGTCAGATATTCATCTGCTAGTCACACTGCAAGAGAATTGTGGTTCTTTGTAGATATGTGGGACTAAAACCTGGCCTAATGAGGTCAGTGGCAACATTTCTGTTGACTCAGTACATGCAGGATTTCATTCTAATTCTTTAACTGTTTTTATTTCCTGTAAATAATCCCGCCTAGAGCTGGGGAACATTTTTAACTGAGGGTTTATTCCTCAGTGCTTATCTATAATACATTAATAAATCAGTAGCCAAACTAAATAACTACTGGTTTGTGATTATATTTCAGCCTTCTCATTTATTTCTGGTCTTCTTCTTTCTCATGTTATGCTGAAAACAAGTCCAAACCCCACATTTTCTGGCAATTGTGAGATGCCCATAACAGATACTCAGTTCTCCACCAAGCAATCCCTGCCACGTGCTCAGGCAGTGGTGAAGGCAAAAGCACAGCATTAGTTCAGCTTTGGTTCCTTCCCCTTTCTGCTGATCCCATGAAATTGAAAAAGCAAGGGGAAAAATATAAAAAAATCCCATCACATTTTCTCCAGCTTAGAGTACTAACTATCATGTTATGCAAAAGCCTGAGGTAAGCCTCAAAGCTGGATCTCTTACATGGCAATTTCCTTGAAGAGCTGTTGGATCACATTTTTTGTAAGGCTTTCTTCTACACACGAGTATTTTATTGCATCTGTTTATCCCAGTAACCTGGAATTCATTTATCTGACGAAGATATTTCCAAGACTGAGATTCCAAACACACAAAGGAAAAATATGACACATCTGCTTTTAGTTTGTCCTTTCTGTGGCTAATTTAAAAATGAACACCAAGGGAAATACGTGTCAGGCACAGAGGATTCACCTCATTACTAGCAAACTCCCAACTCAGAATAAAAAATAAAATCTGAAATAAAGATTTCAAATGCCACACTGCAAACTTTTAGATGGCAACAGCTGTGCCTAACCACAGAATTAATATGGCTCTGATGGAGTGGAGGAAGGATTGCAATTGGTAGGCAGCTTATTGTGTACTAAAAAACACGCAGGGATTTAGATCAGCTGGTGAAAAATCCTTTAAATCTTCCAACTTGTTCCCAAGTCTCTTGCACAGTGATCAGATACAGCAGCTGAGGCCTCATGTCCTCCTCTGAACAGGGCATCTAAGCAAGCAGCAATGTCTTAGTTTGGGAGCTCAATGCATTTAGAGTCTTTAAAATGGATGTGGGGCCTCTTTCTGCCTTTATCAGACAAAACCCTAATGGAACTGGGACAGGAACAAGTGCTGTTGTGTCCTTTGCTGTGCTGAGACATAGGGTTTAATTTCTTAGAGGGAAAATGAGTTAAATGAATGGAAACTTTTGGCTCTTGATGGCTGATGTGTGCACTTAGGGTTCATCATTTGCCCTGCCTAGATGCACATCACTTCTGCCAGAACAAATGAGTATTTTCCTGATTAATCAGGAGCCCTCAGGGAACTGCTCTTTCTGTACATATATTATCATCATTAAGGAGCTGACTACCCTGTTCTTGTTGCAGGATATGGGAAATGCAAAGCAAATTGTGCAAACTGTGCTGTGTTTATTGGACACATTTCTCTGTATCCCTTTCAGTAATGGTGTAATTCAGTATCCTGAGATGACAAATGATGTATTAAAGTTCATTTTCCCATGCTGCCCCATAAATGTTATTAACTCAAACATTTAAAAGCAGGAAGATGGCAAGGCTGTGGGTTTTTTTGGCAGTGCTGAAGGAAGCCCCTTTCACAGGGGCTGCCTGGGGTGATCCTCACTGCTGGGTGTGGGGTTGGCAGTGTCAGCCTGGGGCAAGGGGGTCCCAGCTCTCAGCAGGGCACAGCTGAGCAGGGCTGGCTGCTGGAGTCACACAGACCCAGCTGCAGGGCTGGCACCCCTCCCAGAGCATCCTCACACCCCACGGTTTGGACTGAGCAGCAGAACAGAGCAAGACAGAGGACAGAGCCCTGTGCTCTGTTTGAAAGCACACCTTTCACTCTGCAAACAAATTACTGCTGAAATCACATCTGACAGGCTCCAGAGGAATTGCTGCTGGGGCAGTGCCTGAGTTTGGGAGGCAGGAATGGTGACTGTGTCCACCTGACAATCAGGGGGCTCCTCCCACCCACACAAGTGTCTCACCATTGTTCTGTACTGGACACCTAATTAAACAGCAAATTAACATTAATTGGTACCCCTTGTACTGCCACAACCACCTCGTTCTGGTACTGCATAAGGCTCGTGGAAGGCTTTCAATTAATGCTTTTCTCACTTGAAAGAGGATTTTTCTGATACTGTCCTCTGCTATGTTGATTTCTTTTGTAAAGTTGAAAATATATGATGTAGTGCTTTTGAAAAATTAGAAAAACAAATAATCCTGCAGCCTAATCTAATAGGTAATGTTACAAATGCTGGCTAAAGCCTATGTGAAAGGAGAGAGAAATATGCATTTTTTGATTACAAGATCCGAGCTTAGAAATTGGCTTCATTTCTCTGACCCCCTGGACTGGAGGGCACTGCTTTTCTGGCACTCACAACTTAACAAGGTCATCTGCACTCCCAGAAGAAACTCTAAATTCGTAACTGGAGCTTTAGCTGATAAAAAAAGAGAAGAAATAGATACTGATTTGCAGTTTCTTTACATAAAATATATTCACGGAAATACTGGGATCTTATTGATACAGTTGGTGTCTTAAGTAGCTCATTTATTAAGATAGCTCAATGTTTATTTAAGCATTTCAGCTGCCCTTAAAAAAATCTAGAAAATAAATAAAGTTCAATGTAAAAAATCCATGGCAGAGCTATTCTTGTATAAATATAACAATGGGAATAATACACGTCCTTGAGAGTAGCTCTTTCTTACAGAGATAAGGTGGTGATTAATGGGAAATTTGTTCTTGCCAGAGGTGGCTTTCAACAGTAAGTAAATAAATAGTATGATCCCATTCTTGCAGTCTACCTACCATAAATATTATTAATCTGGTGATAGGAAGCTGTAATACTGCTGGCCATTCAGAGGTTAAGATTCTGAAAATACCCTTGCCCCTAAGGTTATTTTGTTGATGATGTCATTTACTATAAAGCCACAGGAAAAAAAAATGGCATGGCAACCAATTCAATTCAGTTTTAAAATAATTTCCAGAATAGAATGCTTATTTCTGACGGTGTCACTGCACCTGCTCAAAATCAGCTAAAGAGTTTTGCCTCAAGGAATGGAACAGCCTTTATGAAGCTGGATCTTAAACCTGAGGGAGTGCTGGAGCAAATTAATATGGGTTATGTCCAGTGGCACATGTGCTGCAGCAGCTGGACTCCCCCATAGCACACAGTGGGAAGCAGGACATTGCCAAAAGGCACCAACCTCCTGCAGCTCTCCTTAGCCTGAAGTTACTTGCACAAGAGACAGAGGACTTCCAATAACCAGAGACAGGAAAAAAACCCCCTCCTCCACATAGACATTCAATTGTCCCCATAGTTTATTTATGAATTCTGGATTTCATGGGCCAAATTTATTAACTAAGTTATTCTGTCAAGAAATATAAATGATGATCATTTTTTAGCTGCACCTCTTGAATAACTGTATCAAAGTGTAATAAAATTATTGAGGGGATTTATTAACATGATGAAGTAACTCATTAAATCCTTCAAACGCATTAATGAAGAAGGAAGTGTGGCCCTTTTGGTATAATTGGAGATGGGAAATTGTGCAGCTGGGCCAACCTGATAAGAGGGATCAGATACCCTAAAACAGTTTCATTTAGCTGGTAATTTGGGGCATTTCTATCACTATTCTGGATTTCAACATGATTTTTCTAATCTAGGTAGCTCTGCATCAGAACACAACTTGTTTGTTTGTTTGTTGGTTTTTTTTTTGTTTGTTTTGTTGTTGTTTTACTACTTTCTTCTAGCAGCTTTGGATTAAATTAAGCTCTTGTGTGAGGTGTGGCTGGGGTCTCTAAGCCTGAGCTGTCTGCTGTTAACTGAGGGTGGCTGGACCAGCACAACCAGCCCAGGACAGTTTTGACCACAGGTTTTAAGAGGACATTACTCAAAGCTGCTGTGTAAGACTTGGAACACAGGGGTCAAACAAGGCTGAAGTCAAAACATCAGATGTGCTGTGCTGATTCATCTGCACAAACAGCCATCAGTGACAGCAAACCCTGCTCAGGGAAAAGAGAGCTGGATATTAGAAAGAGGGTGGGAGAGAATAGATCAGAGTGCTATGTGCACCTGAGGATCAGTGCTGGGATCACCTGCTGCACTTCCAGGCATTTGCTACCCCATTTTCCATCTGCAGAGAGCATCTGGTTCAAGCCATAGCTGACTCCATTTATAATGTTTTTAAAACCACTGAATGGGCACACCTGTACTGTTCCAGTGTGCAGCATTAAAGATCTTCCAAGCACTGCTGGAAGTGCTGCTCTAAGCCACTTCAGCAGGACAGGGGCTGCATGTGGCTACAGCTGTGTGGCACCTGGGCTGTGAGAGAGGAGCTCTGGAGCAGACAATTATTTCCAGCATTACTCGTGGTGTGGCTGATTTATGGTGGGCTGGAATCAGCAGCATGAAATGAGGGTTGTTACAGAACTGTTCTTTATGATCAGGTGGTGGCACGTGAGCTTCTGCTGACTGATGACATTCACAGGACTAGGACATCTGAGAAACAGAAAACTCTGCTCTCAACCCCCTGTCAGGCAGTTTTCATGAGGAGATTTGAAAACATGCAATTTGTGTCTTCGTGGTAGTTCCTGTGCCCTGGGAAAACTGAAGTTGGTCTTTGTAGCTTAAATCAATTAGGAGAAGGATGTAGGATGTCTTTTTTGTTTTAGGCATGTATTTTTCATGGTTGCATTCCAGATAAAACACTGTTGTGTCAGGGATTCTAATCACCTTTCAGACATATATGTAAAATACATGTCTCTGAAAGAGGTAATGAATGTGATATCCCTGAGGCTTGGAGGTTGCTGGGATGTGAAGTGCAGCTGTAATGAAGTGAGACGTGGGCATTATTCTCAGACCTCCCACCACCACTGCCTCAGCTGCCAGTGTGTGAGACAAGGTAGAGAATGGACAAAGTCAAAATAAATTCACTCTGCAACGCTTTACAATAAGGTCACCTCTGGTGGAAGGTTGGTATTTAATGGCCACCAGCTTCATTATAAATCTGTTTTCATCAGTGTCTGCTCTGCTTAAATTGTGAGTCTTTGGAGAGGTGAAAAGATTGATTTAAAACAGACCTGTGGGCTGAGCAGGTGGGGAGGAGAAGGCAGCAAATGTGTCCTGTGGAATCATGACATTTCAGGTGATCTACACATCACTGCCTGTCTTTTGGACCTCAGCCCCTGTTCTAAATAGCTATTTAAGAACTTGGATTTGGCAGGCAGAGCAGGAGCCAAGACCTGCTGCAGGCTGGGCAGCATTTCCCCTTCCCAGGTGAGCTGGCTCCAAAGCAAAGACAATATAAATGTGTCTGTTCCCTCACTCCCTCCAGCTGCACACGGACCCAGGCTGACACTGTTTCTTTTGCTAGGGAATGCATCAGATGGTAGGTGGAAGCTGCTCTTGTTCTCAGCCAAAAGATCACAAGGAAAAGCATTAATTTAAATTTTCAGTCATCAGTTTCATTCTCTGCACTGAGGAACATAGCAGTTTTGGCAAGGATAGGTTAATTAAGAAGAGAAGCAAAGCGTTTGCCACCCTGATTTCTATTTGTAGAAATGGAGTTGCACAGTTAAGCAATGTGCATTGCTAAGAAAATGTGTACCATGTTATGTTTACCTAAAATAGAACAACTGAAATATGCACTTTTTATTAGCACTTCTTAACTGTTGAATAAAATGTGACACAAAGATAAGGGAACACAGGCATATTACAGGCATGATGCATTCTGAACATGCTGCTCTCAGCTAAAGAATCCAACATTTAAATATGTCAATATTACATTATTAGTCTGCATCTGTGTTTGCTGCTCTGAGAGAGATGAAGTGAGCATGACTCAAATAATTAAAAAAAAATATAAATAGAAAATCTATGTAATTATTGAAGCAGTACAAAAAAGGAAAATCATAATGGTTTCCAAATAGAATGCATCTGACAGTCCCCATTTCTTAGCTCTCTGACTCTTGTAAAATTTCATGTAACATGCTGCTATTTTGAGAAACATTAGCTCTTGTCTCTCTTTTACAGTCTGCTAAAGAGGCTGTATTTCTCCCAACCTTGCAGATGACAAAATGCACTCCTTCACCACAGTCTACACAGTGCTAGATCATTTCAGGCTTTTCGAGTAAATGACACGCAACTCTATAACTGCATGATTAGCCCCATAGATTACCAGATTACTGCTATAAATCTTCACCATAGCTACCACTCACTTGGCAGAAATAGTCAAGTTTCATCATTTGTTCTCATGTAGAAAACATGCTGTGAAATGCAGCCTCAAAGGTCACCAGGATGGCATTTCCTTTTGTGGCCCTTAATAAACTTGTAGCTAATGCAGTAATTACCAAGCCCAATTACCTCTGTGATGGCTTCAGAGAATTTCTTTTCCAAAGTCTGGATAGTCAGATTCCACTCCCTTCAGATAATAACTAAGATAGATTCAGCTATTCCTACAGTTGTTAGACATTTCTGAAACAGGCTATTTGTAGAATGAGGGAGTTGGACCAACAGAACCTGAGCGGGGTATTTCAGTGGCACTAACAATATTTGTGTAAAAAAGGTGCATGGACACCCTTATTTCAGTGCTAGCTTTATTTAAAATAACGTGTTCCTACTCTACCTCAGCTAAATCCAAATAAACTGAAATGGAAAACATTAACCAGCTTTTGATATACACATATTTCCCCATAATTTTGCATGTATGTACATATATAAAAATACAACCTACTATATCTGATGCAGTTCCTTAGCTTGTGAGCTGGAGTCACAGACTCAGCATTTTCTTTAAACACAGAGTTTGGAGATACTGTACAAACAAACCCATTCCCTTTGTTAGCTACAAAGGGGCTTGACAAGCTACACAGCTCTCGTTATAACTACATTTATATTACAGCTGCTAACTTGTGAGTTGCACCATTTAGAAAATCCAGAAAAGGAACTGCTATAATCTACTCCTTTGGCACCAGGCCAGCACTGATAGAAGCTCCTCAAATCACAACATATTTGACTGAAATGATGCCAGTGGAATAATTCTTTACAAAGAAGAGCTAAAGTGTGATATGTTAGAAGTGGCTGTGCCATTATTAGGAGTTCCAGCTCTTTATTCTGTTACAAAGGAAGGCAGTTACATCTTTATACCAAGCATATGGGCATTATTATCCCTTTTTCCTGCTCTTCCTTTTGGTTTCCTTGGAGGGAATAATTGCTAGGGCTGCTTCCAAGAGTTTGAACTCCAGGTACCTGACATGCACCTGCCATGAGTTCAGCAGAGCAGAATGGCATTTAACAGTGTCCCTGTTTGCCTCATCCTCCAAAGTTCAGCTGTGTAACAGTAGGATTTTAGTCTGGTTCCTTTTATCTTTGAGAGGGCACTTTCCTGGTTATTTTACAGTCACTTTCCTGTTTGTTTTATTTATATGTTATAGGCGTTTAGGATGATGCCTGCTGATTTTAGATATATTTCAGCTCTCCCAAAATTACTCTGGGTAATTCCTCCTTTCCTGAAGCAATCAAAAGGAAATCACTAATTTTTGGATAAGCCTAGGATTCCATCTTCTTTCTATTTGTGCACTGATGTGCAGCTATTATTGACAAAAATCTTGGATCCTACTTAGCTCTGTCTTCAAGGGATAGATATGGAAGAGAAATACAGGTACCTTCTTTTTGTACAAGGGAATATATCCAAAATGCCCTAAATGTACAAACCCTTCAGGCATGCTACAAAAATATTTACTTGGGAAGAGTTCTGGGAAGGACTGAGTGCAGGCCAGCCAGGGCAGTAGGACAAGAGGTGATTTTTTGAAGATTGTGTTACTGGCTGCCAGGTTTTCTGTATTTCTGGCTTGGGGTTAAGCTGTCTGTGGCTTTGGATCAGCACCTGCTTTCTCATTTAAGGTCATGTAAGTAAAATCACATCAACATAAAGAAAAGCTGGAGAGCAGCTAATAAAATTATTAAGTGAATAAAATGTATGAACTTGAGAGGAAATGTGTCATTCCAAGTCAACTGATTGTGCATATGAAGAACTGCCATGTTTAATAAGGGAGGTAATGCATTATATGTAAGAGGAAACTTCTTGATGAGATGAGTGGAAATTGCTTTGGTAGATTAAGCTCTGTCAATAAAAATCTTCCAAGAAGACATAAGACTGTGACAATTTGTAATAGGGTTGGAAACCTTTGCTTGCCTATAATTCAACCCTAATTCCAATGATTGTCTGATATGTCCCACAAGCTTGCAATTAATCCATCATTGTCACAAGTATCAGGAATATAATACACTCCTAAAGTAAGCAAATTAAATTTCTAAGATAAACTAATCTTACAGCAGGCAATTTCAGGAGGAGAATTCATGCACACAGCATATTCCACTACCACACATCAGCTAAACATATAAACAAACACAATAAAATAAAACAGTTTTTTTGGTTCTCTATCTTTGTGAGCCACCTTTGGATTTCCATCCATTTCAACATTAGTGTGGAAGGACAAACATAAGCTTAGCCCAATTTAAACATTCCTGCTTCACAATACAGAAAACTATTCAATTATTGTGTTTCAGATGTTGGAAGCTCCATCAGTCTTGCCCAAAGAAGTGGAATGGAAATTGCCTTTTTTTTGTCATGGTATCTAAGAGTGTTGTACATTGGTGCCCTCTGCACACACTCCAGAGAACTGCATTGCTTTGCTTTGGTTTAAAATCAACTTGAAAATGGTGTGAGAGATTTAAATAATTAAACAGTTGTAGAGGAGCTTAATGAAATGAATAAACCATTGCAATGACAAAGAGTTATGTATTATTAATTTTAAAATGGCAGAGAATGCTATTTTCCCCAACTAGAAGTGTTACTGATTCAATATTTTCACCAACAATTTATACTTTTTCCTACAAAAAGTCCTGTTTACCCTAAAAAGAAGTCTCCTCCTTTCAAATAATGCCTATTCCTATTAAAGTTACGTTAATTAGAAACCAACCAATTCAGAAACCTACTTTTTAAACAAAACCAAGCCTTGGCTAGCAAACCCTTCAGAGAAGAAACTGCCATTTACCATCTGGCTGTAGGACACAAAGAGGATGAGATGAGACTGTAACTGTTTGGGATTAGAAAGCAGAAATAAAATATGACTTACTGTTGAAGCAGTGTGCTTGGCCTTGTGTCTGGGCTGCCATCAGCAGTGGCTGTGAGTTACTGCAGAGGGCTCAGGTGGGGAGAACCCAGCAATAACAAACACCTGTGTGGCACATAAGAAACAAAACAAAACAAAAAAGAGAGCACTTTGAAACCACACTTCATAGCTGATGGGAGGTGAATCAAATTATCAAACTATGTTAAAAAAGAACTCAACTATGCATTTTACCAGCAAGTCCCCTCACACCCCAGAGGCTTCATGCTGCAGAACAGACCCAAATATGTTGTGTGGCCTCATCACCCTGTGTGACAGCAGGATTACACCACGCAGAACGGTGAGATGCGCTCGCTGCTCTGTTCTGACACCTTTGAAAGTGATGTTTGTTGTTGGAAAGCCGTGCAGAGGCGTGAGTGTTACACGAGGAGCCTAAATGGAGCCCCACTGTTTCTTTGTGTGCTGTCCCAGCTCGCTGTGCTGCTGACAGACAGCACCATTAAGCAGTCATTAGCACCATGCCTGAAAGCTCGGATTCTGCGGGTAATAACGGGGCTATTCAATATTTGGAGCCTTTGTAAGAAAGAGGGCACCTAAATGAGAATAATGAGGTCATTCTATGACATGCCTGAGGATATAAAACCATGGGTAACTTTTTAGCCCGTTTGATATGTGAACACATACGTTCAGCTATGACAGATTATTTCTAGCCTTGGAAAAAAAATGGAGCTGCTTCCATTAAATCACACCACGCAACATCAGCACCAAGTGGTAATCAAAACACTGTAAAACACAGCCTTCAAAACAATTCTGTGTAACCCAATCAAAAAGAAAACATATATGGAACAGATATGTGAAACAGAGCAAGGGGTTGAGACAGTGTCAGAAAAACAGTGAAATTTAACAGTTAGGAAAGGATTTTATGACTGAAAGGATTGTTTCCAATTCTGCAATTTTTTTCCCATCAAATGAGATGCTATTTTGGCTTTGAAAAGACGAACAAACTGAAATTTTAATTTTAGACCTGCTTCTTGCTTAGAGCAGTGGCTGTTTCTTGTAAAACTGGCTCACTTTCCCAACATTTCACAGAAGGTTTTGCACCCCAGGGCTGTTTCAAGATTCCTGGTGCAGTGGAGCAGCCTGGGTTGCAGCAAGGCTGTGCTCAGCAACTCCTGTACACCACAGGCTCTTGGGCAGCCCCCTGTTCCACATCCCAGCTGTGTCACAGTGAACCTACAACTGCACAGGTCCGTGGATTAACAGGGTTTTGTTTGTGGTTTAACACTCTCACTGCTGTGTACAACAGTAGTAGGGAAAATCTCCCTTTTTCTGAATTATTTCTTATGTTTCTGCCACCAGAGGAGGTGCTCTGGAATTTTCCTGGATGTGCAAGAGTGTCATGCAGATCTCAGGCTGTGCTGACCCTTCAGCTCTTTTGGGAAAGCTCAGTGACCTTTACTGAACAAGATGACAGAATCATGGAATAGTTTGGAAGTGACCTGTAGAGGTTCCCCTGCAGCAAACAGGGATGTCTTCAGCTCGGTAAGGTTGCTCAGAGCAATCTGACCTTGGATGCTTCCAGGCATGGGGCATCCACCACCTCTCTGGGCAGCCTGTGCTGGTGTTTTACCACACTCATCATGAAAGATTTCTTCCTTCTATCGACTCTGAATCTACCCTGTTTTAATTTAAAACTATCACTCCTTGTCCTCCTCTTGTTTAGCTTCATTTTTACTGTGTTTTCATTTTATATTGTTTTTTGGGGTGTCACACGTGCAGTTAGGGAGATCTGTGTCACAGAACTTCTTTGTATTCAGCTTCAGAATGTCTGGTTCCTGTCAGGCCCTAAATGCAGGGACACAGCTGCTGAAATCTCAGATCCATGAGCTCCCCCTGCCCTGGGCACCCCCAGCAGGGGCAGCTGCTGGAGGATCAGGAATTGTGAGCCTGGCTCAGGATGCTGCTTGTGCTGGGAAGGACTTTTCCCTCACTGGCTCTTGCAGCAGCATTTCACCCACCTTGTGCTTGGAAAGAGGAAAAGGCCACAGCAACCACTGCAAAATGATTCCTGAGGTTTGAAGGAAAGAGGGTGGCTGCTGGAGCAGGTGAAACACTTGGCTCTCAGGGAGTTCCACCTCTTGGCAGGCAGCTTCTCTTTGTACCCACATGTGAGATACCCAGAGGGAATCAGACTTTGCTGCTGCTCCACTTTCTCTCCTTTTAATTTCTGTTTTCTTCATCTCGTTGTTTTCTACAAGGGATTAACTCAGCGGTTCCATTTGGACTGGAAGGAAAGGTTTAATTCAAATTATTCAGAGGCTTGACAGGCTGTGTGTTAAACTTTTTGACTTCATCTAGCCCTCAAGCTTATTAAAGTGTTTTTAATTAAAAAAGATTAATGAGGGATTGCCCTTTTTTAGTGGATACTTTTAAGATTAAGCCTCTCCAATATTATAATTGGAGTAATATGCACATGCCCTACCTGAAAGGCAATCACAAACACAGAGAATAGCACACAGTGTTTGTTTTATACTCCTAATGTTTCATTAGATGTTTGCTGGTTATGAATTATCTATCAGCTCAAACATACTGCTTGCTTCTTGAATCACTACCCTGAATTTGAACAAAACACTGTCCTGGAAAAATTGGAAGAGAGGAAAAGGGACTGCTCCATGGTATCCTTTTAGTAGATAAAATAAAGCCTTTTAAAACAGAGATTTTAAATGCAGTGGTAATTGATTAGCAGAAGGGATAGAAAGGAAAACGTGGTCTGTCAGTGCTCTCTCAAACAAAAAGTGCTGTAACCCCTCACTCCAGCCTGGCTCAGCCCCTCTTCACTTCCAAGGTGGGCAGAATCAGGTTCCAAGAATTGTTACTGGAGGATTTTAGTGCATCTTTATCTTACTCATAAATTATAGCTTGGGTAGTCTTATTTTCAAAGTTGGAAAAATGGTTCTGCTGTTGATTCATTTACCTGCATAAGTTGATATTTGAATATGACATGGATTCCTTAAAGACTAAAATCTGTGAAGTTCTATTAAAAGCCAAGGGATAATGGAGGGTAATTGCAGGAGGCAAGCCTGACTTTCCAATGTCAAGAGACGTAAGATAAATAAATAAAAAGAAGATAAATGGTGTTGTTTTTCATCAGTGTTCAAATGCAGGATGTTTTAAACAGTTTGAGTCAGTACTAATGAGTCTCACATTATCAGAACCTCATCAGCAGAATCTGAAAATCTATATTTGAACTCTTTCATTGAAAGTTTCTATTTGGCAGAACAAAGTAATTGTTTGTCTCAAGCACAAAAATGCTGTTGAGAAGAAAGTGAAGCTGGTTTGGAATCTGCCAACTTAGGAATTCTTCTCCTCTGGATTCCATTGTATCTGAACCACCTTACTTTTTACATGGCTACATAATTTGGATCACAGCGTTTCTGAAGTTATTTAATGGCAAGAGTTCTCATGAAAAAAATCCCAACTTGCTGCCTTGTCCCACCACTGCTGTCCATAAGAGGTAATTATGAAAAGGAGGATAATCTGCCAATCACAAGGGGGTTTTCTAAGCTAAGACTTTTTCCATTGATTTTAATATAATATATATATTTGCCTTTCTAAAGTAAAGATTATTTTTTCCCAAAGGAATTGATGTTTGATAATAACTGGTGATTTTTTTTTTCCTCTCTAGTGTTCATAATGGCTTCTGGGCTTTTGGTTTACCCTTTTGGTTTCAACTCTGCTACTGTGAAGAGATTCTGTGAGAACTCAGACATCTACTATGCAGGAGACTGCCAGATTGGATGGGGGTACATGCTGGCAATTGTTGGGGTCATGTTGTCTGTCTTTTTACCATTCTTTGCAAAATATGCACCAAAAGAGCACATATCTCCAACTCCAATACCTACTATTTTATAGTATTTTATTACTCTTTAAGAACAGAACATTCCTGTCTACAGTAATGGGCAGAAATTATTAAAGCACTTCCAAGTTGGCTGTGTTGCAAAAGAGAGGAGAGGAGATGGGGAAGAGAAGGTCAGATTGACAAAGACCAAAAGTGCATTGAAAGTCTTCCGTAAGCACGAGCAGCAAATGCTCTGGAATCGAAATAGGATTAATCAGCAGCCTTTACACTGCTCTAAACACATAATGGCATAATGCCTTAGACAAAAAAAATAAATCAGTTTATCCTCAGAACATCTGTCTACCTCCCAGTTTCTTTTGTGTCTCAAAATTGTGAGTCTTAAAAGCTTCAATTCACTTTTGATATATTGTGAAATGTCAGAACTTTTATGAACCCAGTAACTTTAAAATCAATGATATTTTGTTACAATTATTTTGATTAGTGAGAAAAAGCTCCTACTAGTAGTCACAGCCTAACATTAAGATTGATAGCTAAAAAGAATTGTATACAAGAAAAAAAGTTTCTTTTTAATCTATATATATTAGGAGCACCTGCATATTGTAAATTCTGGGCACAGTTTTTACTTCTGCTCTAAATTGCCAAGATACAGAGACATCTTCATGAAGTCTTGGGTAAAGCTGAAATTTCTTTTTTTCTGAGAGCTCCAGCTACTTCCAATGGCTTCATGATGATTTAATCCTCTAACAACAGGAAAAAAAAATCTTAAGAATTTGTTTTCAGCATTTCTTAAATTATATTTCTAGGTGAACTTTAACAAAATGTTTTGAACTATGACAGCTGTAGATTTTGGGTTTTTGTTGTTTAAGGCTGAAAAGAAAAAAATCTCTGTTTACAAAAATGTCTGTGCCCAATGGCCCTTACCTGTAGTGATAATACAAGCCAGAATGAACTAATTCCAGTATTTCCATTGCAATTCAGATCGTAAACAAAAAAGTGAAGTGAAATGCTAATGAACATGACTAGCAAAAATCTGATGCTGTGTCAGAATTACAAATGGCCATATTTCATTAGACTGTATGGAAATTTTGTGAGGTGTGATTTACACAATAGCACTGAATTCATTATTATCAAGCATTGAAATAAGTGCACTTGATTGCCTTAAGCAAAAGAAACATTGGGTTCTAATCTCACACCACTGTTGTGTTTTTTCATTTAAAATAAAAATTTAATTCTAATTCTATTCTCATTTTTATTTTCTATTATTTATTAAAAAGAAAAATCACATAGATTATATTTAATTCAGAGCTGTACTTCTTAGTTTTGTATTTTGGCACAAACCAGGTGATCAAATTTATTATTCTTCACTTAGCTGAGTCCAACTGATTCCTGAAATTTTATTTTTTTTAATGGAAGGTGTACATGAAGGGACAGACAGAGACATGTTGAGGATGTATAAGAAAATGCAAACAGAACAATCACTGTGTTATTTTAATATACATCAAAGACTTCTGCAGTCTTGTTTACATTCCTCACCCTTCTAAACTTCAGTGGAACATTGCATTGTTTTCCAAAATAATTGTCCTGTTGTTACATTTCCATACAAAAATTTGCTCCAAGAAAATTCTGCACATGAACTTAGCAAGTTCTTTGAAAATACAGATTCCAATGCAGAATTAAGTACACTGAGAAAGAGAGCATGAGTGCTCTGCACTTCTGCTCACAGGGCCTGAGAAATTAAATCTTCCAAATATTTAACAAAATAGGTTGAAGGAATGCTCTAAAATAAGAAGAATAAATTTCAGACACTTCTGTATATTAATGTGCTTTTCAGTGATGTCTTACACTTTTTTAAATGAATGGCTGAGATTGACAATTTTCATGTAAGAGTCAGAAAAGTGAGGAATAACAAACAACATGCAAAAACAAAATAATCACCACAAAGTAGAGAGACAGAGATGCAGGCTTTTCTTTCCTAACCAACCTGTGCCTTTACACTAGAACCATTAAACAAGACAGGATCAATATGGTCAAGAAAAAAATCACCCAACAACTGAAAAATGTTGAGTAGTGTGTATAAACTGTATTGAGTAGGGTTTTTTCTGTTTTGTGTAATGTTTACGACTGTTCACTAAATGTTTCACTAGAAAAAGTGATTTGTTAGTGTCAAGTAGAAACTCCTCTTGCAAAGATCTAAACACTTCCTGAAAAGTAAAACTATTTTAGATTTTTATTAACAGCCATAACACACCTAGTAGACAAAGGACCTATTCCTGTCATTACTTATTAACATAAGTTTCATATGTGCAGAACTGGAAGCATCAACCACTTAACTGGAATCAGTTTTAAATTACAGCAGTCTCACAATTCACAACACTGCTGTACCAAATATTTTACTTCTTAAAGCTCAACTTCTGCTGTGCAAGTCATCAACCTCTGCATTCTGCAATATTCTGCACCTTTTATGAGTCAAGCTAATGCTTCCAGTTGGAGCTTCCTTTAACATTTTATAATATTTTTATAATATTTAAATGAATCAAACACGTGTACATGACTCTACAACTGGATTGGCAAAACCCTCCTTGAAGCATCCATGCTCTGAGCCTGCTTCACACTGAAGGTGTGATGATAATTCCAGTGATCCTTGCAGTAGTTGGTAAAGCACATCCTGCAGATCTCACCTGTTGCTGGCAATGCCTGTGCTCACACTGACAGATCACTTTTTGAAATAAAGACTGTCTGCGCGTTAAACTGTGTAAAAGCGTTCTCCTGTTACAATTTGCTGGACAGGTTCAAGTTTTATTCTAAATATATAATTTTTTAAGTGTAACTAAAAGCTGTATTTTCCATTAATGTGTTTCTGCGTTGACTAGATGGCTCCTTTTTAGAATATTAACTGTTTTCTGTATTTGACTTGTTGGATACAATATTTCAATTATTTTAAATGTGAAATTTCCAATTGCCAACACTGTATAATAAAATAATAAAAAAAAATCCCTATACTGTTTGCTATTTTCCTGACAACTCTTTTGTTTTGCAATTCCCAATAGAAGTGATACAAAGCTTCTGAAGTAGGGAAAAGAAAATAAGAACAGCAGGAATAATCTATGAAAGTTAATGTTTGAAGGCAAAGGTACATAAACATGTACATGATCCTTCCCTCATGAAAGATGTTTCTATGGTAAAGGCAAGGAAGTTCTGTGTTCAAATCATTCTTTCTTTTCTACTTCCTCTGTGTCCTTGGGCATCTTCCTACAGCTTCAAGGTCTGTTGTTATTTTATACAGGTATTATACTATTTATTTTTTTAAAAAGCATGAATGAGGTAACATATAAATGGGAACCCAATGAATACCACACAGCATTTGTTGGATAACACAGCACAGTGATATTTTCAAATGTTTAACCCCATTTTCACTGGTAGTTTTGGTAAATGTTGTAGCATGTCCAGTCTTTATGGGCAACAACTAGTTAAATCTGGGGTTTGCACAACCGTGTTAGCTTTTACATTTCATTTATGGTTTTTACATATGCTGTCATCTCAACATCTGCAATTTTAACAAAGTCTTGGAAAGTGTTCTGTTCTTGAGCAGTTGCTGGTCTTACAGAGACGCACTTGAAAATGTTCCTTTTTGCATCATAAGTCCCCATGCACCTGTGCACTCGACCTCTAATGAGTCGTGGAAGCTCACGGTCCTTCAGTAAAGCACAATAAACATAAAACAATGACATCACCCACATGAAAGCTTTCCACATGGCTGCTTTCTGAGGGCTACATCAAACAGAAGACCTTTACATCAGCTTTGTTGCTGTTACCAACTACTTAAAAGCTACACTCAAAGTCTCACCTGTTCCTCTGAAACAGATCTGAAGATGCCTAAGTAGTGACTATTGCTCTAAATTGGGAACAATATAATAAAAACATTCAGCCTGCCTTTTCCACAGTAAATTTCTGTTTTCTTTTTGCATCCATAAAAAGGATTGGAGCTGGTGGTGACTGTGTCATGTGTGGGCACAGAATACTCACAATTTCATAAAACACACAAGGCAGGGTCTCCTTTCCATCTCTCAGAAGAAAGTTCTTTGCCCCTTTTGCTCCAGGTGTGACTGCAGAATCCAGTGTGCCTGTCCCATTAAGCAAAAATTAATCATTCCAAGATTAATTATATTAAAAATTATTGTAAAACTGTATCACTCTACAGAAGATTCCTATAAAACAGGAAAATTTATTCTAACACATTCTAAAAACAAAGAAAAGAAAGAGGATGGAAAAACCTGACATTGGAGGATGACTGAATTGTTAATTTTGTACCTGTTTCAGTCACCTTTGATAGCTGAACAGAAGGGAAACTAGATGGTGTTCACGCCAGTAATTTGTGTATTTAAGTATTTCAGCAATTGAAAAATTCTCTCTTGTTGTTGCCCTAGCATTATTATCAGATTATATTATTATAAACTACTATGCTTACCTAAAACTTCAAATAGCAGTGCAGTTTTATAGGCATATTGGCTCCAGTGCCTCACACTTTGAATGACTGCAGACAGGATTCGCAAAGAATTCTTTTTTATTTTCATTTTTACTTGAGATGATGAAATTTCCTTTCAAATTAAGACAAAAGCTTAAGTTAGACATACACACTTGAAATTTTAAAGGGCACATGGGCATTTATTTATTATGTTAAATAGGCAATCATCAAATTTAAATTAGAGTGTTTGTTCAGAATATACAAACAACTCCTTGCCAGTTTACTGAGGATTTTAGGTTATTACAGTATGAAATTCTCAATTCTAAATCTCAAGAAACTCCAGGTTTTACTAAGGCAACTTGGGCTGATGAAAACCTCATCTTCCACCAATTTTCTTTCTTTACTGCTTTCTTCATTGTCTCTTTTCTCTTAACCCTACCCATAAGTTTTACCTGACTCTTATCTTCTGGGACACAACCAAATTGGTTTTCATTCATTTTATTTTGCTGAGTATTGTAGTTAAATTTATATGCTGGACTATGATACTGCAGACTTCTTGCCATGGTGTTTGGTTTCACTGGCCACTGTCCTTTGGATGTGTCTGTTTTGATGAGCTGGGATGGGTTACGACTGTCAGGGTGCTTTTGCTGCTGGACAGTTTTCAAACTGCTTGAAAAGTTCTCAAACTTTTGAGAAGTTCCATGATCAGATCTTGAATTTGCTGTGTTACCTAAAGGAGTATATTCATTTCTGTTCCTGCAACACAACAGTTCAGTATCACAGTACCTCTTCTGAATACTCAGATATGTGACTAAAGTACATAAAAGCAACCCATAAATTGTTTTAGCTTTAAACACCTCAAAACTCACTTGAGTTTACACCAAATTTATGCACATACAGGGCAGTGATTATACCTGTGCATAAATCCATCTGACTTCAACAGGCCTTAAAACCCTGCTCAGTTATTGTCCTGCCCTGTGTAAGGGATCCTTCCTGACCCAAAATTCACATATTTTCATAACTCTAAAATAAAATAAACAAGGTTTCCTCTGAGAGTGATATTAAAAGAGTTTCTTTGAATGCTACAGGCATATGGGAAAACGTGAGATGCATTTTCACATAAGAACAAAAAGGAAGGATAATAGACATTAAAGGCTTCACCAACCTGCAGGCAGACAAGTTTTTCCCAGCATTTGCTAAATTAAACTTTGATGCATTTGGTGGTTTCATAAGGGAAGGAGCCATCGGATGTTCTGCTTGGCTTTCAAAGACAAGTTTACAGTATCAGTGACACAGCAGCAGCTTTATTGTAAGGCACATGGATTGTTCATGAAACAATTAACATCCAAATAAAAATCAAAAAACCAACAAATAACTTGCTTTTTACATACCCACTGTTTGCTGCTTTCTGTAGTTCATCCACTTCTGGGTTAGCAATTCCCCAGCCTAATTTTCAAAAGACAAAGGATTGAATATGGACAGAAATGGAAAAAAATGGAAAAGACTGAAAGGTAATAAGTCTTTGTAGGCCTCCAATTCTGCTTAATGTCCCACAAACAGGCTCACACGGGAAAGAGGAAGAAAAAAGAAAAAAGGGGAATGAGATCCTTTGATATTTGTAATTATAAGACAACTTCTAACAAGTAGGTTGCTTCTCTAGATCATGGTTCAGTTACAAACATTAGACTTATTAGCAACAGAGACTTTATTATAAGAAAACTTTTAAACTTTATTACAAGTAAAACATAATGAAAGCACTAAAAGCATAATTCTGCACTGTTCTTTCCAAGCCCAATTTGAAGAACAGAAGTTCCTTTCTGAAGTACAAGAAAGACATCCTACAAATGTTTCTTCTTGTAACACAGGACTTGAATGTTGATTGAAATCAGCTGAAAACAAAAGGTCAGTTTCAAGAGACTCTATTTAAATGCCAGTGCTACTTCATTCTCCATCACACAGAGTCAAACTCCCTCTAGGCAAGAAGTATAAAAAGCTCAATTGTATAGAGGAGAAAGAAATTTCCTGGAGGACAATTTGTACATAATGAACTTTTCAGAAATAGATATAAAGGATGCATATAGTTCTTGATAAAGACAATGTCTGATTTCATAGAATACAATCAGGAAGTTAAGTTTTATTTGGATTTAGAGGCAGTAAAAAAATAAAATATGTCTTATTTACCGAATGATGAGATAGAGAAGTCATAACTACGAGTCCCAGAACCAGTACCTGGTTCATTTTTAAGTGGATTTGAAGTGATGGGTTGTCTAGTTCTTTTTTTCTGATTGAACAGTGGTACAGGCAGACAACCTAAAATTAAAATTTAAGTAATGCTATATTAATAGCAAAAGGATATGCAGTCCACACTTAAAATACATAAATAAAACTACTTAATTATTTTCCATTACACATAAGAATTACATTTCATAAACACATAAAGGCCATTCCCTCACAGAATTTATATTCCCAGCCCTCTGTCCTGCACATAATCCCATTAATGAAACCTTTCCTTGAGTGACCTGTCCCCTGAATCCATTTAAAATCTCACCCTGTGCTGCAATAAACAGGTAACCCATGCAAATCCACTAAGGAAATGGGGATTTAAGGCTAAACACTGAATATCCTGTACGAACACTACATATATAAATGTACTATATGCATTTTATGTGTATATGCAAGCATAATGAGGTGTGAGCAGAAAGGCAGATAAGAAGGGCTGGTACCTGCTGTACTGCGAGCTGAGGTGTCAGCTAAACTCCTTTTCATTTCTTTGCTGAATCTTAACAGGCAGAAATGGATTGATTACTCCAAAATTTGCTGTTTGGAAGTCAGATAAAGCAAATTAATTAATGCTGCAAACACATTCAAATTTCACGTGATTTTATGACAGCTCCTCTTAACACTGCAGCTCCAGTGACTGGCATAATTTCAAACACAAGCCCTAAAACAAGAAGCAACTGTACTGAATTTAGAAACCCACAGGTGCATGCCTAAGATGCTCTTTGCAGCTTCCAGGCCCTGAGGGAGCGGGCTGAGGGTCAGGGCCATGTTGAGGGGCAGCGCTTACCGGGCTGAGGGTCAGCCCTGAGGCGAAGCCGTGAGGGACGGGGCTGAGGGTCAGCCCCGAGGGGAGGTGCTGAGGGACAGGGCTGAAGGCTGGCGCTGAGGGGCAGCCCTGAGGCGAAGCCGTGAGGGACGGGGCTGAGGGTCAGCCCTGAGGCGAAGCCGTGAGGGACGGGGCTGAGGGTCAGCCCTGAGGCGAAGCCGTGAGGGACGGGGCTGAGGGATGGCACTGAGGGTCAGTCCTCAGGGTCAGTCCTCAGGGTGAGCCCTGAGGGACGGGGCTAAGGGACAGGGCTGAAGGATGGCGCTGAGGGTCAGCCCTGAGGCGAAGTCCTGAGGGCCGGGGCTGAGGGTCAGCCCCGAGGGAAGATGCTGAGGGACAGGGCTGAAGGATGGCGCTGAGGGTCAGCCCTGAGGCGAAGCCCTGAAGGATGAGGCTGAGGGACCGGGCTGAGGGTCAGCCCTGAGGGTCGGTCATCCCTGAGGGACGATGCTGAGGGTCAGCCTGAGGGACAGGGCTGAGGGTCAGCCCTGAGGCGAAGCCCTGAAGGACGAGGCTGAGGGACAGGGCTGAGGGTCAGCCCTGAGGCGAAGCCCTGAAGGACGAGGCTGAGGGACGATGCTGAGGGTCAGCCCTGAGGTGAAGCCCACCAAAAACAACAGACACCGGCCCGCGCCCCCGCCTCAGCCTGTGTGAAAATGGCGTGAAGGCGATGAGGTGCCCGTTCCCTCACGCTGAGGGCACGGCGGGAGCGGCCGGGCCCGGCTGGGAGACACAAGAACTCTTTAATCACCCTCTCGGTGGGATTTCATTAATTATCCGCGCCCCCGAGGAACCGGTGTAGTGTCACCCTCGGAGAACCCGAGGCAGGAGCTGAATCTCCTCAAGTGTGTGGATTCAAACGTGGCTGTAAAGAAAACTAAGGGCATTCTCACCCTGTTGCTCTCTTCAGCTGTCTTGGCTTTTGCACATGGCTGGTTCCTGTTTAAAATCGGAGTGCTTGGCACGATTGGATCTTGTCCTGTTTTACTAAAACTTTTCCTTCAGAAACACTCCCAAATATCTGTATGCAGCACATCAAACAGATTTGGATTGTTACTAAACTAAATATCCCACATCCTTTTTCAGAGTGCGAGTATTGGCAAAGCACAGGAATGGGATGGTTCCCAGTGCTTAACCCTGAAGAGTGAAAACTTTCCATGTGGATTTCCATTCATTCCCAAACTGGCAGGTCCTGGGACACCAGGAGTTAAAGTGTTTAGATGGGAACTGCTCTAAGGGGATAAAAGAAGCTTCCATGGGTTTAGTTTCTAAACTCATGTTTGGAAATTCACTGTCTCTGTCCTAAAAACCTTCTTCTTAGGAGACAAACTTCTTGCATGTTAAGTAAGTGCACAGACATCTCTGTGTTTCATTCAGTGCTTTGGAAGGAATTACAACCATTACAGTGCCAGCAGCAATAGAAGATAAACTATATGTTCCAGCCCTTCATGTTTGCATTTTGCTGTTAACTCTTCAAACTGCTGCTGTGTTTAAATTCAGCAAAGCCAGATTCAGAGTGTGAGTTGTGGTTTTGGGTGTTGTGTCACTCACCATTCTGGCAACACCACTGGAGACAGACGGGGGTCAAAGGACAGCACAGACTGTCCAGTGCTGTAAAATGCAACTTTACTGCTTTGTTTAATAAATTACTCATTCTGATTAAATATCTGACAGCTCCTAAGTACAGAGTAATACAGTTGAGTATTTAAGTAAACAGTCTCTCTATATTAACTTGCTGAAAGGTTCAGCAAAATCTGAATGCATGAACAGAAACAAAGAGAGAAACTTCTGTAGAAATTATATTTCTGGCAGAACTATTCCAGATAAATCCTGTACTTAGCTTTTCCTAGACCTACAGTCTGTCAGCCTGGGATATAAAGCCTTTCAGGAACTGGCCAAATATTCTCTCAGTCACTGGAGTATAATCTTAATAAAAATTAATTGTTCAATAAACATTCTTTATTCTCTTGCAATCTGTTATGTTTACGTCATGAGTCACATACCAATTGCAAAGACTTCTGTCATTTACAGCAATAAAGCTTATTTTTCTGTTAATATGACCTTTTATTCTAAACGTTTTGATTCTCAGGATGGAAGTTACAGCTGCTCTTTGGCTTAAGCTTCAGAAGCCTTTCTGAACACTTTTAGAAATGGAAGCAAAGTTGCTGACTAAAGTTTTTTCGGGGGAGAGAACAGAACTATTGTCCCATCGTGGTCTAGATCTGTTTCCTTTTTAATAAGAGACTGCAGAAGTTAGAGGGTTGTTCCTGGCAAAGTTGTTTCAATGTGTTAGAGGTCTGTGTTAGCAGATCCAGAGATAGAACTGGAGCCAGAACTCTGGGTAAGTCAGTCGTGGATAAATTGCACTGTAATTTCAGCTTGTGTTCCTTCTAATCACTGCTCTTAGGATTTCTAAAACAAAAAAGGTCATACAAGCCAGGGCATGCTTTGAGGATCTTAGCTGTTCTTGGCGTTTTTAAGATGAAAATACTTGATGTTTCAGCATTGTGTGCTGGACTAGAGCCAAGACGTGATTGTTATTTTGCTGATTTTGTTCACTTTAAATCACTCTGCCCTTATATAATACTTAAGTAACTTCAAACATACATGAAAATACCTGTTACGCCTAGTCTGAAGTACAAAAATGCCTGATATTTAAGTGTAGAAACAGTGTTTTCCACTGTTAATTAGCACAAGATTTCCCTATAGATCATGTATTATGAAGACTGCCCGGAGTTAACTTTTGGACTGTGGAACAGTGCCATTAACAGCCTCGGAGATGTTACTAAATACAGAAACTGAAGGGGAGGCTCCTTGGGGAGGGAGGTTGGAAAAATCCCGCCTCAAAACTGAGTTGAGAACTGTTGGGAGAAATCCATTCACTTTCTTTTGCATCTGACCTAACCAGAAGAAAGACTCTCCTACTGGAAAGAATTTGGTTTTTTTTTTTTTTTTTTTCCCTCAGAGAGAAAAGCTTTCCTCGAGCATGAGTTCCCCGTGTGCTCGGGTGAGACGGGTGGGGCTCTTCGGGGGCACCCACGGCAATGAATTATCGGGGGTGCTCCTGGTGAGGCACTGGCAGCAGGATGGAGCCGAGATCCAGAGAGCAGGAGTGCAGGTGAAACCATTCCTCACCAACCCCAGAGCTGTGGAGAGGTGCACCAGGTACATTGACTGTGATCTCAACCGGGTTTTTGACCCCGAGAGTCTCGGGTAAGAGCAGTTGTGCTTTCTGTTGTTCTGCTTTTCCGGGTTTTAAAATTCTTTCCAGATTAAAATGCTGAACACAAGTTCCCCTACTACTTTAATAGTGCAGTCACATAACTGAAATTACTGACCTTTAACCCAAAAAAAAGAACAAATTGCATGTGTTAACAGACTCACTTCTGTTGCTGGTAAAAATCAGTCTGAAACCAACACATTATCTCAAATGTAATTTTAAATTAGTATTAGATGAGCTGCATTTGTGTGAGTTAGAGTACCACTGTTCTGACTCAAAGAGTCATTATTTCTCATGTCTTGTGCAATTCAGTTTGGGAGCTCTTCTGAATATAATTACACTTCCAAGAAAAAGCAGATAAAAGCAATTAAACATAGACAGCTGAATATCTGAAAGAATGGCGCAGAAATCAGCAAAGTGTGTTTAATTCCAGTTATGTACGTTAAAAGGTGAAAACTTGAAATTAGAAAAACTTGAAGCCAGAAATAATCTATTCTAAGGCAAAAGCATAGCAGAAAACCTCAGTAATTTAACTAACTCATTATTTTTAAAAGAAATACTGTTGACTGCAAAATAGTAACTGATTTTACATTTTTAATAGGATTTGATGTTTCTGTGCTTTTGAGACATCTATTCCAGAGATGTACTTTGCTATATAAACATTCTTGGTATAGTTGCTAACCAGGTAATTCTGTTCCAGAAAAGTTTTAATGGCAAAGGTGAATAGCACAGAAAGGAATACTTACTGTATCTATTTTGCAGGCAGTTATTCTTATCCTACACATCTTTCCATCTGGCTTTTCATCTTAGAATTTTGTTGTTGATTATTACATCTAAGATAAGCAGATGTTAACACATAAGGATTAAGGCCATTCTTTTAATTGTTTACTTTGAAAAAACATACAAAAAAAAAAAGGAGTTTTGTTTGGTTTCAGCTGCTTTGAACACAGAACACTTGAAAAAACACCAGATTAAGACACCTGCAGGTTTCTTTAATATTTTAACTAATATTTCTCAGGAAATACTATGAGGTTGCCAGGTCCTGTTACAGGACTACTGAGTGTTTGAAGTACCTTCCCCTGGTCCTTTAAGTGTAGAACCTTCAAGACCACAAATTATTTTACAAAATAAGAAAAAGGAGAGTGAAATCTTGATGCTACTGAAAGCAATGGTGTCAAACTCATTGGCTTAAATAAAAATTAATTAACAGTTAAATGTGAAGAAATGTTGAATTTCAAAGGGAGAGCTAAAGAATGGAAAGGTGGATTATGTGATACACAGAGTCTCCTGAAATTAGAAGTATTAAACTTTGGAGGAACAGAGTTGAGGCCACAAAATCTTCACTGAGATTTAGGAATCCTAAAGGAATAGACTATAAAAGTCTGATCACATCATGAGAAGACAAGAAATAAAACAAGTTAGAAAAAACTTTGAGGGTGATGTCCAAAAATTCAGACTGATGTCAGAAAATGGTCTCTAGCAAGAGGTGGACCCAGTCTTGGAAGTGCTCTATGCTGTTGCTAAATTTTTAGTTAGTTTTATGCATAGGGGGAAAATCTGGGATATAAGGAAAAATAAATAATTTCCAGCCAAAACTTGATTAAATAATTGTAATACCCTTCTGCACAAGACAGAATAATAAGACAATTACTAGACAATCATACTTGCTTTCTTCAACAAATTCAGTCTATTTGAAGTTTGGTAATTAAACAGGTGATTTCAACTCCAGTCAATTTTGGATTTAAAGAAAAAAGAAAAGGTTAATACGTATTTTGTTGCTGTAAAGCCATGGAATGAGCTTACTAATTTCTTTGTGCTGATATTAACAGCAGGCCAGTGGTGGAAGATATTCCATATGAAGTGAGGAGGGCTCAGGAAATCAATCATATATTTGGTCCCAAAGGTAGTGATGATGCCTATGACCTTATTTTTGACCTTCACAACACCACTTCTAACATGGGTGGTACCATTATTCTTGAAAACTCCAGGGATGACTTTACAATTCAAATGGTTCATTATATCAAGGTAAAACTAATTTAAATGAACTATTAAAATAGATTATTAGTTGTAATGTTGTATTACTATGTATTATTTTGTAGTTTCTCTAAATATACTATTTTTTTTCTGAAAAACTGTTTAAAATACTTCATTACTTATAGGATTTCTATTTAATCAGAGGCAATTATTAATTTAATTATAATATCAGATAATTCAGATTTAAACTCATCATATCATCATGTATTAAAATGAGCATTATTAAAACTGGTGGGCAAAGAAGAATACTTAGGATAACATCAATGAAAATTAATGTAGTTTAATCTGCTTTCACTCTGATCTGTCAGGAGCTTGGATAACTTTGGGTTACACATGCTGAATAGTTAAACATTAATTTCATTAAATAAAGGGATGTGACAAATAATGGAAGTAGGTAACGACAATGTTCCCTTATCAGTGATGTGTCTTTGGAAGCTGATAAGTTTTGGTAGAGGAGGTTTGCAGAAGTGCAGCTTTAAGCAGAATTTGCTTGAATTCTGGTTTGACCAGGACAGTGACAGATGGAATCCAGGTTGGGCCAATGGTGTGGAATTTTAATTTTCCCCCCCTGCTTAGAAACAAAGTCTTTTAAAACATTTTTCCTCTTATTACATGTATTCTTTTTACATGATTATAAAAATATATATGAAGATCTAAAAAGCTTTTGCCTAAAATTATATGAAGAGGAATGGTGGGCCAGTCATCAAGAAAGAAGCCTCAAGTAGCAAAAATGCCAATAAAGAAGATTAAAATGAGGCTTAATTCATAGTCTGTGTCCTCATAAGAGAATTGGAGTCTAACCCCAAATAAAATAGTTGAAATCTGCTCTATGGTATTTGAGTTCTCACTTTTGGAACCATGCTGAGGAGATTTTTTTTCTCTGCTGGCAGTTCAAGACTAGAACTGTGCTCAGTTCTGGTTCATTGGAGCTGCCTGGCATCAGTTAATGGAACAGACACCAACAAACACAGCTTTGTGCATTTTCTAAAGATGTCCTACTTCCTTGAGGGCCCTGAAATCAAGGCAACATATTGAAGACATTGTGTAAATCACTTCTGCATCAGTAATCTTTTGTGGCACAACATTTTAAACCATTTTGCATGACAAAGGCATTTTTAAACCATCTCCACAGAACGCTTTGGCTCCAGAACCTTGTCCTGTTCTGCTGATTGAACATCCCAGCCTGAAATATGCAACAACTCGGTCTGTGGCAAAACATCCTGTTGGTAAATATCAAATCTAAAAGCTCTTTGAGCCCACCAGAAAGGGTTTTGAAATGTGGCTGTTTTCAGATGTATTCACTGCCTTATGCAGAGTGCTCTGAGCACCAGGAGCTGTTTGACATTATATTTACCAAAGTGAATGTATGTGATTATCCATTCTTCTGAATAGTTCTGATTTATACAGAGTTGTGGGTTACAAAACACAGAAATCCTTAAACTCAACCCACTCTTCACAGAAAATATTTATAACGGATGTCAAGGACTTGCTTGCCTTAAAACCCCACATAATTCTGAGCCTTACAATCCCTCTTAGACATGAAATACTGACCCATCAGACATTTGTTTTTGCTGTGCAGTGTAAGCAGGTGCTGTGTGAGGGGGACATGAAGTGACATTAATGATCTCCCTCATCTCCAAACAGGTGTCGAGGTGGGGCCCCAGCCACAAGGTGTTGCTAGAGCTGATGTTTTGGACAAAATGAGGAAGATTGTCAAACATGGCCTTGATTTTGTGCAACTTTTTAATGAAGGTAATGAGAGATTACAGCATCCTGTGTCATATCAGTGAGCTGTTTTAGGAGAATATTTTTAAAAATTGGTTGGGCTGTAACATTTTACAGTTAAACAGGTAAAAGGTGGGGGGAGAATTAAAAAATTAAAGTCTGACCTGTGCACTACCTAAAATACACTCTGACAAAATAAGTGTTCTTCATTTTTTCAGAGTATATTTTGTCAGTGGGTTGAGTTTTTTTTGAAATAGAAAGAAAATAATGCAGTTATACATGTCAGAATTTCCATTGAATACCATGGAATAGTAAAGATTAAATACCACTGATACCACTCTGTGCTGTGCAACACTAGTAAACAGACCTTTCATTGATTTCCTCATCTACAAAATAGGTCTTTTTAAGTGAAAAGTAACATTTCAGTAGCAAATTTAGATTTGAACTTCATATGCCCCAATACATGACTGAACTATATTTCTACAACTTGGCTTTGAGGGGACAACCTGATGATTTGAGCCATTTTGCAGAGAATAAATAATGCAATGTTCTTTTTAACAGGCAGTTTTTCATCTTGACATTAAATTACATTTATTCTTTCTAGGCAAGGAATTTCCACCATGCACAGTCGAGGTTTTTAAAATAATGGAGAAAGTAGATTATCCCAGGAATAAGAATGGTGAAATTATTGCAATAATTCATCCTCAACTACAGGTAAATTCTAGAATAGTTTCCTTTTGTGACACTTCTACTTATTCCTGTGTTGCTTCTGCTATATTGTTGTATATTTTAGTAATAAATATTTAAAATGCCAATATTGCCAATGGGTTTTATTGAATACTTTAGACCTCCCCTAGGGTTAAGTTCTCTCACTAAGGTCATACATTCATTATTTCAGGAACTGTCTTGGGAATCACTGACTCTAAAATCACAACAAGAAAAAGACAATAGGATAGCTTATAGTTTAGAATACAAACCTAATTTTTAATTCTAAAATGAGTGTCTGTTTTCAATCAATTGTGAGCATCTGCAGTTTCTGTCTAGTTCACTTTACCAGTGAATTCTGAAAATGAGGGCCAGACACTCAAAATTATATATTAAGATTAGAAGGAATTATTTTAAAAGCTTTTGCCATAAACTGCAGAAATTAGCATTAACTCAAGAATCACAAAATGTACAAAAACCTGAAAGTAAATATATTCTATTTATTTTCTTTCCCTAAGGATCAAGACTGGCAGCCACTGAAGAATGGTGATCCTCTATTTTTGACTCTTGATGGAGAAGTAATTCCATATCAGGGGAACTGTACAGTCTATCCAACATTTATTAATGAAGCTGCATATTATGAAAAGAAACAAGCTTTTGTAAAAACAGAGAAAATCAAACTCACTGCAAAACCCCTCAGGTTGCCAGTCTCAGAGCAGAGCACTTCTTAAGAGCTTGTTACAGATTTTTCATATAAAAAAAGTGGGTTTCTTTGTGAAGCCCAGGTCATTCAGTAGTAACTTGTGGGATAAATAAATGCAGAATCTAATTTTAAATTGTAATTTAATTAACCTTGCTGGGCACTTTGAGATCTATTGTCGTAATGTTGATTATGACTCTGCTTATTGTTCTAATAGGCTCCTATAATGCAAAGAATTTATAAATTTTTTTATGAAGAAGCTCATGCACAGTACTACATTATATACAAAAGTTACAGCTTTTCTACTTCTTAACTCCAAACCTCAATAGCCAACACTTTTTACAATGGGCTGATCCTTGAAATAAATTCCTCAGGTAACCACACAAAATGTGAGACAAAGAAAAGCTGGACAGAGAGAAACGGGGAGAGGGTGTTAATAAATGATATTATCTGCATATCTGACTGACCCCCATTGATTGAAGCCTTGGGGTTTATTTTGTTTCCATACTTACAGCATAAAAACAAGCAAAAAACAGTATTTCAGAGAGCTAAATGTAAAGCTAAAAAGCTTTACATTTCATTTAAGTGTATTTCACAATTAATTCAAGCTGTTTCTGATGTAAGGTAAAATTTAGGCAGTTTTGATGAAGAGCAGTGCACAAACCATACCTGAGTATTCCAGAATGGAAATTAATAATTCCATATGGAGAGACTTGTTCTGTATCTGTAGAGACAAAGCCTGTCATAACATCTTAAAAAGAGAAAAAAATGGGGGTTTAATTAATTTTCTAATGTTTTTTACATATTTGACAAGTTGGTGATAAATATTAAGAACTTTGCATAAGAACACATTAATTATTTACTGAAAGATTAATTGTCCAGATAACTGTCATATCCTACCTTTGAACAGTGATGTCATCTTTGTTTACTACTAAATTTAAAGTATATTTTCCTTGCCTTTGTGTAACTCTTATGGCAATAAAAAAAAAAAAATCCAAGGCAGAATGTTGATTGAATGACAAGTTTTATTTCCTTAATTTAAATAAACTTAGTATAAAAAGCACAGAATTACCTGCTCTAGTCATTACTCAGAGTTTCCTTGGTGAAAGCCTGGAGACAGCACATGGCTGATGTGAGGTGGCCGAGCTCTGTGGCCACACAAGGAGGGCATTTCCTCAGGGAGAGCTTTTAGAAACAACCCCCAGCTCGTGCCTGAGTTCATCCACACGGATTTGTACGGGGCAGTGGCACAGCAGGAAGGTTTTTTGTAGGGTTTTTTGTAGGGTTTTTTGTAGGGTTTTTCATGCCTTCCCTGTTCCCAGCACAGAGTGGCCTCAGCACAGTGCAGAGCTCTCTGTGTTCCAGTGGCCTCATGGCCCAGCCTGGTTCCTGAGTGTGTGTGAAGAGGTATTTTTTTTTTTTCCCTTTGTACAAAAACTGGCACTGAAAGCATCCAAGCAGACCTGTGCAGTCCTGAAACAAAGTCCTTCTCTGGCAGCTTTGGTGCAAAATGAACCAGCAAAGATCAAAGATTGTGAAACTGCAGGGATTTTAATTCTCGTGCTCACATCTCCTACTGAGAAAGCCAAGCAGTGCTGGGGTGACATGGACCAATGTCCTTCCCCTCCAGTTCCTGTGCCCTGCCAGAACACAGCTGAGGTTTCCTGTGGTTCCCATCCTTCCAGGCCATGGTTGGAAATTCAGGACACAGCATCTGTTGGAGGCTGGCTGAGCAGCAGGGCCCACATTCACCAGCCCTGTAAATATTTTGCATTATCCTTCCCACTGCAGCGCTCCCTCATGCTCTCTTCTGTCTTAAGAAAGTCTTTTGGATCATTTTGCCCACAGCTGCAAAATCCAATGCAATTCTTATTATCATTCAAACACAGAACTGAGTTCCCCTGAGTCTCACCTAAAATAGCACCTTTAAAACAGGCACCACATGAATAATTCTGATGAAAAGCCATGACACTAGAGACACGTGTTCATTGAAATTTAAAAGCACACAGAACAAATGTTTCTCATTATATATACACACATAAAATAGAAAACTAAAAATATAATTCATAGTACTTGGTCATCACAGGTAGTGAAATAAGAGCTACAGAAATGCATTACAGAGTCCTCTGAATTAAAAAAAAATGTCTGGAATTGCATTGCATTGAACTAATTTTGTTCACCTTGGGAAGAAATACTGACTTCTGATTTTTCTGAAGTGGTTGAATGCAAAAATTAATTCAGAAGAGCTTCCAGTGTCGTAACTTTTTATGTAGGAAGATGCAACAGCATGGAAAAGCCAAGGAGGAAGAATAATGTTGTGACTGGAGCAAAATCTCCTCCATCAGGAATTCTGTTTCTGCCCTGTTATTTCAGGGGAGGCACAGACACACAGTAATAAATAAACAGCAATAAACTCCAGTTACACCCTGGGGACTGCACAGAGTAAAACAGATCAGGCAAAGCCACTGGGACCTGAGGAAGCTTTTTCCAACTTATGGGAGCAAGCCTCCAGTAACACTGACAGTCAATGCAAAAGCTGCAAATGTACCCAGAACCTTGTTATTTCAAAATAACTTCATGTGGTCATTGTCAGAACTGAAATGCTTTGCTTTTCTCCACAAGAACTTTTTTTTTTCAGTGTACAAAATGAGTTTCTCACGAGTTAGATTCCAAAAACCAGCAGATTGGGATCAACATGACCTTAATTTTCCACAAAAGGAAGAAATATCTCACATTTGACCTTTTTTATCCAGTTAAACATCTCAAGCCAAGTTTGAGGAGCATCAGGCAAACTTGGACAGCAACAGTTTGAGAGGCTCAGAACTGACCCAGTGAAATAATCCCATTTATTTCAGCTCAGCTGCTCTGAATAAATGGGTTCAATCCATCAGACTGTGTCACTGAAAGTTTGTGTGTTCCAGCTGGCTACAGCTGTCCAAAACTGCCACACAGCTTTCAGCATCCACTGCTGATGCTTTTAACCTTCAGAAGAGCCACAGGTCAAGCACAGCACAACTAAACAGAAGTTTCAGGCAAATCATCCATTTCTTCAAACGTATTCAGGGTGTTTTTGCTATTAGTTCTTGAATTATCTTGAATTTTGCTTGGATCTGCAAAAAAATGCATTGTCAACAAAATAGGATATGGTAGAAACTGTACAGGTAAGATCAGAGTTTTGCACCTTTGTTTTTTGTTGTTAAAAACATGTATTTTATTTAAACAGCAAGCTCAGTTTGCTACCATATCTTTTACAGAAATTTTTCACCCCAGAAGGAGCTCATTTCTCCAGGACACTCCTACCCTGGCAGCAGATGGATGTCTTGGATTTCCTGGCCAACACTGATGTCATCCAATACATATGTTACAAAACTTGTTTGTCACCAAACCTCTCTACAAGTCTTTAAAAGTAATTTAACACCACTGCCATATTAACCATTAGTTTCTCCAGCAATAATGTGTGGTTTCAAATAAGAGTTTGTATTTTTAAAGATATAAGACTGTATCAAAAAGCATTTCTAAGAAGAAACGATTCTGCAAATAGGGTGTCATAAAATTGCACAGTACCTGTTGGCCCTGGATCTTCATTAATAAATGAAACATGAGTTTTCCACTCGGTCCATTTCACTTCATTAATCCTGTTTGTATTGCACATAAATTGTGTTATCACCATGCATTATCCCCCAGCTACATCACTGATCTTCCCCCTTTGTTCCTCCCTGGGATTGTCACATTTTACCACCTGCTTTGCTGGCACTAAAAGCCTGAATGTCTTTTGCACTGTCAGGCACCATATAAAGGTAAGAATAAAACCAAGACTGCTTCATAATTTCACACATTGTTAGTACAGCCTTGAAATATTTAAGTATTTTTCATTAAACAGCACAGTTCTTTAATATGGTAATCATCAATTACCAATCAACTTAACTGTGGTGGCTTTTAAACTGACATTCAAAGGAGATTATGATAAAGTGACATTTACTGCAAGCAGATTTGATGCTTCTACAGTAAAAACATATGAAGATGAAAATCTGCTTTCTTAGCAAATATGCATCCAGCACAATTTTTAGAGATAATAGAAATATTTTAAAGAGGGTTTTGAGGAGAAATAACCCTGAGGCAGCATAAAGAGAACAGACTTGATAGCACATTATTCCAGCTTTGCTTTACCTCAAACACACCCTGGTGTCATTTTCAGCCACTTTACACCGTTCTCCCAGCTGGAATTTTTTCCTCAGGCATTTTGGTAAGAATTTTTCAAATTCCAAAATAGTCCTGGCTCTCTATTGGCAGTAAATAGCAAAATTACTATGGTTAGCCATGGTCTGATTTCACAGCATGCAGAGTTTGCAGTACGTAACAGGTCAAGCCTCCACCCGCAGCCAACACCAAAATCAGCAAATCGCTGACAATTTGTGCAAATAGGGGTTCAGATTCCTGGAAAAATAGTGAAACATCATCCTGTGACATATCCAGGGGAATGAAAATCATGACAGTGCATGGCTTGGAAATCCAAACCTTGATATCACCTTTAAGATTGTTAATTCCAAAGTTATTACAATTCTCTCATTCTGGAATTACTTATTTCTATTATTCACACACTAAACCAAATGAGGAGTATCTTTAACACTTCAGCTGTTGTGTCAGCATGAGGGTTTTAGCCCAAGCACCTCCCAAACAAACCTGGAGTTTCCAGATGTGCTCACTCTCCTTAGAAATATCCTCCACAGTTTCTCCCATTAATGCAATCAGCATGTTCAAGAGAAGAACAAAAGTCAGCACAACGAAAGTTATGAGGAGCAGGAGAAACAGGACAGGGTACTTGGAGTTCTGCTGGATCTCCAGGTCACCCAGTCCTAGGGTGAGCTTGAAAAGATCCATCAGGACAGGTCCCAGGCTGCTGTTGGAATGGCATTCCCCACCCTCCTGGCACGTCTCGATCAGGGCAGCGAGAGCTGAGAGGAAAGCACAAGGAAGTTTCAGTCACAATCATTATTTAGGAGAACAGGGCATTTCACCCAGAGAATTAAACTGCTTAAGAGAGCCAGAGCTGCCCAGCCACACAGAGCAGGCAGGTGACAGTCCCAGGAAGCAGAAAGAGTCCACGTCCAAATGAAATTCCAAGGATTTGAGACCAAGGCTCATCTGCTCACATCTAAACTTAACATCCAGAAGAAACCCCAGCATGAGCTCTCATGAAAATAGGGTTCTCATTCATAATAATGCTAAACCTTTTACTCACACAGAGCATCAGTTCTTTTCTCCAGTAATATTTACCTACGCCAAATCCCAGCAAAAACACGATATAGACAACTAAAAACTTTATCACATCTTGCAGGATGACCTGAAAATGGAATGAAACAATTGACAAATTAAAATTCAGAACTAGTTTTGTGCATTTGAATTCTGCAGGGATACAGGTGAGGCACACACTAAAGCATCACACTGCTTTCCTTGAGCAAACAAACCCAAAGGTCTGATTTTATCTCAAGCTTGGTGTGTTCTCTGAGAGTGACTAATTCTGTACAGTACAGACATTACAGATTATGATGCAATTAAATTGCAGAACTACATTAGCTGGAAAAAACACAAGCTACTCACATATTTAATGTAATAAAAATGTCAACATTAAGATACAAACTAGTTCCTGCTGTTGCAGAAGGACAAATAGTGTGTTCTGCTGAAATAATGCATAAAAATTGGAAATAAGACATTTCAAAATGAACTATAAAATACACATAATGCTGAATATACTTGATATGGATTATAGAACAATAGGGTATCATCAGGCAGGTAAAACAAAAGAAAAACTTGCCTTTTGAATCATCACACTGTAAATGCCCATGGACTGGAAACCTCTGGTGAAATAGAGCATATTGGCCCAGCCAAGGGCCATTGCCAAAACAAGACACACCAGGTGTTCTTTGTAGGAAAACAAGTACAAAAAGACAGAGAAGATCACAAGCAAAGCTTGTATAAAACTGTTAAAAAACAAACATATATGTAAAAGAGAAATTACTAGCACAAAACCAACAACAGAATGGAAAAATATGAAAACAAGATTTCTTTGCTCGTTAGGCTTAATTTGTAATTTCATGTTGCTTTTTTATTTTCCCCATGAAATTGGCATTATAATTTAATGATAAAATAGGTTGGTGCAAGTGGTATATTAACATATAAGGATTATATTTATTAAAGCTTCATTTATGTAAACTATTTTCTCCAAAGCAGCTGCTCAACACAGATTTTGCTGACAGACATTAAGAATCCTTACAATATCTTAGAAGTCATTTAAGCAGCTTTAGCTTAATAAATTGATAGAATCATTATAGATTTTTCACAAACAGGGAAGACACTGGCAGGTGGGAAAAATCCATTCCATGTACATCAACCCTGGTATTATTACTGACAGTGCAACCAATAGTTTGTGTTAAAGAAAAGCTGCAGGTAAACTTACATCCATCCCTCTAAAACTGATAATTTTGAGGGGAAAAAAGCAACTATCTGTTACAGGAGCACATTCTCTGGGATCACTAGATAGAGAATTTTATATATAGTAGAAAAAAAAAATATATATATATACAGATCAGACTTACAATGCAAAGTGGAACCAGGCATCAGAGAGAATGGACTGCAGGTCTGAGGGCCTGAGCAGGAAGATGGCCACACTCTGTGCAGGCAGAAAGAGAAAATACAGGCATGGAGGAAGAGAAAACACACCTCAACCTCTGTTTTTCAAAATAATTTAACTACTGTTGTCAACTAATCCATCTGCTGATAAGACGTGGTAACTTATTGAATTATTTTTTTATAGGACTGAAAATTCAAAGGTTAAAATTCTCTCATCTCTGCCATAATTTAAGTTACTGTTTTTAATTACTTACAGTACATGGCAAAGTTATAGAATGGGATTTTTTTTTCAATACAACTTGCAATTCTTTTGTCCTGAATGCCAATAATTGGACAATACTGATATTATACAAATATCAGATCTCTGCATTGACAATTTGAAAAGCAAATATCCTTATATTTGTTTCACAGTTGTACTCAAATATATAACCAGGGTCATTCTGAATAAGTGATTGTGCCCAAGATTTGAACATCACACATATCAGATACTCCATGTCTATTGCCAATATCAGCAGCAGCATATCCATAAATTTAGAGAAGTTCTTTACAAATTAGCTGTATATTTATTACTTAAAAAAAAAAAAACTTACCTCTTTTATGGCTAAAAATATTGCTCCTAACATAACCATCACCTGTCCTGACAACTGCAGCCACCCCACTCCTCGGGTCAGAGCCAGTGGATAAGGAGGAGCCTGCAAGACAAATCCAGAAAGAAAAATCTCAGTTCCATCCCTGAAGGGTAAAAGGCAAAGCAACAGAAACCCTCACACCTCTAACTCTCTGGGTTCACAATTTCTTCCCTTCCAGGGAGAATTTTCTTGATGTATTTACACAGTCAGGCCCCTAACAGAGGTGTTTGAAATACCAGAAGTTTATTTCTGAAAGGAAAAACAAAATACCCTCTTCCCACTTTTAGAAATTTCACAATCTTTGTGTCATGTGTTTGTATTGTAGGTCACTTCCACAAAATGCAAATCTGATGCTCCCACACTGATGTGGGAGAACACAGCCTCTCTATACCCAGATATCCCAATATCTGCTCTTCTTTCAGCATGTTAAATACAATTTGCTGAGATTCAGCTGCTGTACTCACTTCATTTTCATTAGGCCTGTGGTAGGAAACCAATGTTAATGTTACATTGTACAGGAAATAAAAACAGCAGGACATGAAAAACATGTGCCGTGCAAACTTCTTCCATTTCATCCTCAGGAGTGAGTTCAGAGGCTCCAAAGTCAGCATTTCATGACGATTCTGAGAAGAAAAAAAAATTTAAAAATAGAAACACCTCTATGCTCAGACCACCCTGAGATGGGACAGGAGCTGAATGCATATTTGCTTACAGCTGGAATTATGCAGCAGCAAAAAATTTATCTTGCTCCTGACAAAAAACTGACAACCAAAAATTACTGTTCACAAGTAATTCAGTCATTTGCAGGGCTGACATCTAAAATGGGGGCACTGGTAGAAAAAAATAAGTATTTTTATATAAATAGACAACTTACACCAATATTTGTATTATAGACAATGATTTCCAGCACTGAGTTGTCAGCAGTGGTATCCAGCTCTGTCAGATCATACAGAGAAGACTGAACAGGACCATAAGCCCAGTCTGTGAATTTTCTTGACAGGCTCCTGTTTGGCTTCTCTCTGATCTCTCTGCTCAGGATGTATTTCAGAATCTAAAACATGAACAGATCATTTGTCAGCAGCTGTGTTGTTCATGGGCAAGGAGAAAGCACATGAATATACCTGCCCAAACTCCCACCTTTTACCTATAACATTTTGTACCATTGTGCAATTTAATGCATTTATAATTGTGTTTTTCAGTGAGGGGTGCTGGAGGTAAAAAACCTCTAAGAAATAAGTTCAGTGTTTTTAATGCCTTCAGATTTTCTGTCAGAGATATTTTTCTAAAGGATGAAAGCACAATTTTCCCTGTGTTCATTTATGCCTTCCTTGAACTTAATTACTTTCTAAATCATCCCATTTCCAATTCTTTACACTACAGTTGATTTATGCAAACCAAATTCTACAGCAGTACAACAGAGCAGTTCTAGTGAGTTTTCTGAAATTGTTTGGTGGTAAATGCAGAATTTCTGTACAACAGAAGACAGGTTCTAAACAGAGGAGTGAGTTAGAGAGAAACCTTAAAGTGTAAAAACAACACTGCAATGGAAATATTTGTGTTTTGGACAAAATTAGCTCACCAAATATGGATACAAAACAGCATAACCAGCCTGGAAAGAGATGTTTCAGAGCATAAGCTTCTCTCAGATGCTACTGAAATCACACCCACCTCTAATTTGCCAGTTTTTGCAGCTAATTGCAGTGGTGTCAAACCCTCCTTATTCTTGGTTGTTTCCAGATTTCTGTCTTTACTTTTCAGCAGAATCATGTCATACATTCTGATCACAAAGTCATTCTGTGTTCTGGAGTCCTCTGCCACTGTAACTAATGCATGGAGAATATTGTTTCCTCTGGAATCCTGAGAGGAAATATTGGTCCTGGCGTTGTCCATTAACAGCTCAATTATGTCTGGCTGGTTGGTACATGCTGCTAAAGCCAGGGCAGTCTCACCTACAGAATCACAAAATGCAACAAGTGGTCATGTTTTATTTTCAAGCATTCAAATCAGAATAGAAAATACTGTGTTTACCATCTTAACATATGCAAGCATATTTATATATTGATTGTACTGGATTAAGCTCTTGTTTTATGGAAGTTTTGGGTATTCCTTCTTACCTTTTCCAGAAATGTCTCAATTCCACTTACCAAAATAAAAGCCTTCATGCTTGTGTTTGGGATTAAAGAAAATACCCTGGGCATGAGCATTGACATCAGCTCCTTTTTCTATGAGGCTCTGGGTGATTTCATACTGTCTCCTCTCAATGGCAATATTTAGAGCTGTCTGGCCTGAAAAAGCAGACATGGGAATTTAGGGCTGAGTCTCTCAAGCACACTCTGAAACATTAATGATGTTTCACAAAGGATGGCACCAGTGATAATGACTAAAAGTTGGTTCAAGGGATTTAAACCATCACTATTTTATGGAGGTTATTTTTAACCATATACCTGAAACTGCTATCAGATGGCAATACCTTTATATGCCTCTTCTGTGTATGCTGCATTGATAAATCTCTCCAAAATTCCATTTTCCTCTGCAAAGGACAGAAGCATGTTCACTATCTCATTTGTGTTCTCGTTGATGTTCAGCAGAGCTTTCATCAGACAAGTTTTGCCAGTGTCTGAAGCTGTGAACTTTTTCATCAGGTAATCTACAAGAGTGAATTTTGAGGTTACATCACTGATATTTATTAAACTTCAGTTCATTAGGGGTGAAACCTGAGGGATACAGATGAACACAAACTATTTGCCAAACCATTACTCCATCCTGTTCACTTTGTTCTCGAGCTCCAAGGCCACCTTGGTTTTCCTGTTGGACATCCCGGTGCCGTAACTCCCAACTTCCCAGGGAAATAAAGATATTCCCCAGGTTTAGGCTGCAGCTGAGCTGCCAGGAGAGCAGGCAGCCCTGGCCCAGGTGCCTGCAGAGCTCACCTGGCACGGGCAGGCTGGTGCAGGCCCTCGATCGCTCCTTCAGCTCCGCCAGCAGCCGCTGCAGCTCCTCCGCGTTCCCCTCGGACACTGCCCGGAACAGGTTCCTCTTCAGCTTCTTCCTGGCACTGCTCAGCTCAGGGCCTTGGCATGTGTTAGCACTGAATTGTAAGAAATCATCCTGAAATTGCTGGTGCAATTTGTCCTGGTTTATTTTAAGAGTAAAACCAAATACAATTGTTCATCCCCGACTTGCCCTCGTTCCATGGACAGCTCAGAACATTTCTCACATTGCTTATTTGCAGGTAAGTGGGCTGTTGAGAAGGTGCTTTATTAAAAACAGCACATTTTTCAATTATCTTGTGTTTTTTTCAGTTTATTCATTCTTCTAGAATAAAGGCTATGAAACACTTCTTTGCCATAACTGACTGCAGTGTTGCTCCCACAGCAGAAGAGAATTCTTAACCTCACATCTTACACCACTTTCTGATCATTCTTTATGCTGGAAAAAGAAGGATTTCATATTTCCCCCCAAGCAGAAATACTCCATGCCTGATTATGGTGTGTAGGTCCTGCATTGCCATCTAAAAAAAACTCCATTATATATAAAGAATCCTCACACTAAATATGAAAATTGAGAGATTAGAGTTGTTTATTTCAACATTTAATTATTGAAGGATCAGAAAGGCATGCACACACATAATCTTTTTTCTAAAACATGGCAGGAAAAATAGGTAATATCTACCCTACCACAGATTTAATCAGTTGAAAATATGCTGAGAAATATTTGTCTCCACTCACCCACAGCTGTCCACATTAGGGCTGTATTCAGTGGCATCATCCTGAAGAGATTGTGGGGAATCCATGTCTTCCCCATTTCCAGATGCACTGCAAAGAAAGAAAAGCAAATATGCCGAGATATTAGCAGGTATTTTGGCAAATTGCATGAAGAAACAGGCAATGGTAGACAGAGTATCTACACTAGAGCTTAAATTAGTCCAATTTGACATTGGCCTTTTAATTCTATCATTTTATCCCCCACATGGATTTTAAAGTGAGTGATAAAAATGAAGAGACTCACAGGATTTTATTATATTTTTTAAATGATCACGTAAGGAAAGCAATCTGTTTACTGTTTTATTCTATTATTCCACTATAGATCCTGAAACCGTGGAAACTTTTTTTTTTAATGATCACTGCTTTCTATGCATCACCCTGAATGCTCAAAGCTTACATTCTTCCTTTTCACATGCTTAATTTGTCATCTGGCACAAAACAAGTGCTACATCAGTAGCAGTGAGTGGGTTGCAAACCAACAATGAAAGATTTACCTAAAGATTTACTATACAGAACACTGTAGGCAATTCAGGAGTGTTTAGTGGCTGACTTGAATGAAAGAAATTGAGGACTGGGCTCTAAATAGATGCTTAGGTGATATATTTAAAGGATTTTCAATGGCATCGATATTTTGTAATTGCTGTACATAATTTCTACACAGTGCCAAAAGCAGATCTGACTTCGGAAAATTAGGATAAATGAGTTTCTTACTTGTATTTTTGTTTTCACTGAGGTTCAGATTGAACGAACTACCTCAGGTTAATAATTCAGGGAACCTGAGCTATTAATTATTAGCTAAACAGATGCATGGACAGCATTACTCTGCAGGTATTCCCTTCTCTTTGAAATAAAGCTGGGAGCTCTGAGTCCATTCTTATCCCATCTGTCTCTTCTCTGCAGAAAGCTGAGTAATGTGGTGACAAAGCACATGTGCAGGTCACTTCCTGAATGAGAGGGAGAAATTTGGACACCACTCCTCTGAAACCAGAATCAGCCTGTCAGCCAATTCCTAAAATCTGGCCAGACATCCTCAGACCCAAAAACCTTTGGCCATTCTGGACCTGTGCCAGATTTGTGGCATATTTCCCTTACTCATAATTATTGGCTGTTAGCACCCCACACATTTTTTAAAATGAAGTGTATTCTTCCCAATCATAATTTTTCTCTATTCTTTCAGCATAAATGGCTGCTTTAAATATTTCAGATTCAGCATTTCTACGTTTGATTGTCAGTGAGCAATAGAGGGAAGACGTCAGCAGCCAGCTGGGAACAGGGTTCTAAATTAGGCTGTGATCTTCACACAGCAAAAAACACCCAAATGAGAGCATGGAGTTTGTTCTAATGCATCATAAATAAGAGGCTAAGATTAAAAAAAAAATACTGATTTTTAAGTTTATTCAGATCTGAGGCTTAATGTAATACATGGAAATGACAGCACTAGATAAAACCAAAGATAAATGTCCAGTAAAGTTCTGTCTTTGAAGTGACCAAAGCTATGAAAAGTCAAGTGAAATCCTGGCACTGGGGCCCAAGGAGAATAAGGGGAAGCTGCTGGGAAGACAATAGATCTATTTGCAGTAGAACCATTCCTTGTGCATCTGTAACTTACCACGGACGAATATTTGAATCCATGGGTTTGGAAAACACGGGGGGAGAGGTGTTACTGGGAGTGGCATTGCTTTCAAAACCATCAATCTCCAGGAAAAAGTGGGAACTGTTGAAGACAGTACATTTAAAAAAATATCAGTGATAAATGCCAAGCCAAACCATAAACCAAGAAAAGAATTACCAAGGGCAAGCTTGCCAATTTATCTCTCCTGGCATTAAACCTGAGCTGGAGCAGAGGTTTATCTGCTTTCCCCTGAGGGGAGCCCAACCTCCAGCCTGTGCCCAGCTCTTCCAGGCTGGCAGATGGGCAGAATTCCCAAGGTATTTTTAGAACACGTGGCATCACATCCTGACTTGTGTGAGCAGCAATCTCTAAACCAGCCTTGCACCCAGCTCCTGCCACTGCCCAGCCACACAAAAATGCCTTTTTTTTTTTAATCCCAGTCCCTGCTCTTCCAGCCAGGAGCCATCAGGATGGATCATTTCAAATCCATTAGCTGTGATAGTGATTAAATCAGAAAGTTTGAAAGGTCACACATTCAGTGACTTCAGGCATTTCCATCAGCCAGGGCTGAATGTGTCTTCTTGCCTGCATGACATTAAACTGTTTTCCCTAGAAATAATTATATAAATAGTACTACTGAAAACAAAATCTGGAACAACACAGAAAAAGTGATATGAAAAGAAAGATTTCACCTTTTAAAAGCCTGCAGTGTTGAGGGGCAAAAATCAATGGCTTGGTTTGACTGGATCTCAGTAAAACATTGTCACAGCTCACCACAAGAAGAGGAGTTCCAGTGGTGGATGCAGCAACTCCCACAGGGGCTGTTGTTCAGAAACTGCCTCACATTTCTAAAATGTTGCAGTAGTCACCTGGAAAACCTTCCCAATTCACCTAAGATTTATGGGTTTGTCCAGAGGGCGCTTTTTTCCTAACTGCATCTTCCCCAGAAAAAAAATCTTGTTGAAGTGAAGTACTCGCATTGATGGTAAAATGCAGTGTATTATTAGGACACGACTGAATACCTGTGATATTTGCTAAAAATAGCAGCATCTAGTTCCTCTTGTTTTTCAATTGGTCGATGATCCAGGGGTTAATTCTGGCATCCAGCAGCAGCTTTGGGGGCTCAGACCTCACCTCTCCTGGCTTGGGGATGTCATGGGGGAAAAAAAACCACCCCAAAAGCAAAGCAGGGTGCCATCAAATAGCCAGGTGCTGACGTGGCCAGCTGCTCTGCTCTGCCCACAGCCATCAGCAGCCTCCTCCCCTCCTGCCCCTCGGATTTCCTGTGCTTAATGACACCTCTAGTCCACCCAAATTCCAGGAGCTTCCAGCAGGGAATGCCACTGTCTTTCCAGAGAGTGAATATTGCCAATACACGCTGAGAGTGAGAAATGTCACCCTGGGAGTGCAGCAGCTGCTGATGGGGCAGTGCAGGGAGAGTTTTGAAGGAACAGGATGAAGCAGCATTGGAACATATAATTAATGGAATATTTAAAGCGCTGCGTTAAAATCCACGTGATCCGTGCTGTGTGTTACAGGAATGCTGTCAGCCACACCCTGAGCTCTGCCTTGAGAGGTGGGAAAAACCCCAAGGTTACTGTTCCTGAGGCCACAATGAATGTGAGATAGGAGCTAAGTAATTGAGGGCTTGGCTTTGGCAATATTCCCATAACTCCACAATCCGCCGTGGAATTGCCCCTTTTTGAAGTGCTGGGTGTATCATGAGCTGTTCAGACACCTTGTCTCCCCCCACATGCCAAAGAGCTTCTCTTCTTGAATTTAATGACAAAAAGACAAATTGGACCACCCAGGCAGTGGATCTCAAATAACTAATGGCAGCATTCCTGTGAAAAGTGATTCCTCTGATTATTGAGAATTATAAATGTCAGAACAGGCACAATTGGCCAGGCCTTCAGAGTTTCAGAAATTGCCATCATAACTAGTAATTATCCAGAATGAAAAGTTTATGAATGAAAATTCATCCTCGCTCTACAGCAACTTAGTTGGCTTCATAGTATCAGTCAGGAATTACAGTTTATATTTCCCCACTCATATTAAATACAAACCCTCAATCCCTTTATTAATTCTCTAATATCAATTATGAATGAAAGTGAATATTTTATAAAACACGAAAAAGTCTCATTAATCAGACTAATGAAAAATAGAGTGAATTTAGGTCTCTGTTTGTGATAGGATTTTTCAAACCTCCTGTTCTCCCAGTCCTCTGCCTCTCCATAATCTGTCACATTTCCATCTGAAGCTAAGCTTGAAATGCTCCCTGTTTTTCAGGCCAGCATCTCTTGCATAAAACCTGGTGTGTTCTTCCATGTGATCTCTTAAAAAAAAAAAAATCACTTTATACCAAACATTAACCATCAGTAGATCAGATTCCTGTGAGGTTATACAGAACAAAGATTCTGGTGGTATTTCAGTACAAAGATCTCCTGAAGGAGATAAAGCAGGGAGTTGTAGTGGTTTCCACTGAGCTGGAGTCCTACCTTTTCTTGGTGGGAGTGCCTTCAGTCACTTTTTTCTCTTGCTGGTTTGCAGGGGGAATTCCAGGTGGGTTTGTTTTCTTGCCCATTAGCGGAACAATTTCGTTGTTATCTTTAATCATGTTTCTGCAGTAGAGAGACATCAGTTACACGACTCTTGCTCCTTTGAAGGAAGTGTGGTGACCAAATTACCTGCTTACACTCTCTTCTTGTGTGTAAACAAATATTGATTCTTTTTCCTCCAACATTTCTCATTTTTCAGCTGTTAAGCACACACCCCTATTTCATGTGTCAAATCTGGAGGGTTACACACGACTCATTAAGTTTCAGTCTGTGACAAGTACCATTAAAAGTGGCACCAGGAGAACCATAAATTCAAGGCTGTGCCTAAATTAAACTGAAAGGAGCCTGTCAGTCACAGTGACAGTGTGTGTTATTTAGAGAAGCAGAAAGAGCAAGATGACTTTTATAAGTAGCCCTGAAGTTGGGCATCTTTACAGTTAACCTGAGCAGCCTGCTCTTGAGCAAGATAACTTCAGAAAAGTGGTAAATTCCACGAAGATCTGTGCAACAGAAAACAGATAAAGGAAGGTTCCAGATGTGAAAAGAACAAAGAAAAAATTCCTGAAAGTTTTCACCGCATTGGAACAGCAAAAGCAGCAGACTGAAAATGATGCCCAAGGTGAGCTCAGCTAAATTATCACACAGATAACATCCAGGATTTGTGTCCTGGTGATTTCCCAACATTTCCTCAGGAAAAAGAAAAACCCCATGATTCTGCTGGATGGAAATGACCACCAGCACATGACACAAAAGGGTCTTGGTGCATGTTACCTGCCTAGGAACACCCACAGCATGAATTCTGTAAGGAATAATGAATAACTATCTCCCTGTTTCTCAATCTAATACTCAAGGGCATCATTTTAAATGACCCAGAATAATTTGAAAGCAAGAAGGTGAATTCAGGATACATTAAAATTCACTGAAGGTACACCCAAGAAGATTTATGAGGTCAGGGATCCATTCCCAAGGAAATCAGGGGAGTGGCCTCCATACCCAAGGACAAATGTAAAAATAATTTGCCTGCAAAGTTTGAACAAAATCAACTACACATTTTTCCCCCTCCTACTCCACTTTCCTTAATGTGGCAGATATACATACACAAACTTTCTGCTCCTGTCACAGTGCTGTCAGTGTGCCTTAGCACCAGGATTCCTTCATTATGGGAGTATCAAGATACAGAAAGCAGATTGTTCAGAGTGTTTGAAAAGACATGACACCTGGTATGAGAGAGGAGCCAAGAATATCAAATACCCTGGTATTTGAGTGAAAGTCTATTAATGCATAACAACAAATGTTTAATTATGGCAATTTTCAATCCCAAGTACAGAGAACTGAGAATTTACAGGGTCCAAACACTCCTAAGTGCAGCTGTAATCTCTTGGCACTCTATGGAATAGCAACTTGAAATATTGGAAAGGACTCCTTACCTTGCAAAAGCTGGCTGAAGAAAAAGGCATGAAAATCAATTTTTATTGTGTTTTCTACCATTGGCAGGTGTGCTCACACTAGGAAACATTCCTAGTTTGGATGAATTCCCTAAGAATTCATATCACAGCTTTCATAGAAATAATTTATAAAGGGAAAATATTTTTACTTGCTTGCAAAGTACACCACAGCTTTTAGTAAATGCAGAGAAGAGCTGAACCTGGAGATGACACAGTGGAGGTGGGAAGAGGGGGTTTGTCTGTGCCACTGGAAATGCCACTCACGTAGTCCCCAGACACATGTTGTGTCAGTGAATACACTGATAAACATTTAGTCTAAACACAGCTAAAACAAATGACTGTTGTCTTGCTTAGTTCATAAATAATTCTGCTATTTACTTCTTACCAAGTACTTAAAGAATACAAAGCAGTGTGTTGGCAAAAATATCTCCCATCCTGAGGAAGAAGCAAATTGGATACTTGGCATAAATGGAATAAAAGGGGACCAATCATGGTCGTGATAGACATTAAATAGCTTCATAAAGTAACTGGCTTTAAAGGAAGAGAATAGTTGGGAACAGATTAAAAAAATCTAAAAGTCAACAAAAGGAGTTGCCAAATTGAGAAGGGCACAGCTGGGTGGGGTGTGAAGCCAGAAGGGTGGGAGAGTAGAATGAAGAGCTGGAGAAATAAAGACCAAGGATAAATTCCTAAATTCCTCTTGTTTGTGAGCGCTGCTGGAGCTGCTCGGAGATGGCAACGCCTTCCTGCAAGGGCAGCAGCTCAAAGCCCCGTTTGCACTTGGTTTTCACCACAGAGATTTTAGCAGTGACTTGAGAACAGGCTGCACCTCTGAGGAGAGGTGGGAAATAATCAAACATAGCACTGAAGTTGTACTGGATGATGAAGGACTGCTGAACCATCAGTGATGTAAGGAAGCAATTTTGGAAGGGAAAAGAGGACAGATTTCCTTAAATACAGAGGGACGACACTTTCAAAGGCACAGAGATGTAACTGTATCCCAGCCAAAAAGTCTATTTAAAATGAGCTCTCAGCCTGCCCAAGTAAATAACTGCAGGCACCATAGCAGAAGTACCTTGTTACCATGCTGAGGTAGCGTCTGCTTCATTTCTAATCGCAATTAATTGTCTGCTGAGATCAAAACTAAGCTGGGCTTTCATCAGTGGCTTCAGTGCACTATCATTTTCTGTAATCTCTGACATAGAGAGAAAAGTAGTTCAGCAGCCTGAAAAGTGTCAGATCTAAGCAGTGTAGCTTATGTAACCTGATACAGAGTGTTGTCTCTGGTTGTAACTATTTCCACTCCATTATCTCCTTAATTATCACTCACAGGCCACCAGAGAAGTGGCTTATTTGAAGTGGCCAGCAAGACAAAAACCCTGCATTGATTTATAGTATTGAGAATTACTTTGAAAGGGATCTGAGGAGTTGGTATCTGACCTCCAGTGTGCTGGGGGTAAGAAAAGGGAATTTATCTATGATGTGAATGGGATTCTGCCATTGCTACACATTACCACAGACTCACCCTCTGCTTATCTGAGAACAAGAAAAATCAGACCTATCTGTATCTTTATATCTCAGTAGCAGTTTATATGATGTGGCTAAAGAGAGAATCCTACAAATCAGAAGAAACACTCAGCTGTGCTGTTGTGGCACAAAGGGCTCCCCTTCCCTGGGGGCAGAGGAGGGGAAGTGACTTCCAAGAGCTGTTTCATTCATAGGCTCCTCGGAACAGACCATGACACTTCCCAGCACCTACGACCTAATTCTTACTGGCCCATAAAAAATAAATCCCCTCCCCGAGGGGAAAGCTGATAAAACTTCATTCTGACTTTTCTGCATTATTTATGAGTCATATTACCAGAAAGTTACACTTGGTAGGAAGAGCTTCATCTCCCTGTAAGATTTTTAAACTTTGGAGGGGCATACATAGACTTCAAGTGTTACCAAAAAAGCTCTCCTTGTTGAGAAATTTTTTCTTTCCTATAAAGGTTTATCCTAACAGGAATTAAAAAAAAAAAAAAACTCTATAAAACAACATTTTTCCCTGAGGAAAAATCAATTGAAATTATTTACCTATTTCTGAATTAAATAAAGAATTTTTCTGAGTCAAAATAACTTATTCTATAACTTATATTTGACTTTCAGTGGTCACTACAGTAGCTGAAACTTTTGACAGAAGATGATGAATGTATTAAAGTTCTGCTTGTATGATGTTATATTTTGGATCCCCTTGGCACAGGAATTAGGAAGTACAACAATGTTCCAGGCTGACAAACACAAATTAAATTAGGCCTGTCCTTTTTCACTCCTGAATGCCCAAGGAGATAGTGTGGCACAGCTCAGGAGAGCCATTTACAGACTAGGAAAACAGAAACACATCCTCTGTGTGAAGGATGGGTTTCAGCTTTGTCTCTGGAAGATTTCCCTCTCACACCCCAAACAGCCCCAGAGCACTCACCCTGCTCACAACACCTTCATGTCGGCGTGGACGGATCCGGGCGGCGAAAATCAAAGCAAGGCCCCACTGCCAACATCCAAAACTCATCTGCCAAAGGAGCAAAACCACACTGAGGCTCCAAACTATCCTAAAAACACAAACCCACCCTGCTGCAGGCATCCAGGGTGCTCAGCTGGGAGGCAGAGCCAGGGAAGCGCCGAGGAAGCGCGGCCGTCCGGGGTTTGCTCCATCTGAAATTAGGGAGCAGGGAGAAACTGGCCAGGCAACAACTCCTGACTTCAGAGCTGCCAGAGTGGGATGACACACAGGCAGTAATTACACACTGGAGTGTTACTAAAGCTGAGTTGCTCACAGGTGACTTCATGGCACAGTGGAGTATCTCAGGCAATCACTGCTCTGCAGTTTACACTTTGCTGTTTGCAAAGGAAAATGGTAATGCACCTGCATTTGGGTTGTAAATGACACCTTTATGTCATGCTCAGTTTATTACATAGCATGGACCTACTCAAGGCAGAAAGCAAAAACAAGGACATAATCCTAAGTGCTCCAGCAAGCAAAAATTTTTGCTGTTACTTCAAAAATTTACAAATTATGTCAGAAAATCTTATCCTTTCACAGTGCTGGCAGGGAAAACATGGTGGGTATGTTTAAATTTTTCCCTACCTGTAAAAATTTTTAATGAATATGTCCCCACAGGGCCTTTGGGAACACAACCAGTTGGGTTTCACATCCCTGTGATAGATAATGGCTTTTCTCAGCTTTTCTACTTTGAGCTGTTGAGCAACTGTGAATGCAGAATTCTGGTCTGGGACATACCAAAAGAGTGACCATAAGTTCCTGTGCTCTTTTTATAGAATCTTTGCATTATCACCAGAAATAGGATGTGAAAAACTCCTATGTCTTTGCAGTCAGACCTGCAAGGTGTATTTACAGCTGCTGGTCTTGACTTAATTATTAGATGGGAGTTTAAGAGGAACTATGTAGGCAGCAAAACAGGAATCTTTTTTCAGCTGTAGACAAGGGCAAAAAAAAGTCAAGTTTGGGTGGTGTTTTTTGGTAGGAGGTAGATGAAAATTTAGAAGTAAAACCAAAATATCATTGGCTACTCCAACACAGACATTTTAATCCAAAGACTATGGCATTAAAATAAATCTACAAATTTAAGGTAAGCTTCTCCTGTTCATAAAGTATCTTTAAAAACAGGTCTGCTGGGTATTACATTTGCCTCAGACCTTGTGTGAAATGCCAGGAGCACTGCACTGGTAATGAATCAGCTCCCCAGGAGCTGCGTGGGGAAAGGGGCTGTGCCCAGGCTGGTTGCATTTGGCACTGGGATCCCTTTGGTTGGAGGTGCTGAGCACACATCCAGCTCTGCCTGACACAAATTCCTGCTCTGTGCTCCAAACCCTGTGCCAGGAAATGTTGTTCACATCCTGCCAAACGCCTGAGCTAAACTGTGACAACCCAGAGGCTGCTGCTTTGATGGTCTTTTAGCTGCTGGTGTAAGGACCTGGAATAAGGACTGGATCCTGCCATCCTCTCCTGCCTGGGAGAGCACCAGCTTGGTTCTCAACACAAGCTGTGAGAAACTGTTTAATTGAAGTCACTCTGAGGATGGAAATAGCTAAAGCCACATGAAATTTGGGTGAAGGTGCATCTGAGGATTCTTGCTTTACCTCTGATCAACCACAGTAACAAACAGAAATCCTTTTGCTAAGGAGAGAAAATGAGTTTGGCAGCAAGCAGGAGTTGAGCTTGGAAAGGCACTATATCTGAAAGCACCCAGATCTGTGTGATTTACAGAACACAGGACCTAGCAGCAAGGTCTATTTATACTGTTGTGGCAGTTATCCAGAGAGGGAAAACTGGGACAAGCTGCAGGAGAGGCAGAGCCCTGCTCCCAGCCTGCCCATGGAAATGCAGGGGCTGCAGGAGCTGTGAACAGCTCTCCCACAGCAGCTCCACTCCATCCTGCCTGCCCTGTGAACAGCTGCTCCTGGCACTGGCAAGGCAGCCTTGAGCTCCTGAGCCCTTTCCTCTGCAGCTCTCAGATTTAGGGAACAGGAGCTCTGCCTGTTTCTGGCTGACCTCCCTGAAAACAGAATTTTGGGGTGCTGTGAGCCTGAGCTGCTTGTGAGGACAGACTCGAGAGCCAAGAAATGAGAGGCAGAGCTAGAGTCAGTCACATCTGTGCAAACATTTTCTTTCAGTTTTAATCATTAACCTGCTCAGCCTTTTTGTTCCCTGCTCCACCCTGGTGTTTCTGACAAGGGCAGCATTTTTCAGGAGCCATGGAGGGTTTTGCAAGAGGCTCTGTCATGACCATGACCACTTTATAGAGTTTTACAGCAGTCACCAGCTGCTTCAGCTACTGAAGAGATGCCATAAGGATCAAGAACATTAATAACGTGCATCTCCTATTAAAAATTACTTGAAAATTTCAGCCTTGGACAGTCTGTGCAGCACAAATAAGCAGCAGAAATCCTATGTGGCATTATTTTGTTTTCTTAGTAAGTGTTAGACTCAGTAGAAACCAAAATGAACAAGATGAAGGAAGCCCCAGATGGGAGGGAATGAGCATTTGGAGATCTTCCATCTGACATCAGCGAGTCAGAGCTGCATTTGCTCCTCTGCTGATACAGGACATTAACCCAAGCAAACTCACATTAGAAGTTATTCAGATTTTATTTTTAATTCTGTGATTTTCAGTATCCCAACAGAGTCACTGAGGGGAAGACACTATCCAAAAGCATTTTGACCTTGGGTAACATTAAGAATAATTGTAAATTACTTACTGACATCATTCCATTCCCCAAGTAATCCAATAAATAATCCAAAATATGAGAATTAAAACACTGAGCATACCAGTAGCAGCCCACATCCCCTGAGCACAGGGTTTAATTGATTCACAGGAGTCCTCCATGATTCTTTACCATGCTCTCCTCACTCCTTCCCTTGGAGTTAAACTTGTCCTGGGATCACCTCTGTGTGCTGGTACACAAAGAGCTTTTCACACCTCTCCAGACAACTGAGTAGCACTTGCAAATATTTATACATTATGCTCATAAATTGCAAGATAAGAGGCTGCTTTATGCAGCTGAGCAACAGGAAGATGAATTAGCCTGCAAGTGTGTGACTATCACCTACCAGGAGACAGCCTTGTGGGAAATCATTCCAGGAAAATACTGGGATATCACTTACCAGTCGGTGCAGTCTGGGCTGCAGGGACAAGTCACAGCTCTTTAGCAATGCTGGGATGTATTTTTGCACAGCACCCATGCCTGGAGACCTGATTCCCAGAGATCCCTGCCAGAAAAGAACAGTCCCATGCACAAGGGGATGGAGAAGGTTTGCTGGAGCCTCCATCACAAATATATTCCTTGCAACTGTGGCACTGTGCACTCTATTCTTTCTGCTTGGGCAAAAGTTGTTATTCTAATTATTTCCTGTTCTTCCAAACTACACTTCCTGCACTCAATTCCAGCTGCTGCCCTGAGAGCCCTGCTCAGCACAGTGAGCAGCTCCACTCATGACACTCCTCTCTCTCTGCTGCTGCCTTCCTTCCTACAGCAGGGAAGAAGAACATTTTTATTCTGCATTTGAGCAGTGCCCTGCTGCATCCTAGCCCAGGCTATTAAGAGAAGAGCAAAGCCTGATTCCCATCTCTTCTATCCACTTCTCTCCCCAACCAAAAATCCCAAAGCTGCCTCCCTTCCTCCCTTATTATACTCTCTCCCTACGTGACAGTGCTCACTTGCACCTGCATCTCCCTAACTCCCACATCTGAGGCCAATGCCCTATGCAGGGATGGGCTCAGTCATGATTAAGTTGAAATAAGTGCAGTAAAAATCCACTTTATGTAAATGGCATCAATATCAGAATTCAGGACACAGTTATCCTTCTCTTGGCAAGGTGTCAGGGCTACCTAAGCATGAGATAATGATAAGCAATGGGAAGAATGAGTTTGTTAATTTTTCCCAGTGTGTTTTCCTGCATTTGTGCTGATCTCAGTGTCCCCTGCCACTCCTGAGGCAAAAACTAACAGCCCAAACCTACAGCACCCTTTGCCAGCCCTCACTGTACAGATGTGCAGGTCCAGATGTGCAGGGTGGTGGCTGCTCCTCTGTCCTGTGAGCATGCCCTGCTGCTGCTGCTGTGGGTCACAGGCTGGGCACAGGCAGGAGGGAGGCTCACAAGGCCATAAAACCTTTGGAGATAAAAATAAAACCAGTTTTAGGAGCAGGAGAGAGGCACCTTTTCCTGCAATTGGCTCTTGGCTGAGGGAGCCAAGCCTCCTGTGTGACACATCCCAGCTCAGAGAGGTCTCCCAAAGCACAGACCTCTCTTGGCTGCTGAGCCTCACACTCCCAACTAGGTCAGGATTGTTCTGCAGCTGTTTCAGGCTCAGTTTGGGAATCTTCAGTTGTGGTGCAGAGTTTCTGCTAACGCTGAGCAGCGCTGGGGAATGAGGCAACATGAAAATGCCTCAAGGAATACACATGAGGAAAGCGTGGCCCCACCTAAATGCTGCATTATTTTTGGCTCAAGTTTGTGCTGCCACTGCTTGACTCAAGTAGTTTTTGGAGGGTGAGCACCAAAACTGGGGAGGAACTTTCATGTTATAAGAAACTCAGGTTGAACTAATGGTTTGTCATTTGATTTTTAAAAACATCAAACCTCCCTTTTTAGAATGGAAATATTTTTATCTGTCTCATCCATCTAAATACAGAGAATGGTTCACTTCTATTCCCTCTCCAAAGATCTGTTTAGACCTGTAAAAAACAGGAGGGGAACAGAAATCCACCCACTATCAGGCCTTAAACTGACAGCTAAACTTTTTATCAGCTGCAGGAGCATATGAAATGCTCAGGAGCTATAACAAACCTGAAGGCCCCTTTCACTTTTTGTCAAGTTCTTTCTGGCAAATAAATGAAGCAGAATTGAAGGTGAACATCTATCAGTTGAAATAAACCCTCAGATGCTTTGGGCCTCCAAAACAGGAGCTCTACAACCTGCAGGTCCTCGTTGCTGCAGTCAGGAGGGCACTGGATAAATCTTCATCCATGGGCTGGTGTTTGAAACTTCCAGCGATTCCAAAGGAATTCTTTGGGTAGATATGTATATACCCCAGCATCTTTTCAGGATATATTTTCCCTGCCTCAGTTTCAACTCATTATTCTAATTAAAACCTATTTTAATATGCAAATCATTTCCTCTCTCAGTTTTCAGTTATTCAGTGCCTATTTCAAAAACAGCTGTTTCTATCTTGCAAATCATCCTCTAGAGAAAACTTTACCTATTTCCTAAACTCCTGTACCTGGTGATGAGGGATGTTGTGTTCTTTGTGTGTTCCTCTCTGCCCATGAAACCCTCCAGGCTTTCCCCCTGTGACTAACAGGAACTGAGGCTCCCTTTTCTCTGGGTGGGTCATTATCCACATTCTGCTCTGGGAAAAGAGGAACTGCCTGGGTTAAACCTCCTCTGTCAGCTTGGAAAGAAGTGACTTGGACTTGGTGACATGGCTGGAAACTGCTCTTTCTGGCCCAGTGAGTTGGACACTTCCTCCAGTTCCTGTAATTGGGAGCTGCTCCTGCTGCCTGACACAGCAATTCCACCTTTCATACCAACATCCAGGTGACTAAAATGTTGATTTTAGAGGCTGATTATAGCAATGACTGAGGAACACAGCTCTGGGTGATGATGGAGCCTGAAAAACCTCGATGATCCTGTGAATGTTGGCGTCTCTTCGTGCCCACTCATGCCCTGCTCACGGAAACAGGGAATGCTAATAATGGAGATGGAGCCACAGCATCACTAACACAGGAGGGGAGAGAAGTCCAATGAGCTCAGCTGGTTGATTTCTCCTCCTTTCCAGAGAAATAAGTGCTTCCCACCATGTATTTTGAAGATTAACATCTGCTGTAGGAAAAACTGGGTCCATGTTTCCTCCAGAGTGAAAAGTAATCCCAGGCTGCATGGTGTGGGTGATGGGAAGCACTTCAGAGCTTAGAACCACATCAAGAAGACCCAGGGTGTCTGTGCTGCATCTGGCAGCATCAATTAAATCCTCTTCCTCCCCAGGCCTGGTAAATCCATGCCTGTGCCCAATGGAGCACACATGAACACTTGTAAGAAGAATCTTTCACTGCAAGAGGGCTCTCTCTAAGGCCTGCAGGGTGGCCTCAAATACCCAAGACACTGCCTGACCCCTTGCTTGCCTGGGATTTTTAATGGAATTTGAATTTGGAAGATTTACCACAACACTTTGAACAAAAACACTGTAAAAATCCTGTTGATGGGATTCTGAAAACTTCAAGCCTCAGAAGCTGAGTGCAATGGCTTTATCCCTTAAAGATGTGGGGTTGGCAGGATCCCCTGTGTTTTGTAGCAAGGCAGCTCCTGCTGAGCATACACCTTGTGGGGTTTTTTGATTATTTGAGTATTGAGGCCTCCAGCAAAGATCCTTGAGTGAGTCTGGTATCGAGGCCACAGAAGAGTGACAGAATGAGCTGGTGTTTGGCAAATAAATCTGATTGAGTGCCATTAATTTGAGCAGAGGCAGCAAAGCAGGACAGCAGTATCAGAGGGACAGGGGCTGTCCTGGGGCCAGGGGAACAGCAGCAGCCCCACACATGGCGTGGGGTCCTCTTGTGGGCCCACTAAAAGCTGCCTCAGAAGGGATTAACATTCATGTTTCATTAGGACAAGGGGCTATTCAGAGTCCAGTGCAGCTGTGGCAGAGGGCACATCAACAACAGGATGTGTGGCTCCAAGGTTTTCAGGCAGGGTGTGTGTTTTTCTCAAGAATTCAGGAATTACTGGAGTTTGAAAGGCACAGCAGCTCAGTTTTCATGGCTGACTTGACCACTTGCATCTCAGGTATGGAAAAGCTGTCAATACTGAGATTGTGTTTTTGTTTTTCCACATGTTCATGGATCCCTTCTCACCTCCCTGGGGAGCTCAGCCCAGCTCACCCCTTCCTGCTATCTCCATCCCACACACTTTTGCAGTCATTGCTAATTACAGCTGTCACCCTCTGATGGGAGGTGAACACATCAACACCCTCCATTTCTCTTATTCCACTTCCACTGTGGTTATTGGGAGCTGGGGGTTATATATATATATTTATATACAGTTGTCCAACCTGATCATCTCCTATTAAGTGTAGACACAAATTAATTTAATTAATAACTATGAGAAGACAGATTTTTACCACCTACAAGCCTCAAAAAAAACAGCACAGGAGCCATGTGCTGCTTCTAACCTTGTTCAGTGTGAAATAATTACAAAAACTTCAAACTAAAAGACTTTTTCAAGACCTGAAAAATATGTCAAGGTGAGCAGAACCCCCACAAAACAACCCAAATAAAGATCATTTATTGCAAGGCCATGCTCCTCCTCAGTGGTGTCAGCAGTAGGAACAGAAAGGTGCTGGTCCTGGCAGAGCTATTCCTAAAAGACAAATACTTCCTGAACTGGACTCACTGCCAAGCTGAACCTCCCCATCTGTGGGAAATAAATCTGTGCCCATTGCAGGAACTGAAGTGATGATTTAGCTGGAAATTCTGAGAGCTTGGTAATAATTCCCTCTAAAAGAGTGGGATAATTTTGTTTGCTTCCCAGAGAAGATTAAGGGATTTTAGAAATGTAACCAAAAACCCCACCAGCACCACCCTATCCCACAAATATAGGGCATTTACATTCTTAACCACAGCATCATTCTGATGTATGTTTTCAGCCTGAATTTCAGCATTTCTGGTTTTAAGAAGTCCTTTGCAGTCTTTGTGATCTTTTTGGAGCAGGAAAGGACAGGAAGGCAGAGGTGTAGGATGTGTTCAGGTTACCCAGGGCAGTGATCAACCCTTCTGGACAGGCTCTTGATGTAAATCAGGGTGGATTTTAAGCAATGGATTAGGTCTCTACCCTGGCTGGTAATTATAAAAAATTGATTCCTCCCAGGGAAAACAGAAAACTCATGAATGTTTTCCAGCTATATCATAATCCTGGTGTCCTTCCAAGCATAAATTTGCTGTGGCACACAAAGCATGGAGACAACCAACTGTGTTTTTCTGGTCAGCTCCTTTCCATGTTTATTCTTAGTAGTTTAAATAATAAATTATTTCACTGTCTCAGCTTGTCTGGCCTACTCAGCTGTGCTTGTTTTACATGTGGATTGTCTCTTGCCATGTTCAGAATGGAACATAATGAAGCCTTGAGTGGCATTTAGAGAATGCTACCAAGGGTTTAGAGGTATGAGACTGAACACACCTACTTTAAACATCTTCTGTGGCTTCCTTGTCCACCAGAGACATTAAATTCCGATTATTTCCAGTTCAAATTCTGACTTTTTTCAAGCAATTTTTTCAAATCCTTTGTCAGTTTTCTCTGGTTATACCCTACAAACTCTGTGAAAATAAAATTACATTTGTCCTGAGTGATGTTAACCAAAGGAACAAGAATTATTAGTCCTCTAGATGGTGCTACTATTTCAAATAAAGCAGCTGGATGTTTGAAGATTTCCTTGAAATATATTCCTTAGTGCCCCATGAGAAAGGACCACAGTGAGAAATCCTGACTCCAGTAAAAGAAGTGATGTCACACAACCCAAAATTCCATCTCACAGGACAGCCTGTATACAAACACATTGACTGCTTCTCTTTAAAGGCAGTGGATGTCCCAGTATTTTAGTAAATGCAGCAAAATGACGAGATTTAATAATGGAAATGATCTGTACTTCAGGTGGAACCCCAGGAACAGCTGAAGGCCCTGGTCACACACCTTGTTGACTCAGGGAGAGTTGTGTGTGCACTCTGAGGGGGGTGAAAGGCTGTTAACTCCAAGTGCTTTAGGGATATAAGGAAAGAAGGTCAAACCATTTACCTTTCCTTGCCCAGCACAGCTGCACTGTGGCCCAGCACTGAAATATAGGCCAGCTGCCAATAAAACAAATTTTCTTATTCTAAGTTCTTCTATGCCTACTCACTTTTCAAGAAGATGCCCAAGTTCCTCTTTATTCTTTCCTCTCTTTCCAAGGCTTCCACCTGTATTTTCAGAACATCTGCCTATTTCCCCTCTGAATATTTCTCCTGATTCTCTCTGTAAATCCAGCCAGATGGATTTTCAGCACCAGATTTTTTCCCTGTTGCTGTCAAAGTCAAGAACAAAAACTTTCTAATTTCAAGATTATTATTGTTGTACATTGTTATACACCTGACCTTTGAAACATATATTCTCTATAACCACTATCTCTTACTTTGTGCAAAGTTCATCTGTTATCTAAATAAATGTCAAATTTGGGATCTTGTTAAGCTTTTAGCTTCAGTAAAATAACTGTGAATTTCTGGAGTTTACTCAGACAGTGTAAAAGAAACATTTATTTCATTGATTTTGACTATTCAACCTTTAAAATTTCACAGAGTGTATTTGTTCTTGTGTTATGAGAAAACGATTTTGTATTCTTTCCATGTCCCCATTTATTTATCTGCCTTTCAAGAAACTTTCCCCACAGGAACATCTGTCTGGGCCCTTGGTGACTTTTACTGCTCTTTTATGAGTGCTTCTCCAGTGTCATAATAATTTGGTTGGCTGGTTTTTGAGGCAGCAAAGCCACAAAATCGAGGCCTGAGCATGCTCCAAAAAATAATTTTTTAATAAAAGAGACTTTAAAAGCAGACAGAAGGTTGTACTAAAAATAATCATGAAGACATGAGCTTAAACAACAAACAGTTTATTTAGCACACTTAGTGTAATAAATAAATCCTTGCACAAGTTAATTTCCTAAGTCCTCTGACCTTTTTCCCGAAGTCCCTGTTCCTGTACATGAAGTGCTCTATTGTCCTCCTTGTGAGGATCAGCACAACCACAATTAGACTGACTTTGGAATTGACTCTTTCAACACCTCAGAATCTTCTGGCTCAAAATAAGGCTCCAAAACAGGTTTTAATTTGGTTTCTTCTGGCACCTTGTGAGGCTCTTCTCTCCTCTTCTCTCCATCTTTTAGAAGTGGAACCAGTGTTTTCCAGTGCCTCCCTGAAACTAACAAGGAAAGGAATGGTTAATTTTTTTCCCTTCACAGAAACAGATGAAAATATACACGTGGTTTGAACAGGGAACTGATGAAAGAAGAAGAAAGAAGCAGGAAAAAGGACTTTGTGGTTTTCTTCCCCATCCTGTTCCACAAGTTTTCCATATTTCAGCTGGCAAGTACTGACTGCACAGTTAAATACTTTGGTGCTGGATGCTGAGCTCCCAAATTCTGGGACTTGGGGTCTCCAAAGCAGCTCCCTGGTTTTCACTCCAGAGAGTCAAACTGTGAACAATGAACCCATTTCATCCTTTGCATTTTGTGCTGGCTGAAAATGCCATCAACTCAGTCACTGCATTATCAGTAAGTGCACAGCACTGACTGCCCTCTATCAGTTAAAACTGCTGCTATCACCAGAGTGCAGCCCACACCAGGATTTGAGTCCTTGAAAGCCTCACCTCTGCCAGGCTTAATGGAGAAACTGGGATTTCGTCTGAGGTCCCCAGAGTACCCAGGGTCTTCATTGATTATGCCCAGGTTAGTGTTCCACGTGGACCAGTTCACTTCATCAACCCTGGAGAGACAACAACAAACCCAAGATCTATTCTAAGGATCACCAGACAGCTCCAGGATCAGTTTATACCACAAACTGTCACCTCTCAAGCCTCAGATCTGACCCAAAAACCAGATTAAACTGACCACTGCAGACCCTATTAATGCTCTACTCTTCAGAGTGCTGCAGGAGGAAAGTTCTGCTTCCCACCACCAGATACTTGAAGTTGTTTGTCTGCAGAAGATTGTTGGCTTGATACACAAACAAACAGGTTACCTGAAGCACCATCTGTAATCATCTTGGCCATCAGGTGTGATGCCCACCAGGACTTGCTTCCCAGAGCGGAATGAGTGCCTCAGACAGTTCAGGTAGCTGTTCTCAATGTCCAGGATTGTGATGGCTCTCTGCCAGGTAAGAGAAAACAGAGCACTGAGGGGTGCTGGTCAAAGTCAAACAAATCCTGAATTATGCCTTTGTTTTAAAAACCCTGAGTTTTTCATCTTAGAGCAAACCCTGTAACTCTGCAACACCACCCTTTGCTAATATGTCACTGAAAATGCTGAATTACTGCCCTGTGAATGAAACTATGAAGTTCCCTTTCTTACCTCAAACAAAAACTGATTCTGGTAAAGACTGGTTTTCCCCTTGCATAATCTATCTTCATAGTCTGATCAGGATTTTCCATCATACAAGGCCCAAATAATTTTGTCCAATTACAAAAATACTTCTTTCCTTACATTCTGAATATCTGTGGAACACTGGGAACGTCTGCTTAGGCAAAACATCAAATATACATGGAAATGGAACTAGTATTTTTTTTTTAGGAGCTGTTCAGGTGAATCAGAAAGAAGCAGTGACCTGTTATTTAGACACATCAGCTCCTAAGATTCTCTCTGAAATCTCTTATTACTCCCCACACCTTTTTTTTTTCAGACAGCAGCCTCACAGAACCAACATACCTGCAGTTTCCAGATGCTCTTGCTCTCCTGTGCAATTTTGTTGACGGTCTCTCCCATCAGTGCAATGAGCATGTTGAGCAGGAGGATGTAGGTGAGGATGACATAGAGCACCAGCAGGATGACAAACACAGATTTGAACCTGTAGTTCTCTGTGAACTCCAGGTCCCCCATGCCAATGGTGAACTTGAAGAGCTCCAGGCAGGTGTAGTAGAGGCTGTTGTAGGACGTGCGGCCTCGTTTCAGGTGGCAGCACTTGGCATAGTCAGAGATATTTGTTTCCTGCCCCTCATTGTCATCTTCAATCAAAGTCACCACAGCTGTGACAAAAAGAGAATTACATTCACACAATGGAAACACAGTTTGAGATCATAACTTCATTGCAAGCAATGAAAACAAGCAGAAAGGTAACACATGTTCCCTCAATGGCACATTGACCTCAGGGAAATTGCCCTATAAAATATTCCCCAGAACTGACACCCTCTGAGCAGGTGCTGGCTCAGTTTTCTCCACACAGAAAAGGATGACTGGTTTTCTATCAGCTTTGCAACCCAGGGATGAAAAGGTGTATGAAATTACTACAAATAATCGTTATTCTGAAGAGATTTAATTTTTTTAATTAGGCTAATTTGTTAGCTTTTAGCTGGGAACGAAAAGTCTAAGCAACTCAAAAAACAAACTTTTCTGAGATTATTTAAGGCAAAAAAAAGTAACTGCAAGTAGAATATTACCTGTAGAAAATCCCAAGAGGAATACGAGATAGACAAACATGAAGCGACATAAATCTCTAAGGATCATCTGTAACATGGAAACAGATGAAACGGTTTTAAAACTTGAATGTAAACTGCAACCAAAACTGGCAGAAAATACTGCTTTGGCTCAAGAATGCATTTGCTCTGAACTGGCTGTTTGTGCATTAAAGTGTTGTTTATCCAGCTGAGATAATAAACTTTAATACAGAAAACATTTTTCTCTTATTCATGCAACAATTTACTCACAAATGCAACACATACATGGGAACAGTTTCCTCTTTGTGAGTACAAACCACATAAAGACAGTTGCATCTTTCTTCCCCTCTTGGGCTGGCTGGCTACATCACAGAGAGGTTTATTAGCCAGCTATTGCCTCTTAGCTAATTGCTGTGTTTGGCAACATTTTATCTATACCTGGAGAAATTTCCAGCTGGTAGAAAGCTGGGCCATCTCACACCAGAGCAGCCTGCACTGTTCTGTCTCCTTGCATCCATGCTTACCCAATTATAGTTATTTTGAAGCACAGCAGGTAATAAAAATAATAACAATCATCATCCTATCAAGACTGCTATAAAACATTCAGGTGAAGAGCAGGGGGCTTTTCAACATCACTTAAATTTTATCACTTCACTCAGAAAATAATAACAAAGGCTAGCAGAGTCAATATGAGAGGCAGACATGGCCAGGTGTGCCCTGGAAATGGGGCTGCTGGCAGAAGTTCCTGCTCTGAGGCTTTGCTGCCTCCTCAGCTGCTCCCTGCACTGACCTTGGCAATCATGACGGAGTAAATTCCCATCTGCTGGAAGCCCCGGGTGTAGTAGAGCATGTTGGCCCAGCCCAGGGCCAAGGAGAACACCATGGAGGCCACATAGAGCTCCTGGCCACAGAAGTAGAGCACCACAGAGCTCAGCAGGAGCAGGGAGTGGACAAAGCTGGAAGACAAGAGTGGTGTGAATGCAGAGGGCTGAGCTGACTACAGGTGCTGGTAAGAGAGCAGCACAAGTTGGGAAAAGAAAGGGCCTTGGAGAGGAAAATCTCCCTTAGCAATGGGAGGATTTCTGCATAAACAATACATAAACCCCACTTGGGGATCTATTTTCACTCTGCTGCATGACACAGTGAACACTCAGACACTTAATTTGCTTTGCCTCCACAGGAGGTCACTGATCCAGAGCCATTTGTTCAGTGATATCCACTGGCAACTCTGTTGTAAAGACCCAGGGAATTATAGCAAAGCTCCTATTACAGGTGGCTTCAGCCTCAGCTACAGATCCCACACATTCATCTGTTTCAGGCTGAGGTGCAATCAAAGATACTGGAACTTACAAAAGAACCTCACTGTAGCCATCAACTATCAGTGTCCTGAGGGATGGGCGCCTCTGCACAAAATACTGGATCTGAAAAGAAAAGGGAACAAAGACCAGGTTTGCTCCAAGGAAATATTGAGTATCCCTGAGAATTAATTAAGCACTGACCCCTGTATCAGGGAGCTGGTACTCATAAAACACCTCACAAGAACAGCTCAAAACCAACACTGGTGCAAGATCTAGGGAGGACCCCTTCCAGTAACACAAGGTCAAGGAAAATGATTTGTACCTCTTGACTAAAACATGGATTGTCTAAGCAGCCAATGCTCATGAAGAGGAAAAGCTTGATTGATTCTCTCCTACACCTACCCAAACAGCAAAAGGAAAATTTTCAAATATCTTACCCCTCTGAGAAAAAAATAGAGGCCCCCCAGTACACTCAGGATCTCTCCAGTTACTCGAAAATATTCCCCAGTGCTGTAACCAAAGGTGAAGGGAGGCTGTAGAAAACAGGAAAATAGATATATTCAGCAGAACTGGAGGTAGAAAAGACCTGGCCTTGCCAGCAGCTGGAAGCAACTCCATTTCTGGGGGAACAGGGAGTGGTAAAGTTTCTCAATGTGCTGTAGCAAGGGGGCAAGACTTGAGAAGCAAGCAGGGTCAAATCTCTCTCCTGCCTTTAGGAAAGGGTAAAATGGGACGTAAATTTGGGATATCATGCAATGGGTGGGTCCCCTGACACATGACAGGAGTAATGAACCTTTTCATTCTTCTGTACAGGTCTGTAGTAAGCAGCTGCAGTGAGGATGATGATGTGTATGGTGTAGACAAAGAAGTTGAAGTAAAACAAATGCTTGACAAACCGGTCCCACTTGTCTTGCAGCAGCCTGTTAAGGGGTTCCACCAGCAGCATCTCGTGACGGTTCTGTGCAGGAGAAAAAAGAGAATTTTGCTAGGGCCAGAATATACTGGAGTTTGAAAAATCCCATATTACATAAATCTTCAGCAAATGATCCCTCTAGTTCCCTTAAGCTCAGGGTGGGAGGTTGCTGTTTCATGGAAATGAGAGAAAAGATGCTCTGTGTGGAACATGAAGCTCTCCCCAGACAAGGAGGTGCAGTACTCACGGGTGTCTCACTGCTGTAGGCAAGGATCTCAAGCACTGAATTTTTCTCACAGGTGTCTATACAGGACAGGTCATAAAGAGAGGAGTGGACAGGTCCATAGGCCCATTCAGTGAACTTCCTGGACAAGTGTCTGCACTCGGGGTCTTTGATCTCCCGTCTGAGGATGTAAGCGAAAATCTAATTGCAAAAGAACAATACAACCAACGTTTCAGTGTTAATGGACTTCTCACTCCTCAGCCTCTCCACAACACAGGAAGGCTAATTTCTCTCTAGTTCAACTGAGCTGAAGACAAACCACTGGAGCACTGCAGAGATCACAGTTGAAATAAACACAGTCAATTCTTCCTCACTGTGTGATGGGAGAGCGGAAATACAAATACCTCTAAAAATTTTGCATTATCTTGCAGTTTCAAAACTGCAAGAGAAAAGCAGAGATGTTACACATCTCTGAGCACACTTTTAATGGGGACTGCCAGAAGATGAGTTATATCAGCCAGTCAAAAGTAAAAGAGCTCTAGTGGTTCAGATGATATCAGAGACCCACTTTCTGTTTCCTCTGGGGCTGCCTTGCATACCAGTGGTGTGTGAATAACAGTAGCTGGGCACAGACACACTCACACTTTGTAGCCTTTGAGGACTGTGCAGTTAAACTGCAGCATCAGTTCCTCTTAACTAAAAGGCCTCAATAACAAAGTCCTAAAATCCATTCTGCATAAATGTTTTACACATTCTCTCTGTAATGTGATACAGCAATGGGACAATCAAACACCTTTGTTCACCTACCCCTATCTTCCCTGTTTTGGCTGCCAGAGTTAAAGGAGTCAGCCCTTTCTTGTTGGTGAGTTCTTCCAGCTTGAGGATGGGATTAATTTTGGCACCAAGGATCAGTATGTTATTATACATCTTGGTTACAAACTTGGTGTTATCCTTGGTGTTATCTGCAATCTCCACCAGTGTGTGCAGGACCATGTTGCCCATGGAGTCCTCAGCAGCAATGTTGGCTGCCTGGTAGGGATTCTCCAGGAGGAATTTCACAATGCAGAGCTGGTTGGTGCAGGCAGCCAGGGACAAAGGCAGCTCTCCTATGGCAAGCAATGGGAAGGAGTGGTCAGAAAGCCCAGTACTAGAGGTGCATAAACAGAAATATCACATTGTTTTTATCTTTCACCATAATTTCTCTATCTGGAATAGCACCAATTCCTGTGATAACTGTTAAAATATGTTTCCTTTGGTTTAACTACATCACAGAAACACAGCTGCTGAAAAACAACCTGCCAGGACAGGAGCAGGTTACAAAGGATGCAGTGCTCAGAGAACAAAGGAAAGCTGACACCAGGCTCACACTGAACACCATCAGCTACCAACTGTTTCTTTACAAGCTCAGTCTTTGGGAGGAAATATTTGGCCTAAAGGTGGAACAGCCCATCTGGTACTTCTGAGCCTCCAGTCCCACATAAACAGGATTATTTAACAGCTTGCACTTGTGATGCTGCTAGGACAACTCCATCAATAAAGATCATACTGTGCTCACTCCTACCAAAATAAAAGCCAGATTTCCCTTTGATTTTCCTGAAGAACTCCCCACAGGCTCTGGCATGAACATCTGCTCCATTCTGGACCAGGAGCTTCACCAGGTACATGTTCCTCCTCTCGATGGCAATGTGAAGAGCAGTCTGGCCTATAGAGACATTCATGAGACAGAAATCCTCAGCATTTAGTACAGAGAGCTTTCAGCACTGCAATTCCCTCAGCTCTGTGTAAGATGGTGGAACTGAGAGCTCTGCAGGCTAAAAAGCTCCAGAATTGAATAGGAAAAAAACCCACACAAACAACAAATACAAGTCATTAAATCATTGCATGTCAAAAATGGCAGAATATTGCACCTAACAGGGCACAGCCCCAGCACAAATGCACAGATTGTCAATCACACACCAAAACTTTGGGGTGCATAAGGCCTCGTGCACAAGACTTTGAGAGCCCTGCCTGACCCCATTTCAGTCTGAGCACCCTAAGCATTCACTGCAGCACCTGTTTCTCTTACCCTTGTAGTAGTTGTCAGTATATTCTGCATTAACAAACTCTTTCAGAGTTCCAGTTTTTCTTGCAATATCCAGCAGCAAGGGAATGGTATCATTTTTCCCATCATGTAGATTCAGCATGGCTTTCAGTAAACAGGTTTTCCCAGTTTCAGGCTCTGTAAAACAAAAAATTGCAGGTATATAGAAGTGATTACAAACCCACCATCTGTACCTAGGCAAACAGGAATTAATGAGTTTCTTTTCAAAAGACAAGAAACCTCATTTAGTGCTTCACAGAAAATTTCAGCTCCTGTAACCTTCCAATCAATGGGTTGCCCAATCAATAGGGCTATTAAAGGACCTCCTGCAGACATGTAACATAATTATCGTTTTTATTTTCATCTCAGGAGCACTACTGGAAGAAGAAGAGGGCAACTCAAGGTATGTGACACTAAAGGGTACCTTTGAACTCCTCATCTGTGAGATGCTTGAAGGTTCTATTAAGGTAAAGTAGCAGGTCACTGAGGTCCTTTGTGTTGCCTTGGGCTACAGCATCAAAGATCCTTCTGCGGTCATAAAATTTGAAAGCTTTTTCTGAGCAGCCTGTGATGGAATCTGTAGACAGGAGCCTAACAAGGGGAAATGTCAGTTAGCTAAAGTCAGATATTTAGCAGGCTTTTTATCAACTACCAGAACACTGTTCTTCATTTGCTCATGTGAAGTAGTAAACACTGTAGATTAGAATAGGTACATCTGCGAAGGCTAAAAGAACGAAGTGTGCAAGCAACTCTCCTGATAAAATTATGATTCTGTTGCTGAAAAACTGAGAACAAGTCTTCAAAGAGGCATTGAAGTTTGGCAGTGTAACTGCAGGCCTGGAGCCAGGCAATCCCTTGTTCTCACTCTGAGCCATGGCCATTCACTGAGCAGCTTCAAGCAAGTGAGCTGAGGCCTACTGCCAATTTTGGGCATAATATCCATGGAGACAGAGATTTTTAGAGATGCCAAGAGACAACAGTTATTGTCACTTTCAGTTGCAACACTCCTTAATTTGGCATAGAAAACAGTGAAACTGAAAAAATGGTCATGCTCAAGCAGAGAGAACAAATGCTGCTCTCGGAACCACGGCCTGCAGTTGTCACATACTCATTACAACCAAATCTCACAATGCAAACTTACTTGTGAAGTTTTCCCCTCTCCAAATTCACATTGAATTTGATGACAGAAGGTGCCATCAGGTGATCCATCTGGCAGAAGGAGTCCATGGGAGCCATGTCCTTGTCACTGTCCCCCATCACAAAGCGGCCCCGTCTTGCAAAAATGTTGCTTTTGGGTGGCTGCACCCTGGTGCTGGGTGGGCCCTGGAGGTTGTCAGGGGTTTCCTGGACAGAGTCCTCCCCATCTGTGTGTTCATCTGCCACTTCAGATTCCTCCATGTCAAAACTGCCAAACTTCTTCATCTTCCCAAGAATGGAGGACATGATGAGCCAGCAGTCTGTGAGGAAGGACACAAACACCTCAAGTGAGCACTTAGAGGGCCATGAGTCCCCTTTTCCTAGGAATGTTTTCCAGAAACAGCAGGGAATGGATTGGTTGCTCTCATCCCAGAAATGAGGCAGATGGACACATTCTCACTGTGCCCACAGCCAGAACAGTTTAGTAGGTCTTTACTTCTGTTCCATTTGTTCCTGTTCCCACTGTCCTTACCCATTCCAGAATGGAGAAAGCAAACGAGAGCACCCCAGAGCTTCCTGTTCATTTCACTGCAGAGCTGAGCCTCAGCTATCTCTGCTGAAAACCAGTGCCTCATCCTCCAGTCATTGCTAAAACCTGAACAATTGCAAACCCCAACAATCTCTGCTTTTCTTCTCTACATTCTGACTGGTTTGTGCCACAAACCATTCTCATGATTCTATCAGGGATGTGAAAAAAGCCCTGCTTGTGCCATAACCTGATCTCTGGGATGCTGAGCACAGAGGGCTTCCTGCACCCAGGAAAATTATCCCTTAAGGGCTCTGCCAGAGTTATGGCAGTGCCTGATGGAATTTGGAGTGTGTGATCCTTGAGAGAGGAGTGTCACCTCAGACATGAGGCATGGAAACTGAGAGGGAGAGGTTACCACAGATAAGATGTGACAGCAACAACCACAAGGGTTTGATCTTGTCTGATTCACAACCACACAGAACCTGACACAAGCAACAAATACAGAATCAGAGAATGGTTTAAGTAGGAAGAGAGCTTAAAGCTCATCTCATTCCACCCCTCTGCCATGGGCAGAGACACCTTCCACTATCCCAGGCTGCTCCAAGCCCGGTCCAGCCTGGCCTTGGACACTTCCAGGGATCCAGGGGCAGCCACAGCTGCTCTGGGCACCCTGTGCCAGGGCCTGCCCACCCTCCCAGATAACACACTCTGCTGAAAGTAGAACAGGTTGCCTTTTTTTTGTTTGGTTTCTTATCAACCCATTTTAATCAAATATTGTCTTCATGCCACTGAATGCAAAATCCTGGAATTCCAGAAGTGGAGACAGGACACATCATGTCTGAACAGCTGTACAGCTGGCTGAGAGACATGCTCTGAAATCCTACATTGCTTTGAGCATAGGAATGTCACTAAATCTTTAAAAAGCCTCAAGTTATAAACCACATTCGAGTGGCCAGTAATTTTCTCTGTACAGGCAGTGTGAAAACAACATCATGAACATGCTTCAAGGTTGTTTCTCTTCATGAGAGAAATGTTCTGAGGGTTCTGTGCAAACCTGCATTAAAACTGGGTTTTCAGTTCTGTGAGAATAATTCATATTTACATCAAGGGTCACTTACATTTTTCTGTGAAAGCAGGACAGGAGAGAAAATGCTGTCATTTGCATTTTTTTATAATTTTGTACAATATATATGTAAAGAAAACATCAATTTGCAAACTTGCACATTTAGGGTTACTGGAAGCAAACCAGCATAGCACAGATAAAATACTAATGACTGCTCACCTTTCAAGTTCTTTGTCTCCTTAGAATTACCCTGAAAGAATAACATAATATCTTATTAACTTCATTGTCCTATAAATAAGAAATAAAAATATTTCTATTTGGAACAAAATACTAAAATTACAGTAGAACTATTGCTACAGTGAAAAATGAATAAAAACAGTCCTATAAAGTACAGGAAAAAATACAGTGGGAATACAGTCATATATCATTTTAATTTTTTGTCTTATTTAAACTCATGTGGATTGAGCCAAAAACATCAGTGAGTGGTTACAGAAGACACAATCACTTATTTTCCACAAATAAATATAAATGTGCAGAATAGGCTCAATCCTGTCTCCCTGGCAATTGCTCAAACCTACACTATATGTGCTTTCCTTTCCAAACCCTGCTGGTAATATATCTGACAATGAAGACAAAGCTGCATTTCCTCCCAAGTATGAAATTACAAGGGAAATAACCTTCACAAATCTGTGGAAGGATCCTTAAAAAAACACCAATAACCATTATCTAGTTTAAAAAATGCACAACATACTTGAACTCTTTGAAATCCATGTACATAGAAGTTTGATACAATAAATTAGGAAATATTTTGGATAGAATACCTTGCCACATCACAAATAATAGAGTTTAAAAATAACCAACCATGCTATTCAAATATACATGCAGAACTTACAAATATTGACAAAAATCCTGTCTTCTGAAAAACAGTCCAGTCTCAGTAAACACCCAATGATGTACAGGAATTTGGTGCCAGATATTCCTCCTCCAAGGTGCCTGGACTGCAAAGCCCTCAGAGTTTGCTCCTCCACTTCATTTGTCTGCAAAATGTGATGATTTTTAGAACCAAGGGAAGTTCACTGGAAAAAGAGAGAATAGAGCAATAAGATAATTAAGAACAATTCTGGAACCAAAAGCATCAGTGGCTTCTATTCCCAGAGGTTTAGCAAAGCTCTTTACAAGAATTGCAGTAAGTTGTTTTTTCCCTCCCCTTTAATTGCATTTAGTAATGGATATTCCTCTCCAGATTTCCTCTTTGTAAATACACTCAAGTTCGCAAAAAAACACAAAAAAACCAGCATCCAAACCACCAGACAGCAATTGTTTCTAGGGGTCACAGTTTCAATTCTTGAATTTTAATTCCATTTACAAAACTTTGTAAAATATGCCACAATCACCTTTCTGGACACCTTTCATGGGTGGCTGATTTAAAGATAAATATTTTAATGATAGGCTGATTCAGAACAGAGTTGAGGAAGAACCAGTAAGTCCTAAAGCCTGTTTATTGTTTCATGTTCCTCCTATGTTTTATTTAATTATATACATATATATATATATATTAATGTTACGAGAAAAAAAAACCTAATTTATCTAATCCAGGATGGATCTAACACCCTCAAAAATTCAGAGCTGTTTCATATATGGCTAAACATAATTCATATAAGATCTCTCTGACAAAAACTAGTCTAGAGAAACAGCTTTTCCAGAGGCTGTTAGGCTGGGAGCAACCTCCAACTTCCTGAGATTTTGAGTAGAATATGAAATTATTCAATGAAATTATCTGTCTTTTGTTTTGCAAAAAGTGGCTGTCTCTCAAGTCTTGCCATCTACCCAGGAATACATAAAAGAATTATATATTTGCCTATTTAATAGCAAACTAATTATACTCCTTAGATCTGTGGTACTCAAAGTAACAAGGCTGTTTGTTAATGCATAAATATAGATTATCAATAGGCAGGTCCTCAGCAGCATCCAAAATGCTGCAAAGGCTTTTGATGCAACAGCATCATCAACTCTTTTCTGTTATTCAATAAAAATGAAAGCAGACCTGCTGATAAAAATTATAATAATGCAAGAGGGAAAACAACATAAGACAAATTCAGACTTTTCCCAACACCTTTAGTCTATGTTGTTTCTGTAACATGCCAACAGTCCCCTAAACATGACATGGAATGGAAATGAAGCCATCTCTGTAATTAAGATCTGAGAACTCAGCACAGCTTTCTCACCATAAAAATGTCAGTCCTGATGTTGCTAATGAGCAAGAGAGGAATCCATGCCCATATTCCAGTGGAAACATGTGCTTCCTAGGAATGAAACTGTATCCAGATAACATGAAACATCTTACTTGCTTCCCAATGTCATTTGAGCAAAATACGTGTACATGTAGACAGAAAAGTACAAATGTTTTAACATTAAAATAAAGATTAGGAGAAGAAAGGAATTCTAAGAGCATAACACAGGGGATAAAACTCGGAAAATTTAAGGGAGTGCACAAAAACATCATACTGAGTCACAGACAGCAGCTGATCTCTCTCAGTCCTTTCTAACATATTTCCTACCAGGAAAATGAGCCTCACAAGGAGTGTCTTTTTATGCAGGAAGTTAATGGATCTTCCCCAGTCACTCAGATAAATTTAATGTGCTAATTACTTCTCATTTCACAAATGGGAATGACAGAGCAAAATGTGCAGACCCAGGAGAAGCAGACATTAAATGCAGGGGTTTTGCCTCACTGTAACGAGCGAGAGTGCATGTGGAATAAAGTGGAAAAAAAACCACTGTAGAGTCAGGAAAAACACAGAAACTGCATCTCAGGCCATTCCAAATAATGACTTTATTTACTATGGAACATCACCATAGCTGCCCCCACAGCAGCATCCACATCCTTCCCATAAACCACAGGGAATGGAAAAATCCTCTCCACTTCCTGCCTCAGCACCTCGTTCCTGGCGAGGGCGCTGCCACTGCCCAGGATCCTCCTCACCCCCATCTCCTCCAGGTGCTGCACAGGTAACATGGAGCTGAGGTTCTCCACGAGGCCACGGCACAGGGCTCTGGTGACATGGCCCAGGGACAGCTCAGAGGCACCAATGCCACTCACTGATGCCAACAGCTCAGGAAGGTGTCTCTCTCCAAAAATGGTTGGGTGGACTGAGAGCTTGCTGTGCTTTTGGGCCAAGGCTGCTTGGATTATCCTTGGGTAGATGGCAGATTCCTGAACCTGAAATCCTGCAGATGGGAAATACCTTGTTACCAAGCAGAAAGGGTCTGGTGTATCTCACATGAGGACACTTAAAGTGGACACTGTTCAGCAAAGTATTGGATATCTTTTTCTATGCCCCAAAGGTCATTGTGTGTCCAAGATTATGAACAATAATGCCCCCACCTGATTGTATCCAGAATGTGCAGTATCAAAAACCTTTTTGTGATTGCAACTGCCTTTCCTGACAGTAACAGCTATTCCTCATTGCTTGTACTGTGCTAAGTTCCACAAAACAAAATCTTTAAAGAGACTAAAGCAGAGTTCAACTTCAGTGGCTGGATTCCATGTGAATGCAACATTCACCTCGAGTACTTACTGAAAGAACAATTTCAGAACAATTTCTGTAGTGCAAAACCCAAGAGATTGTTAAAAAACCTGTCAATGCCATGCTTAAAGCACTTAAAAGATATCCATGAGTTTGAGTCTTAAAATCCATTAGAGTGCTGCAAAATATGCATCCAAAGGATGCATCCTTTGGACTGCAGTCACACAAAATTAGAGGCTGCTGTCCTCAAATCTGCCAACCTTGCCTTTTGAAAATCAACTTGTACAAAATAATTCTGTCTTTGAAACAAAAGAAGGCCTAGAGGGAATATGAATGTGGAATGCAAGCATGACTGTCCCAGCATGTACAAAAGCTTCAACAGGAAATTCCAGGTATCTGGGAAGCATGACCCAGGAATTACATCCTTGTTCCCTTTATGGCATGATGGAACAGCTCTAGGCTTGTCCTTTTGTCTTAGCTTCCTTTAACACTGATGATCAACCTCAGTTTTGTGTTTCACTCTCCTTGAAATGACTTACCCAGCTCTTGTGCCCACTGTGCCACCATTCCCACAAATGTTGCAAGCACGTTCCCTCCATTGAGTGATGCTGCCACTGCCAAGTAGTCACCATTGAAGTAGGGAAAATAAGTGACAGCTGAGGAAGGATCTGGTGCCTCTGGAGGCTGGAAACCCAGGGGCATTGAGATGGTCAGCTGAGCAGAGGTGCTGATATTAAGAACTAAAACATACCCAAAAAAAAAGGAAAAAAGAAAATAATCAGTGTTTTACTAAGCTACCCTGAAGGAGAACCATGAGAAAAACAAATTAGATCCCAAAATAACCATACCTGCATCAGTCCTCTCAGTCAGACAGGAATAAACAGAGCACTGGAAATCTCCCAGAGCAATTCCTACTTTTGCTCCTTTGGGTATTCCATGCCATGCACAGGTTGTCCTGCCTGCAATGCTGCCAGGGTCTCCCACCTCTGGAAGCAAGTGGACAGGAAAGCCGGATTTTTTCAGTCTGGAAGCAGAACAACATTATTGGAATAAAGCAGTTTGGGAATGTGTGGCATTACTACAAACAACTCTTTGAAGTCACAGATGAACCTGGCCACACATTTGTAGCTGCTGGCCTTATGGATGCCTTCACCAGTTTAGAAAGCTTTGTCTTGGACAGGGGCAGCATTCCAGTCCAGTGGGCTGGGTAAACCAGTCTGGAAGAATAAATAGTTTTCCTTTCTATGCAATCTGAGTACCTGAGATTATACAGTACATGTTCAGCAAGTTTAACCTACTGATGTCATATGGACAAGCAGGTCCAGGGTGAAGGGACAACCACAAAACCAACAAAAAGTGCAGCTAAGTATCAAAGAACTTCAGTTGTCATGCAATTAGTAGTTCACAACAAAATCATGAAGAGTTAAGTCTGACAAACTCCTTACACAATCAGCTGCAGGTGCTACAGAAACACCACCACATCAGTAAAAGTTCACTCAGCAAAATGCAAACTTCTGTCACTCTTTCATACCTTGATGAGAAGATCTTTCACCTTGGGAGTCCTGGCCTAACCTAAACCCTGAAATATATAAAGCCTTAGCACTCATCCCTGAAAAAGCAAATCATTAAAATAATTAAGTAAATAAATTAACTGATTCCTTCTAAGATTTCCTGTAGTTTAATAGCTCTTAAGTATTATTACAAGTAAGTCTTAGAAGTTATGAAGCTCAGCTCAAAGAAGTACAGAGTGGTAAATGTTTCCCATGGCACAGGTAACACTGTGGCTGCACCTGTCCATCCCACCCCACCACAGAAAGGGAGAGAACAGCTTGGAATCACTGCTAAGTCTCTCAGCTCTGCTGTTTGTAGGTATCTTTAAAAATACTGGGCCAGATTTTACAAGATTTAAACAGAGCAAACTCTCAATAGTTCTTCAGTACAGGCCACAATTGATTAGGAATAACTTTCAATCCCTTTTTATGTATAGCACATCAACAGTCAGGGCCCACAGAGGGCTCAGAGCCACAGGGCTCACACTGCCTGACACAAGCAGTGCACAAACCCCACTCAATGGCCTTTAGCACTTACATGTCAGTATTCCAGCTCTTGTTTCTGCAGTTAAAATATCCCCAGCTGGCAGCATTCTGCACAGACATGAGTGGCTTCTTCAGGTCACACAACATGGCAACCACATAGTCCTGGATGGTGCCAGCTGCATCATAAGCCTTCAGAAAATCTGGACTTTTAAACAAGATGTTTGAAAAACAAAAAAAAATAATGAGGGGTTTTTGCTTTAAGGCAGTGAGAGAAGACAGCTTTCATTGCTAGGGGGAACTTCAGACATATGAGTCTATTTAAATATCAAACAGCCACCTCAGTGATCAACCTGCATTTTATTGTTTTGTTTGGTTTTTTAAATGGAACTTGTTATCCAAGCTGCAGCAATACTTGTCTCCAGACAGAAGATGGAGAGAGGGCAGCTTTAAGGAGTGAGTTGTTTAGGTTCAAAAGCACAGCACTGAAAAAATTACCAGGAAAGTAGTAATTGTTTGTGTGAAATAAAACAGCACTTTGTTGATCCTGGAGCATTATTGAAAAATAGGTAAATTCCCACACTGGGACCCACAAATTATATGAATGGAAATGTACCAAATGTGAAGTAAAACAAAGCAGCTGGACTCATGACTTATGCAGCTCTAAAGATCACACCAAGCTCCATATATTTGCTGGACACACAATGGAAAAAAACAAGATCTAATAATTTTTTCCCCCCATTTATTAAACCTGAACTCATTGCAGAGGAAGAGACTGGCTCATTGAGAAAGATCAAACTGAAGAGCAAATCTTGCTGATGCCAAGTTATAAGTGAAAAATTATATCTGCAAACATGCCTCAACAAAGCAGAGCATTTGTGTCACCTCATGAGATCTGTCTCTGTCTGAGGAAGGAAGGAACTGAAATTAATTTAGAGACTCTGTTTTAGCATCTGGCAGCAACCAGACCAAGCAACTCTGTTACTGTTTTAGGCATGCCTGTACTTTCCACAAAGCAGCACAAGGCAAAATGACAGTGTTCAAACTGCATTAGCAGAGCTCCTCTGAGCAGCATTACAGACTAGAATTATTCTAAGATACTTTAAAGCTTCTGCTCCTATATGGTCAAAAGCTTATCCTTTTATTAGAGAACTGTAGCATTTTTACGAGGTCAGAGACTTTTGCATGCTTAACTGCATCTAGCTTATATTAAATACTGCCATTTTAAATATTCTTTGACGACTTAATTAAGATTATGATTAGAGAGAAGCGCAGCCCCTCAGCCTGGAGCAGCATTAACGTGCTACAAGAATACTAATTGTCACATAAATGCAAGATGAAAAACAGCCTTTTGAGCAGCAATGTACCTGTTCTTTAAATACCAGTAAACTGTGGCACATCCAAATCCTGTAGCCAGGCTCACGTGGGACTGTGGCAGGGGAAGGGAGGTGAGGAAGGTGGGGCTGCAGCGGCCATCCTGCCAGGTGATCAGGTGGCTGACCTGCTCTGGCTCAAAGGCAGGGCCTGTGCCACTCTCTGACCACTTGCAACCTGAAAACAAAACAGAATCCAAGAAATCCAGTTAGTCCCTGCAGCACAGCCTGCCTGGCATTCCTCATTTCTGTACACACATGATAATTTGTTAAATATATCAGAAACAGAGCTGGTAGAGACTGCAATCAAATTAGTTGTAGTTTTCAGCCCTAGATAACATCATAATTCAAATCACCCTTTGTAAAACAGGGAATGGTATCCAAAGCCTTCCTTCTCTTGAAGAGAGATACTAAAGATACAACTTAAATAACAAGTGAGCCTCAAAAAAACCCCAACCACAGTCTGCTATGGGAAGTGAGGAGCTGGCATGGCAGCTCTCACATTAAAACCTCAGCTGGGATGTGCCACAGCACCACCTGGAGAATGCTGCCTCGGAAATGAACTGCCCAGGATGGACAGCACAAAGCTGCATCACCTTTGGAGACAAAGCAACAAGAAACCTGGATCTGTGAGTATTAAGCAGTGGACTGCAAAGTACTAAAGAGTAAAACCCTCATGTACTACACAACAAAGCTTCACCAAAGGTAGGACAGGGCTTTATTCAGGGTTTAATTCAGTTTCCCAGTCCAGCAAGTTCCTTTTGAGCAGAGAGCACCACACCTTTGAGGAAATCTTCACATTCCTCCACTGAAGAGAGGCTGGGCTCAAGCACTGTTTGCCAGCACATTCCAAGGCACAGCTCTGACCTCTCCCAGGCCATCCCTGGACACAGGGCAGGGATAGGACAGGTCACTCACTCTGGAACTGAGGCAAACTCTTGGGTTTTGGCCAGGGAGCAGAGAATCAAGAGAAGAGACTCAGCTTCCTGACTTGCACAAAATATAGCTAATAAACTTCATTCTTGGGTTAGATACAGGGCTTGGAAGTCACACTCACACAGTAAAAAGCAGCCCTAAAGGCTGGGAGGTGCCATGAAAAATATGCAAAATAAAACACATACTTTTTCTCATTCTCTCAATTCCCTGTTCTATCAAATTTGTTTGAACTGAATTTCCAATTGGCTTACTTTTCTAGTTTTAAATGGATTCTAAGAAATATTATTAGTCATAATCTAACCCTAAAGGATGCCATTAAAATTTTTATTTGAGTCCCAAAGGTCCTGGATTCATTTAGTCCACTCAAAACAAATGAGAGCAAACACCCTCTTTCACTTGATAGAAATGAAACTAAAGTGGCATGTGGCTTTAGGACATAAAATATTTACCAATATGACATAAGAATCTGTGTCTATGAATACACAAGGCTTTGTTATGCAGCTCCTGGGACAGCTGGAAAGCAACAACAGCTCCTTCAGTCCATCAGCCTTTGGACTTCTTTCTTTCTTTCTTTCTAATCATTTTCAGTATTTAATGCAAAATTACAGCCAGTAATGAATAGTACAGTGCCTCCTCAAGCAATTAAGACCCTGAAAACTTCTGACAGGCAGTGAACAGCACTTTTGGGAAATCTGCATAATTCCTGTTATAGTAAGACTTGTATAATCGTCCAGATGAGCACATTACATTTAAGTGAAAGAAGACATGGACCCACTCTGGAAGCCTTAGACTTCAGTAGGTTTATAAGGCATTAGCCAAGAAGATAATCCATCCCTATCTCACAGGGCTGGGAATCCAAGGCCTGGATTCTTCAAATATCCTCACTATCAGAAGGATTATTTGGGTATTTGCACAACCAAGTCTCACATGACTACCTCACTGCAGCTGATTTTGTTTCTGAGGTCTTGGCAAGCAGCTGAGCATCCACAATCCTGACCACAGTCCTTTCTCAGCTCCTACTAACAGAAGCATAAGCAACAAAATGAATGCAACATGACAGCTTCTGTATGACTTGATGGAAAAAAAAGTCTTGGGATTTTGGGAGGGGGGAAACAGAGTTATTGAGATGCTGGACAATATCTAGGTAAGGGTTTTATGAGGTGAATAAAACCCCTCTGCAAGTTATTCACATGATGCAGAAGTCCTTCCAAATGGCAGCAGATAGCATGTGATGGAGAAACAATTAACAAGCCACAAATATGCTATTCTTCCTTCATATTAATGATTGTGCTGACTCTGCAGGAATGTCATTAGGCTCAATCCTTTATCATTATCTATGGTAACTGAAATTTCAGTAAAAAAAGAAAATTCCTGTAAGAGATCTTCTGTTAATTCTGTTTTAGAGAAGACCAAAGTGACACAGCAGTTTAATCACAGAATCACTTCCCTAATACAATTTAATTTTCTGCATGATAATACACTGAGCAGGAATGTTAAAGAATGAATGTTACCTTTATCACTTTTCCAAAATACAACCCCATGCATTTGTCCAGAAATACCAATGTGGGTGACTTGCTGAAGCTGCTGCTGAGGCAGAGCAGCAAGGCATTCATTCAATGCTTTTATGATTTTCTGGACATCCTGCTCCATTCCCTGCAATCACAAAGCATTATCCTGAGCATGAAGCCATTAGGATTCACTCAGTGTGTTTATTACACAAGGCTGCTTTAGTCAGAAGTGAAGGACAGAATTCATTTCGTTCAATAGCATTTATTAGAGTAATAGTCACTACAAGACTGTAAAAAGAAAACAGAAGAAAAATTGCAGAAAACCCCACAAACCCATAAAAATAAAAATCAATAGTAGCAAGTTGAGCTTCTTAAACTGAAGGCCAAATAATTTTTAATTTCTTCAATAACCACACTCAACCATAACTTTTTAAAAAATCCATAACCACTGACTACAAGCTTTCATTAATTTACCTTATCTACTGCTCTTCATTTTCCTCGCGAAGAGAATTATCCACGTGTTCTGACAAGTGTGCAGCCCCCCCACCACTTCCTAAAGCTCCTCCCTATTTACTCAATGATGATTTTGATGATGCTGATATTCCATTTCTGGATATTCTATTCCAAGAACCACCCAAACTGTTCCACAGGAGAAGCTCTCTCAGTTCCAAAAGTTCAGGTTACTTTGTGACAGACCAGTACAAAGATTACAAAACTATTGCAACAGAATCTAGGAATAGATGTGAACCCTGTGTACAGGTACTTAAGGCTGCACAAATGGGCAGGAGGAGGGCTGGCCTGTTTGGTATCCTTTGTATCAGAAACAGTGCACATTTTTTATTACTCTGATTAATCGTTGTTTCTTTGTTTAACTATTTAATTTTTTTAGATTCACCAACACAATGGATGTAAAGATCTTCAACTGGAGTACTTGTTCCTGGTTATTTCCACGGGGAGTTTCCAGTTATGATTCCACCTCACTCCGAAGTGCAAAATAAAAACCCTTCCAGTTGTCAAGTGGTTGCTGTTTCCTGACTGGGAGTGTCAAAGATAAGGTGGTGGCTGACGGGAGAATAGTTTTAGAATGTCTTGGGCAATTTTTCAAAACCTGGATCCTCCTTAAGTTGAGCAGCTCTGCTTGACTTCCTTGAACGATGAGCAGGGGTGATTTAATTCTGCTTTTTGGTATCCACACACATGCTGCCAATCTAGGCACAAAAACAATCCCGGCAAGCCACTGTACCAAACCACGCAACCACCGCAAGGCAAGGCCGGTGTCCTGCAATTTCCCTGAGCACTCGCTCCCTGCCAGCCTTACCTGCGGTGCAGCTCCCAGGCTATCGCTGTGTGCCTGCGTGTCCCTGGAGCAGCTCTGTGCCAGCGCCAGGCCCCGCTCTGTCCCTGTCACCAGCGCTGCCTTCACCGATGTCGTGCCCAGGTCAATGCCCAGCACACAGGTGGGCACAGACCCGTCCGCCGCAGCCATGAGGGGATGGCTGTCAGCTTACACAGCAAGGACAGGAGGAACAAAACGCACCGTGCCGGGCCCCACACGGCTCCCGGGGCCGCGGTGCGAGCTCCCAGGGACGGGGCAGGAGCGCGACCTGGACTTGGCCCTCAGGCTGAAGGTGCCTCTCTGCCCTCAGCCACCACCCCTCCACTGTGATAGTGACAAACCGCCTCTTCCCCAGCTGACCCGCGCAGCTTTAAACCACGCTTTTTTATCAAAACCAAACCACCACAGCGCCCAGCCCGCCCTGTCCCCCCGCTCACAGCTGGGACACCCTCATGGACCCGCTCCGCCACACCCAAGATGGCCCCCAGGGGCGGCCGCAGCGGCGTGGTGGGCGCTGGGCGGGGAGTCCGCAGGCGATCGCCTCACGTGAGAGCTGAAAAGGGAAGAACCGGGACGGCGCTGGGCACTGAAATAGGTGGGTTCCCGCCCGCTCCCCGGTACCACCGCCTCGGTAGCGGCGCGTTCCAAAGCACCGGCTACTCCGCTCCGCCGGAGCTCCGGTGGAAAGGGCGGCAGGACTACAAGTTCCAGCGTGCACCGCGGCGCGGCGCCAGCGGCTAGGGTCTGGCGGGGGCGCGGGGATTGCCGAGATTTGTAGTTCTGCGCGTTGGTGTGGGACGGGTCCGTCACGGGAGCAGCGCTGAGGTAAAGATACGCTCGGGACGGCCGGACAGACAGAGGGACGGGGAGATCGGTGCCCTCCGAAGGGGGCTGAGGGTCCCTCGGCCGGGCTGGCGGCCGTGGTGCTGCGGAGGCAGCTGTTTGCCACGGCGGCAGCTGTTTGCCACGGCTTCCAGCGGAGGGGTTGGGCTGTGTGGCCGTGTGGGTGCTGAGGAAAGCTTCTCCCTGCTTTTTCGGCAGCTTTTCCACCATGAGGACGCGATACCTGCTCTCCGCTCTGCTGAGCCTGTGGCTGGCGCTGCTGGGTCCTGGCGGTGAGTGTTCGGTGAGCCCAGCTCGGGCCCACAGAGCTCCAGAGCAGTAAGAGATGGAAGTGGGCAGCTCTTTATTTATCCCACTACATATTACATCTCTCCAGGGATATCTGTGCCATGCTCCCCATCAGCTCTTCTCTCACATTACCTCACCTTCTTGTGCTCCTACACTGTACTGAGGCACTGCTTGTGCACCTCATGCTCCAAAATCACTTCTGCAGATTAAATACTGCCTGGGGAGCTTCTCTGCACATAACTTTCTATGAACACTGTGTAATATGTGGCAACAGAAAAGTGTCCAGGCCAACCTGTGCAACCTCTAACTCTCACTGTTTCTGTAAATGTACATTGTTGTGGACATCTGGCTACTTGTTTTGAATTTGTTGCCCAAGAAACAATTTTTTATTAAATTTGGGGCACTTCTGACTTCTAGATCACCAGGATCACATCAAGAACCAGGGTGGGTTTGCTCTACCCTATAACTTTTCCTTGGCATGAACTTTTGTTGCACTTAAAGCATTTAAATTACTTCCTTGCAACATGTTCAAGTGACAGTTATTTACTTCTCTTTTTAAGTTGTTAGGTTGCCTTGAAATAAGCTCCCCCTTTGCTTTTTATCATGTGTACTTATCTGATTGATCCAATACTGCAGGAACCACTGGGTAAACTGTCTATGGCACAAAAAAGTAGGCTGTTCTTCTGAAGGAGCTGTTCACAGTAATTAAGATTTTTGTGGGTGTTTTTTCCCCCCCCACAGATGGAGCCATTGTGTTGTTAGTCCCTGAAGTGGTTTCTCTACAAAGTGGAAGTTCAACAAATGTCACTGTCTCTCTGAGGTAAAATAGTGATTGCAGCTTTACTTTCCCTGGGCTGTCCTCCATAAGTGAATTTATAGTTCCTCCCTTTCTGAAAATTGACGCTTAAGAGAAGCTTGCATTTCCTAGAAGGATCACATCCTGGACAAATGCTCAGTGGAGCTCTTTAGGAAAGCTGTGCAAGACTCTGCCACTTGGAAAGGTTTTATTTGTTTTGTTTTGTCTTTCTGCTGTAATTTCTGTCCTGCATCACCCCAAGTACGTGTGCCTTGTTTCTGCCCTGTTTCAGCAAAGGGTAATGAGCACAAGGACAGCTCAGGATAGGATAGGATCCTTTGGTGACTTTGCTACTTGTGTGGAAAAGAGGAGTACAATATGGCCATACAACCATCACTGGATCAGATAAAAGAACCAATGCAATACTCACACACATTGGTGCTGGTTCCTCTGAGTATGAGGCAGGTTCTGTTGTGTGTGGGCTGCTCATTGCTGAGCTGGGGATGCTCCCCTGCAGCCTCAAAGCAACCTCTGAGCTCAGGCACCAGCCTAACTTGTTTTTTCTGCCTTCTCAGGGCTCCACTAAACGAGACACTGGTGATAACTCTTAATATTACACACTCCTCAAAGCACAGCACCATTGTTGAACTTCCTGATGAGGTGAGTGACAGCACAGACTTGTAACCTTATGCAAAAATCTCCTGTTATTATGGTGCAACTCCTTTCTTCCCTCTGCTTTGCCTTGCAGGTACAGTTCCCTGCAGGTCACACTAAAGCAGACTTCCAAGTGAAAGCAGATGATGTGGGACAAGTAACAGTTTACCTTCATGCCAATAATTCCAACTTAACTGGGTGAGAAACTGGTTTTTTGTTCTACTTACTATCCTGTAGCTTCCTAAAAGTTGGGGTAACTATTCCTAGGAGTTAAATGGGACATGAGTGGGATGCAGTTAAGAAGATGGGGTAACCCTGCAGCAAATCCCCAAGTATTCAGATAAATAGAGGGCACCGAAGCAGAGTGGTGTCTTAGATTTAATTACAAGACGACTGAGTTCTCATGGCTCCTTAGTCTGGTTTTAAAACCACCTCTCAAAAGTATGAAGATTACATGTCAGCTTTCTGATCTGGGGGAGCATTTGGCTCTCAGTGTCCAGTGGGGTACTGTTCTTACTGTGCAGGATTTGTTCTGGAGTTCCTGGGGTGCATCAGTTAGGGGAGCCCTCTCCTCACAGATGCCAGTTCTCCCTCCTAGGAAAAGCCTGGCCAGATGGAGAAAGCTAGATTGTATTTACTTGTGGCCCAGATACAGATGCAGCAACAGAATACTCCTGTTTCACTTCCTTGTTTGGCTTCTGCTTTTGAGACTGGAGGCAGAGGTGAGCACGTGGAACACTCACAGGGCAGCAGGATCATGAGGCGTGAGGAGTGCAGCTCTGCTCTTGCCTAACAGACCCTCTGCTGACAGAGTGCAAGCCACAAGCACAAGGTGACCTTCGGGAACATTCCCATGGTGAAAGGAAAGACTCAGGAGTGGGAGGTGTCCCAGTCATAACAAGGTCACAAATGAAAAGGGGAGCAACTCAGCTGAACCCAACCGAATCTTTATTGTCTTGTCTCAACACCTGGACTCTGTTTCCTCTCTTAGAACAAAACAAGACAAAATCTCCTGAAAAAAGCATTAATTAACTGATTCTTTTTGCATTAACCATCAGGCCTAGGATTCAGTTTCAAGTGATTCACAGCATCATAGTGAGATATGCTGATGAGGTGATTGGCTGGATCTATTTCCTCGCCTGGTCCATCTCATTTTATCCTCAACTCTTTGAGAACTGGCGACGGAAAAGGTAAAGAGATGTGTTTGCAAGTCACTAAAGCACTTCTGCAAATCATGTTCATAGCTTCAGTTACATCCATCTTGATTATTGGGAATTATCTGTGGAAAGATGGGGAAAAAGGCAAAGGTAGGGTCTGAATAATTTATATATGCAGGTTAGAGGGAAACTAAGTGCATCCTACAAACACCTCATTCTAAGATTGGCATCCAATATGAATTTGTGATAGAGGAGACTTCCCCATTCCTTTTGGTGCCATGTTGTAAATCATCTGGCTGAGCCAGCTGTGATGATCACTTTCAAAGATTACCAGCCTTGGGAGCTGTTTCTCAGACACCTTGTGGTGTCCTCATTAGGCCAGGTCCCCTTGAGCTAAGTGACTCGAAGTAGGAGCATTATCATATATGAAAATGAAACCATCTGGTCTGGCACTGATGCACTTGTTCTTTATGGATTCAGACTGGAAGGGCTTTATCAGACAGGCTGAGCCCATGAAAGGGTGCAGTTAAAGAGCAGAGACAAAAACTGATCCATTAGAGCTCTGTTATTTCACCCAGCTTCCTGATGAACTCACAGCATTGTGTGGTCACAATGCCCGAAGCCTTTTGCTTACACCAGAAACTGCCTATAAATCAATATATTCCAGGATCAATTTGTCCCTAGAACTGCCTGTAACTCTGTAATACATGTTTCTCTTTTTTTTTTCCCTTCTCTAGTGTTGTTGGACTAAGCTTTGACTTTCTAGCACTAAACCTTACTGGCTTTATAGCATACAGTGTGTTTAATGTTGGGCTCTTCTGGATTCCCTTGATTAAGGTGAGCATGATTCTCTCTTAACACATGCTGGTGGGTGGATATGTGCAGAAGGGAGTTAAGACACGTGGCTGGTTTTGCTTTCTCTTACCTTTAGGAGGAATTCCTGGTCAGTTATCCCAGCGGGGTGAACCCTGTGGCCATCAATGATGTTTTCTTCAGTCTCCACGCAGTAGCCCTGAGTCTCCTCGCCATCATTCAGTGCTGCATCTACGAGGTGAGTCTGGGTTCTGTGCTCACCTGTGGGCTCTGCCAGAGCTCCCTCTGCTGGGCTCCTTTTGAGCTCCAAAATCCCAAATTCCCTGCACTTTCACTGGCCTTTCCAGGAGCCAGGATTCACAGTCCTGCTGCCTTCAGCTTTCCTGAGCTAGCAGCACCTCCACTAACCTTATCTACTTGAGCCTCATGGATGTTCCAAGCTTATAAGTAAACTCCTTAGGGACTCAAAATAACTGAGGCAAACAGCCAAGTTCATAAAGTTCCCAAACAGATCTCTAGCCAGCACAGATTACAGATTTTCACAGCACAAATGCTTTGCTATTTCCTTGGAGCATTCTTCAAGCTAGGATAGGACTTTAGATACTCCCTGCAGTTCAAACAGTTTTTTTCAACTTCTTTCCTAAAACAGCTGTAAATGCCCTTTCATAATTCACCTTTTCAAGTGAGACTGATTGTTACAGTCAAGTGGTTCTTACTTAATCCCATTGATTGTTCCAGTCAGGTGATTCTTTGTTTTTCATTGTAGAAGCCTCTCATCTGAACAGGCCAATTTTCTCTAGATGGTAACTCTTTCTTTCTTGGAGTTCTTCCTTTGGCCATTCTAAACCTAAAACTGTAACAGTCCATCTGTCATCATTGCCAGGTACTACAGACTTCTCCAGTGAAGAATTAGAAAGCAACCATAAATCTTTTACCATAATGTTATTATCAGCTTTTTGCACATACAGGAACTCTTGATTGACTCAATCATCAGATTGAATTTTGAAGATTTGTTACAGATTATGCACCATAAATACTCAAGAATACTGTTTCCCCTTGCTCAGGGACAGCAGTGTTTTAAATTATTGATATGAATATTGCTTATCAGGTCTTGCAAACCTCCAGCTGGTTGCTGTAGCACTTGCTTAATTTTAAAGTTCTCCTGTGGTATACTAGCCTGACTGGTAAAACAGGTCTGAACTGTAGTGTTGCACTGTCCTGAACAAAGTATCTTTGTGTCTGGGGATTGTGACTAGGTCAAAATATATCTGTGTTCCTATTTCAGAGAGCAGGTCAAAAAGTATCCAAAATTGTTGTTGGACTCCTGGCACTTGCATGGATCTTCACCTTCACCATGCTGTTCCTGGCTGCAGCTGAGGTGATGACATGGCTGCAGTTCTTGTTCTGCTTCTCCTACATTAAGTTAGCAGTCACACTCATAAAATACTTCCCACAGGTAAATGTGAATTATTTTGCTTGCATTTCATATCCCTGCCACCCTAAGCCTGCAGTGTGTGCTCTTGAAAGTCTGAAGAGATTAAACCACCAATAATTATTTATTAATAGTGACAAACCAGTAGAATTGTAGTGAAAACTGCTTGAATGTCAGTCCATATGTCTGTGCATGACACTCTGGCTTCTTGTCACACTCCCAGGCCTACATGAATTTCCGTCGGAAGAGTACTGAGGGATGGAGTATTGGAAATGTGTTCCTGGACTTCACTGGTGGAAGCTTCAGCCTTCTCCAGATGTTTTTGCAGTCATACAACAATGGTAAGCCTGGAACTGAGGTGCTGGAGCCTGTCTTAATGGGGTGGGAGGTCCCACTACAAAGCAGATATAAAGCAGTAGGTTATCTCAGAAGAATGATATTTGCGCTGTGTTGTGGGCAGCTGTTCTTATAGAAAGGATAAAGAAGGTGTTCATATTCCCTCAAGATATAAAATGAAGTAGTTATCCTGAAGAAACCACAGCAACACTTATTAATTAGCTTGGCATAAGGTGTGCACTGCAGTCTTAGGTGTGTCTGAGCAGCCCAGGTAATAGACATGAACTTCTCTAAAGTGTCTCAAGACAAGACTACACTTGAGGAGTCAGAATTAACTCTAATTTTGTGTTTGACAGATGAGTGGAAGTTAATCTTTGGAGATCCAACCAAGTTTGGCCTGGGAGTCTTCTCCATTGCATTTGATATTGTTTTCATGGCCCAGCACTACTGCCTGTACAGGAGACGAGGGTATGAACCCTGTGAATAACAAACACCACTTGTGGAGACTAAAACTTTAAACTGAACTTGTCCCTACCCTGATCCTCTCTGGGCTGGAACATAAACTGTTGCCTTGCCAAGCACTGACTGCCAGATGCCTTAAGGACAGCAAGCTCTCAGCTGCACTTGGGACACTCGTGCCTGTTGAAGCTGCACACACAGCTCAGTGGGAGCTGTCCAAGCAACACATGGCTCTTTTTTCACCAACCACAGGGAAGAGAAAGACCAAAGTGATGTCTTTCTGATTGGAGGTGAAGCACAAAGAGCAGAGTTCTGTCTTCCAAAAATCTGAGATAATGTTTAAGCAACCACTTAATAATATCTTTAAGTAATGACTGAAGACTGTCTGTGGATCCAAGTGCTGCTGCTGACCTTTCCCAGACAGCTCACAGTCCACCACCACTCAGGCTGGCCACAATGGTACATCACAATAATGAAGTTGGTAACAAATGCACAAATATTTCAATTTGAACTCTTTATTAAAAAAAATCCTAACAAACAGAAACTGTGTTCTTATTTCACTGAAAGCTCTTTCGGAGGTGCTAAGTAACTAGAAGGGAATCTGTGCATTTATACTTGAATACCTAAAACCCAATGTGTCTTTCTAGGTGTCACCCTAAGGAAAACTAGACCCCAGGTGAGGTTTGACAGTTCCCACCAGTGAAACCAGACCTTACTCACCTCAGTAATTCCACAATCTACTCTTGATCCAAAAAAAGGTCTTAGCTGGAGGCACCCAAGTGATGTGGCACTCTTAAATGTAAGGAGAAACAGCTCAGGAAAACCAACTTTGTTTTATTGTTTGTAAAATCAAGTGAAAAAAGCAGTACAAATAGCAGTGTATCTTTATAGTAACAAAAATAACTCCAACTTGAAAGACTTCAAATTTACTACTGAATTCTTAAGTTACAAAACTCCAAAGCAGGATTGTAGTAATTCCAGAGATATAAAACTGGTAAGTAGGCATCTGCTGGTGTGCACAGAACAGTCTGAGATGCATCAATCACAATGTACATGGCACAGCAGTAAGGTACTGAATAAATTAGTCTGCCACCTCCTCGTGCTCTATTTACAACAGCTTACCTCAAGGCTGCTTAAGGAAACTAGAGATATGTATTGATCAACTGAAGAGGATTAAAAACTCCAGGTTTTGGATAATTGTAAAGCTAACTGGCTAACAAACCACAGGATGTTAGATCATGGACTTAAGGTTGCAGCAAGAATCTTCAGTCCTGTGGCATGTTGATTTAAACCACTTAGTATCCTACTAGAAGATTAAATTTGGTCAAGAGGCACTTCTGCAAATTACTGGCATATTCATCTCTTCCATCCAATAAATCACTGATTTAAGCAAAGTCTTCCAAAAGACAAACCAAAATCCCTCCCATTTCAAGTCTGATAGAAGTGGAATGAAGAACTGAAAACTCTACAGCTACGAGCAGCATTTCTGGTAAGTTCAGGAACATTGTTTTGTTTCCTGCTCTATATTCCTTTAAATTAAACTCAATTAATCTGATAGTACAAATTGGGAACAAGGTTTTTACCCTGCCAGTGAGGCTGAACTGTAGTGTCCATGAAGTTGTAGTGTACTGCACAGGCATTGATTCAACACTTGTGTGTTACTCAGTTGTTTCTTGCCTGAATAGGCTGCTTTGTCCAAGGAATCTTTGCAGGAAACTGTAATGTCCCAAACCCTTCAGCCACTCTCTATCTTGCACACAGTGAAGGATTAGTAGCGTGCTCCTCCCCACAGCACTGTGCAGCTCTTAACTCTGGCATTTGAATTTGGTGGCGGGGGGACAGGACAGCTCCCTTCTAAAAGCTTAGGCACAGCAAACCCTCTGGTCTCCCATAGCAGAAACCACATTTCCTCCTAAAATAGGAGGCTTTTATGCTACAGAAGAATCCTGTCCAAGTTAAGGCTTTTCCAGTTGCTCTTAGATAACTCGGGTCTGTCCTGTCCTGAAAGCCATAACTACAGCAGTCTTGCCATGTACCTGCAGGGCAGACTTTAGAGAAGCACTGTGCTGAGGGGAGTATTGTTTTACTACTGCCAGTTATACCAGAAGAAGTTAAAATAAAAAAGTAGTGTTTACCACAGGTAGGAACATGCACTCCTTCCAGACAACCTGTTCCAGTCTAGTATTTGTTTCTTTCTTTGATACCAGTCTATACATCTCCCTCCCCTCCCCCTCCCCTAATGATGGATTAGGACATCATGGATTGCTGCACAGCCTTCTGCAGGGACTGCCTGGTCACCAGCAGCCGTACCACCTCCTCATTCCTTTTGGTCAGCCTCTTCCTGGCCTGGTCATGGGTCACCATTGTCATATCCCAGCCATTCACCTGGGAAAAAAATCCATAAAATGAGGCAGGTGCAGGGACTCACAGGTGTCCTGTAACTGTTCTATCAGAATCACGTAGTGGATATGGTTATGGCACAGCTCAGTTTGTTTGTAAATCCCACAAATTGTCCTGGGAAGATTATTTTTCCCAGCAGATGCTTCTCTGCACTGTGCAGCTGGTACTACATCAATCCTGTCTTATCTTGGTGCTTTACCTGCATGATCTTATCTCCAATCTGGAGTCCTGCAACTTCTGCTGGGCCTCCCTCTGTCACCCTTGTTACATAGATGCCCTGGGAAAAAAAAAATTAAGTGTTCATCTACTAAATATGAGAGGATTCAGTACTCAAGGGCCATTTGACTGACAATGCTAAAAAACTCTGTAGTGTGTTATGAGATTTTAGTTAAAAATAGGCTTGTGCAATGTTGGAAAATAGAAAAGGTGGAGAAGTCACTTGAATAATCTCAGTCTGCAAGTGATAATGGGGCAACAGAGTAGCTGTGGTAGAGGGCAGATGTGATTTGGGTATCTCAGCCTTTGGGAGAGGGAGTCAATACAGAAAAAGATTATCTGACCTTGTCAGTCTTGTCTTCAGAGAAAGGATTCTGAGTAGGGTCCTGATCAATGCCACCCCCAATGCTGAATCCCAGAATCAAATTGTCACCTTGACGAAGCTTATGTATTTCAATTCTTTGCTGGAAAGACAGAGCAAGAGATCAAACAGCTGAGTATTGTGAGGAGTGGAAGAAATTTCAAGTGCACTTCAGACACAGATACTTCAGATCCAGTTGGATTGTCTTTCACAGAGATCCCAGGACACAGCCCAGCACCCCAATGACTCAGAGCTTTCCTGCTGCCCGGGAATAGAAAGGAACAACACTAAAACCAGAGTAGGTCTCTTTAAACATGACTCATGCCTTGATAACCAGCAGCCACTCATGACCAGCCTCATCTTGCTCATTATCCACATGCCCTATGTTCCTGCTAGTCCTATCAGCAGAAATAACAACCTATTATTAGGATGGTTCTTTTTCAGGATAACTTTTGTAACCCGGGGCAGGTTCCTCACTGCCCGATGCACAAAGGCATCTGACCAGCTTTGTGCATTATGTCAGCATTGTAGAAATGCCAGCTGGTGCAATTCCTGAGCCAGGGTGAAAGGCCACGGTCTTAACTGACACAATAACCTCTCAAAAGGTGCTTCAGCCCTATCTAATGGAAGATGTTCCTGCCCAATGCAGGGGAGTGGATGAGATGACCTTCATGGGTGCCTCCCAACCCAAACCATTCTGTGATTCTCCTCTCACAGCCCTATCACACAGACCCTGAACTTCCCTACTAAATTCCAAACTCCCTGGGCACAGCATCCGTGTCCTCAGCTGGGGCCACACACCCAAGCACAACCCCAGTAACCATTCCAGCCAGGGGAAAGCACGGAATCCCTCACTTGCACTGCGTGTTGATTAAAGCCATTATCTCACTTTAAAAGCTCCGCTTCCTGAACCCCACCCAGACAAGCAGGTGCTTATCCTGCCCCTGCCTTCGCAGAGAGGGCACCGCACCGAGCTCGGGCTCGGCTGCAGCAAGGTCCCGGTACCGGGAGAACGCGCTGCTCGGCGGGGCTCGCTCCCTCTTTCCTCAAGCAACTCCCGAGCAGCCGCGGCCAGGGCTCGGTCCCTCTTCCCGGTGGAGTTTCCCTCTGTTCTCCCAGCCGGTATCGCGGGCGGACAATCTGACAGACCCGCGGCGGGGAGCGGCCGCTGGGGCAGCAACCGGGGCCGGCGGCGCTGCGGACCGAGCGGCCGCGCCCTCCGCCCGCGGACCGGGGCTGCCCGGGCACCTCCGCCCTCCGACAGCCCGCGGGGCGCTGCCGGGCGGCACCGGTATCCCCGTCCCTGGCCCTCACCCTTCGCCCGTTCCTTCCACGGACCCGCCGACCAGAGCTGCCCTGAGGCGGCACCTCGGCCCGCTGACAGCGCGCACCCGGCCACCACCGGCATCCTCCTCTTCATCCCCGCCAGCANCCAATCCGGAGCCGTTCCTCATTCCCCATCAGCCAATATGACCCCGCCCCTCATTCCCAATCAGCCAATCAGGAGTCGCCCCGCTCACGGCGCACCGCCCGCGCAGCCGCGTCCCGTCGGCCCCCAGGCCAAGATGGCGGCCGGGCGGTGGCGGCGGCGCGGTCGGGGCAAGCCGGGCCCGGCGGGCGGGCCGCGG
>VXBI01011377.1:123885-142129 GCA_013397375.1 Toxostoma redivivum
ACCACTGCGGTGACCGGCTGTCCCGGTACGAACGCCATGTCCGCCCCGTCGCCGCCGCCGCCCGAACAAAAGCGCCTCGCCCGGCTCCGCCCCCCGCTCCCCGCCAGCCAATCCGACCCCGCCCCTCTCTCCNGGCGGGAGGGCCCGCGGGGCTCTCCCGGTGGCCTGAGGGCGGGCGGGCTAGTACAGCGTGTGTTTGCTTCACCTCAGTGTCGGTGCGAGCGAGGAGCTGCCCGAGCCCGGCGCGGAGCCATGGCCGCCGTGGTGGCCAAGCGGGAGGGGCCGCAGTTCATCAGCGAGGCGGCGGTGCGGGGCAACGCGGCCATCCTGGACTATTGCCGCACCTCGGTGTCCGCCCTGTCGGGAGCCACCGCGGGGATCCTCGGCCTCACCGGCCTGCACGGCTTCATCTTCTACTTCCTGGCCTCCGTGCTCCTGTCCGTGCTGCTGGTGCTGAAAGCCGGGCGGCGGTGGAACAAGTACTTCAAGTCGCGGAGGCCGCTGTTCACGGGGGGGCTCGTGGGAGGGCTCTTCACCTACGTCCTGTTCTGGACTTTCCTGTACGGAATGGTTCACGTGTACTGAGCGGCTCCGGGGCTAACGGAGCAGCGGGACTCTTGCCAAAAGTCACTACACAATAGGCCAGCTCACCTTCCAAACTGTAGTCCGTGGCTCGTGTCGTTAATGCTGTTGGTAAACTACGTCCAAGTACAAATTAATCAGTAGCACTGTTCTAATTAAACTGAATGTGAAGCACCGCTTGGATGCCTCCTGTATTTTTTTTCTTGTTAAGGGGTAATTTCTCTCCTTAAGAGCAGGTACAGCCTTGGGGTCTGATTCATCCCTTGTATCCTTTGTGTTTTGGATACACACACCAATTAACTCCCTCTGGATGTGCTGCCTACACACAAATATTAGAGCAGTAACAGCACTCTGAAATAATTAAATTACTTAAATATAATTCTACCAACACAAGAAAATAACTAAGTGAATGTAAAGGTTTGGTACAGAAATGTACATGCACACATGTACATGTTCTCTTCCACAACTGCCATCAGTAAATGACACTGTCACAGGTGCTTGGCACTGGTCCCTGTTCCTGCAAAAGTAAGTGATTCATTGATTTGCTCACATCACTGTATCACCAAGACAAGCTGGTGTGACCTGAAAAAAAACCACTTACAGAACACTCCTGGGGAGCACTAGCCTAAAGTGACACATTTTATTGCTGAACATGAAACACAAGGAGAAAAAGAAAAGTCAAAGTCAAGAAACTCCTGAGAAGGAATCTGGTTATGTTTTATTAACAGCAGGAGTTGTAGGAGTTGTGTTACACAGTCTAAAGAAAGGAAACATTCTAGGGGATCTGGGAGGCCTGAGGAGTTAGGTTCAGGAAATAGCTTTGGTCCTCTCACAGGAGGATGTTTTGGCAAATTAAAACAATGGTTTCAGCAGAGCACAGTCAGCTTTGCACGTATGAGGAACTGCTTGGTCTTCAGGAGTTGTGCCAGGCCCTGATGTCACACAGGGGCTTCACTGTGTGTTTCACCATCTAGAAATCACTCAACTCCAGTTAAACCCTGACAGTCCAAAGCCTGGGCTGCTGTGGTGGTAGCTCTTGTGCAGTTCCCCACGTGGTGACTTGTGTTTGCCTTGAGGAGAGAATTCTGACATGGAGAGAAGATGAGATCAGAGCACCAGAGGTACGTGGCTTATCCTAAATGAATCCACTGTTTAATTCTATTTCCTAGCCCCAATTTTTGCTTAATACACAGAAGCAGAGCAGGGGAACTAGACTGGGAGGGGTTTGCTGTCTGGGTTCAGAGTTTGCCACTACTAACAGAGGTGAATTTTAATTTAGGATGAACCTGTACCTCAGAGTAACGACCTTAAAGAAGTTAAAGCAGAGGTGGGTGCAGCTGCTGGTGCCATTTGTGCAGACACTCGATGGCAGCAGCTCCCTGGTGCCACACTCAGATGTTGCAGCAGGAGCCCTTGTATTTCCTGGAGGTTACTGGTGTTGAAGTAGCAGGCAGATGTCAGAATTCTAACTTTGCCTGCTGTTTGGTGTGTTTGGAGGAAGCTGGCACAGCCTGTGTCCCTGGCAGAGCTGCCCTTTTCAGTCTGCAGCACAGCCCAGGGTGCTGTGAGAAACAAGCACTGAGTGCCCCAGCCAGGTCTGCCCACCACAAGAAATCAGGAAGTGATGCAGGAAGGACAATCCTGAGCAAATGAAACCAGGCACTGAGAAAAAGGCAGAACCTGTGCAGGTGCTTCCAGGGCCACAGTGCTCACTGCATTAACCCCCATAAGAGTGACTGTCCCCAGTGCCTCAGGCCCTGCAGGGTCACAGCCTCTTCCCAGCTCCAAGAGCTGCTCCAATGCCACATTTCCTGCACTTCCTGAGCAGAGCAGTCCTGGTGTCACATCACCCAGGCAGGAGCTGGAGGCAGTGGCTGCCAAGGCAGCAGAGCAGGAAACAGGTTGGGTTTCAGCTTCAGCCCTTCCCAAAGTGCCAGTGGTGGTTTCCATCACAGCTTCTCTGCACATGGAAGCAAAGCACAGCCACAGGACAACGCTGGCTATTGGTATAAGTACAGATACATCGATCAGTGGATATAAAACATTCATTTGGTGCCTTCTTAGTCCTTTTATAAAAATCCTTTGTAAATCCATAGTGATGACACACTTGCAGGCTCAGGATACCAGAGAAATCTCAGGGAAGAAAGGCAGTCTTTAGAGGAGGTTTTTTTCTCTCTGGGAGTCCTGATCTGGGGTATCTTCACCTCCCAGTGCTGGTGTGGTGCCACACCTGTGTGGATTTCCTGGAGCACGATTCCAGCTGACAGAGCCATTGCTGTGCCTAGAGCCCATCGAGCTGGTCCGGGCTCTGATTCCCGTTCAGTGCAGGGCTGGACAAGGACTTCCTGGAGCTGGACCTGGGGAAACAAGCACAGTGACAGAGTGAGCAGCCTGGCTTTGTTTCAGGAGGCAAAAATGTTCCCAGCCAGGCCTATCTCACCTCACCCCAAAGGCCCCTCTACACAGTGGAAGATCCAAATCCCAGCTTCATGAGGTTCTTGGAGCTGTCCCAATTCCACCCTCAGTCATTAGGGACCAACAGCTCGAGGCCACTGCCAGTCCAACCATGACACAGCAGCTGCCTTTGCTCCCCAGCTCACTGCAGCAAGGAACTAGAGAGGAAGCCAAAATAATTTGGAATAATATATTTCCCTAGAACTGCTCCTGTATCTCCTCCTATTTCAGTCACTCTTAAAAATAAGCCATGATTTTTAACACAAAGCCAGGTCCACTTACTTGACTTCCTCATACTTTTTGCCTCGATAAAAGTTACTCTTCTTGATCAAATACAGCAGCACCAGGTCACAAAAGAAAGCTCCCTGCAAAGGGGAAGAACTTGTGTTTTATCTTTGAAACAGAAGAGGAAGTATTCTGATCTCATTAAAAATGAATATTAATTAAATCATAACTTGTAGAAGCAGTGTTTTCCTTCATCCTCCATGCATTTTCCAGGGCATGTATATTTTATATACCCCATATTATATACCCCACTGTGGGACTATTTAGACTATCAGGTTTTTTAACAAATGTTTTTAAGACAGAACACACACAAGACATAGTCTGAGTAGTAAAGATTCTGCTGGAGAAGATTTAAACACCCCATCCCATTTTCATCCCATTTGGGCTCTGGGTACCCTGGGGTTACTTTAAGACAAAACATTCACTTACAGCTCCCATGAGTGCCAGCCCCGAGCTGATATTGATGATGGTAGGAATGATGTTAAATTTCCCTGCCTGGAAAAAGAAAGGTCATGAAGTCACCCCTGAGAGAACAGCCCACAAAACAAACTCAGGGGTGTGATGCTGCACTGGGGAAGCTGCTGCTGCCCCGGGTGTGTTTTGTTCCCAGGCACAACCACGGGGGATTTGCAGTGAACAGTGTTGGAGGCTGAAGGTCTCTGTGTCTCAGATCTGACAGTCCCTGGCTGCATTTCTAAACTTGCATCATCCCTGGATTAGGCTTCTTTTCTCTCTGCAGTGCTTGCACGTGGAAAACAAGTCTCTGTTGGGCTTTACATGAGCCTGGTTTTAAGTAGAGGTGCAGGCACAGCTGCACTCCAGGTGATCTCTCTTACATGGGGTTAACTCCGTATGGATGGATGGGAAAAGCCCTTTCCTACAACAAGCCAGAGAGGCTGTCCTCACCTCAGAGCTGCCTTCCTCCACTTTTCTTTGTCTCCAGGTTCTGGGACATTGTGGCCCGGGTCCTTACCTTGCCATTCACCATCACGTCAAAGCGGATTCCGTACGCTTTAATGAGCGTCCGGTAGTCAACCCCCTCAACATCCCGGTAATACTTGGCAAACCTGGAATACAACAATGCTGGGTTTAATCCACCCACCCCTCTGAATGCTCTCATCCCTTCCAACAGATCTGGTCCCTTATCAAAGCCAGCTTTGGCCTGCCAGAAGCACTCTCCACCTTCCTCCCTCCTCTGCAGCGCTCTGTGCTTGGCTGCAGCAAAGCCTGGCACAGGCTGGTGCCACTCTACTTCCAAGCTGCAGCACCTGCAAGTCCAAGCAGCCCAGCCCAGCTGTGGTACTGCACTGTGCCCTCCTCTGTACTCACCTGAAGTTGTACCCAGAAGAGATGGATGTTTCTGCAGACTTGTTATCCAGCCGGCTAAAAGAATAGTGAGGATTACATTCAGAAGGGGCTTTATCAAGATCACAGTTCCATTCAATCTGAATTCCTATCACACCACCCTTAAAAGAGAGAGACAGGGTGAGTTGTTTAAGCTTAATTCAGTTAAAGTGTCTTCAAATTTGTCAGACCCTTGGGCAGGTTTTCCCCAGGGGCAAGAAACAGCTGCACTTCTGGTCACAGACAAGGGGGCACACACTCCTGCCTGGGCTGAGTTGAGGTGTGTGATATTAATCCCATTATTACTCTATAACCCCACTTCTCCCTGTGCTGGTATCCTGAGATTTCTCATCCCAGGACATTGATTTCATTCCATACTTCAATGGGGAAGACGATCTTTTATGCAGGGGTGGATTTTTGTGGTTTAAGCCAACAGTGTAATAATGTTGAAATTAAACAAAGAATCCCTGCTGGCAGAGCAGCAGTTTGGGCAGCCCTGAATAGAAGATAACTGACCCAACCAGCCCTTTTAGAGAACCCCCACTCCCTGGGGACAGGATAAATGGGATCAGCTTCACTTTAAACACTGGCACCTCTCAGTGCAGCCTGGATAGGAGGCAGCTCCCTGGGCAGTGACTCCCCACAGCCCCCCAGTGAGCAGTGAGCCAGCTGGGGAGACCCACGAGCCCAGGGACACCCCTACCTCCGAGGCCATTTCCTGGAAGTTGCCCCCAGCCCAGCGGACGATGTTCCCCAGCACGAAGATGGGGCAGTAGGGATGCTCCTGGCTGTACCGACAGCTCTTCAGGTAGGACTCATTGTCAGTTGCCAGCACGTTCATCCTGCATGTAGGAAACAGAGAAATCCACCTTGGCTCCCTCTCTCCTTGCCTTCAGCAGGACTACAGAGACAAGAGGCTTCTCCAGCTCCCTCTGTGCACACCAGCCTTGTCACCCTGTGAGTGTCTCTGCTGCTGGCCTGGGGAAAACAGTCTGCCCCTCAAAAATGACCTCCTGGCCAGGAAAGGACTTGGCCAGCTGAATCTGGGCTCAAGAAAGGACTCACACAGAACAGTTTGCCAGACTACTCCAGGACCACCTGTTTTTCTCAAGGAAAAACAATAGGATTCTACAAATGCCTCTCTGAGCCCAGGACAAGAGCCAGAACATGCACCTTTCTACACTGCTTTAGTTTGTTCACATTGCAGCAGCAAAGGCAAACAAATATTTTTAAATTCGCGTTTTTTGCCAGCCTTGTCCAGGCACTTCATTTTTCTGGAGGAGAGGTAACATTTGTTGAGCAGGAGCAGCTCAGGAACCTGTGGCACTTACTTGGAGAACTTAAACTTGGGGAAGCGAATGGAGTTCTTGATGTAAACAGTGAAGTTTTCTGCACTGCCCAGAAGGGGTTTCCTGGAAAAGAAGGGTTTGTTCTCTTTGTCTGCTGCACTCATGTGAAATCTTGAATTGCCATTTTAGAAGCAGCTTCATCCAATAGGTTGGATGGCACCAGGCCAGCTGTGCCACTTTCCCCACAGTGCCAGCATGGTGAGGAGTGTGCAGGTTCAGGGGACACCCCGAGAGCTGGGGACAGCCAGGGAGAGAAGCAGGGGGAGCAGAGGGCCAGTCCTGCAGGGACATTCCAGCAAGCACCCAAGCAGAGGGGACACAGGAACTGCCTTGGGTGACACACAAGCCAAGCAACTCAAGCTTGCAAACCAGACACATACTTGGGCTTGGATCTTTTCTCCACTGGGCACCAGGCCAGTATCTCACAAGTCCCTCTGGTGCTGCCCTTGTCTTTCAAACAACGGCCAGTCTTAACCCCTGCAAGCAGACACCACAGAAAAGGTCACACTGAGCAGTCACCTCCTCTCCTTGCCTACAGGGCATGTGAAAATAGAGGATTTTCCCTCTCCTCCCTGATGTGAAAGGGCCTCTCAGCTGGAACAAACATCTCTTGTTGTGACTCTGAGCAGCCTGGGGTTCCCTGGCCCAGCCACCACAGAGCTGTAAGGGAGGCAGGGATCTCAATAAAAGAGAGGAAAGGAAAGAAAGGCCTTGGTGCTCTGTGGAATCAGAGATCTGGGGGGTGTAAACCAGGCTGAGGCCTCTGAAGGACACCAGACACAGCACAGACAGGGACACTGCCCTTACCATTGCCAGCCACCACTGCCTCTCCTTCCAGGCAGTCCGTGTCCTTGTCACACAGGGCATCAGGAATGCTGGCACTCTGCAAGGGGGAAAAGGACACAAGTGAGAGTGTGACAGGACACCAGGGCCAGAGGGATGAGAAAGTGCTGCTGATGTGGTGTGAATTCTCTAAAACCACACAGCTGAAGTGGTAACTGGGTCATGCAAACACATCCCACCAGCAGGAGCACCAGGATTCAGCCACACTCTCCTGATTTTGGGTTCTGCTCAGTCTGGAAAGGGACAGACTGAAAGAAAACAACATTAGTACTCACCAAAACCAGGCAGGAGGCCACTTTGCTTTAAGATAACCCTACCTTGGATCTAAGGCACAAAGTCCTCTGGCCCAAATCTGCCCCTGTCCTGGCTGCATGGTCAGCAGTGCCCTGACCAAGCCAGCTGTGCCATGGAGCAGATGGACAAAGCACTCCCTGCACAGCCAGACACCTCCTCCCCGGGGCTCCAGCCCATTCCAAACATCTCCACAGAGGATATTCCACATGCCTTTGGCCTTCAGGGCATGTTCTGGGAGGTAATGGGAGCCTGAATGTTCAGCACTTCCCAGGATGGGGCTCTTAAAAAGTCTCCTCTCCCCATAAACTACCCTGAATCACATTGTTATAAATACATATTATAATATTGACTTTTTGCAAATATTAGGGTGGATACTATATGTGTGGTGTTGAAATGGTTTTTAAGATATAGTTTTCTTTAGGAGTAACATAAGCTGATAAACTGTCTTTACAGTAAGTGAACTACCTGCTTGGTTGGATAACACCCAGTGAAGACACCTATGAATGATGTACCAGTACCAACCATCTGTAAAAATTGAAGACCACAACCCAAATTTAGACTGATAAGAAAAATAAATTAAAACCACAGCCAAGAAACACACATGCTCTAAAAAGGCAGACTCAAGGAATTTTCCGAATATGGAAAATAATTTCTAAAAAGGTTTGAAAATGTATGATAGGTCTCTGAATATTCAATGGGCTGATAAATTTATGGGGTGTCTCCAAAACAGGTGTGCTCTTGACTGAATGCCAAAGCACCCAGCCATTATAACCTTTGCTTTATTATTTGTCCCCTATTGTCTTTTATTAAAGCTTTTACAATCTACCAGGACAGTGAACCCCGTTTTTCACAACATTAAAGTTGTTTTCCTTTTCCTAGAAAAGGGCCTTTTCTAACCCTGAGCAATCACTGCCTGATCTCATCTCCAGCTGGGCAGAAACTCAACACCACCTAAAGTCAGGAAGGCTTTACATGATCAGTGCTTCTGGAAATTAAGACAGCTGAGCCTCCCAAGTTTACAGTAATTTCCCAACTGAGCTATTACACTGCAGGAAAAAACCACTTGTCTTTCATCCTTCCTTTCTTTGTTGCTCCAGAAGTCCTCTGTCAGCTCTTACCCCCGGTTTTGCAGGGGTCTGGGGGTCAAAGGGCTCAGTTCTTCCTACCTCAGGGCATGTGGATTGTCTCTGGTTTGGGGTCACGATCAGATTTGTCATGACAAAGAAGACGCTTTCACCCTGCAATAAACAGAGAGTTAGAAAACTTGGTTTACTTTTGAAATACTTGTAATAAGGAGCATGAAGCTCTCTCCAGAAAAGAACAACTCCCTCTCTCCATGGCCTTTCAGGCTGAGATACAACATCACCCTTTGTGTGGATATTTGTTTGGATGAATTCCCTCCCACTGTGGGTGCACACACAACCATGAGAGCCAGCCCACGGTCCTGGGGGGAGGCAGAGCACCCCCAGCATCTCAAATAAAAAAACCTCACAACAAAAAACCCCTTCCAGCATCACTTTCTTGTATCCCAGCTCCTGCTAATTCACAGGGGAGAGCTGGATGGATCACTTCAGCACCCGCACAGGGGTGATGCCAACCTGGGGAGGGATGACATAGTCTGCAACATCCCACAGCCTCTCCCCCAGCTCCGAGGTGTTGGTGAAGGCCACCCCTTTCAGCTTGGTGATGACAGAGCTCTGGAGGGACGTGTCTGTGTCCTGGTAGCCTTTCTTGACCACAAACACCCACCTGTGTGAACACAGCAGTGTTAGGGTTGGTCAGGGAATGAGTCAGAGAAATTCACACCAAGGTCAAATCAAAACGTGCCAATGACACCAAACCCTCTGTAACTGCTACTGCTAGTAAAGGATAAACTCTTGGACACAAGCTGTGCTTGTCAATAGGAGAGAAATGTGTAATAACAGGTCATGAGGTAAAAAAAACCAAAGCCTCCATCTGTGCTACACTCAGCAACCTCAGAAAGGGAAAGGAAGAGCAGGGCTGTGTCTTTTTCAAGATGAAAAACAACAGAGGCTTCTGCAGGTTGCAGGGCAGAGCAGGGTTGGTTTCACAAGCACAGGACTCTCAGGTTAGCACACAGGCACTGAGCTGCCAGCCAGCACCAGGGGATGGGGAACCCCTGCAGGTGAGCTGGGCATTCCTGACACAAACCAGCAGGGAATATTCCCAGCTGGATACAGGGTCCTTTGTAAGCCAGAGTGATGGGAACAACCCGGCTGCACCCTGGGGGAGCTGCTGCCTTGCTGAACAATCCAGGGAAAGGCTTTGCTTCCTTCTCCCCACTGGAAGCAGCAGGAATTTAATTTCCCTGAGTGAAAACCTCTGGCTCAGATGAAATGCTTCCAGCTCCCCCCACAATACTGCTAAGTATTAATAACAATAAATCACCCTTGAGGAAACTGAGGGTGCTGGGGAGAGGGAGAGAGGCTGAATGTGGCACAAATCTCCTTCTCAGGGCTCTCCTGGTGGCACACAGCCCTTCACCTGCCACATGTGACAAACCTGCATGCTAACATTCCCCATCCTGGAAAGTTTCCTACTTTTCCCAAGAACACTGATTTCCTCTCCCAGGAGGGCTCAGAAGCAGATCCTTATATTTTCTGCAGTGAATCAGTAAAGAAATGGCAGCTGCATGCAAGAAATAATCCTGAAGGGTTTGATGATCCCCACCCCAAGCCAGCCTTTGAACAGGGACACGTTCCTGTAAATCCCAGCCACAAAGGAGTCACTGCAGGGACCATCAGTGGCAGTGCCAAGGGTTTGCAGGAGGCAATAGATGCCAAAGGAGGAAAACAGCCCTTCCCTGTCCATGCTGTATCTCTCTTAGCCCCCAGTTATCCACAGGATTCCTCCTTCAGCCAGCCCATGCCAGACTGCTGAGGCTTCACTGGAGCAGGCTCTGGGGCTGCACAGCTTGCTATAAATACACCCAGCACATAAAAATGACTCTGCTATATTTAATCAGTGGAAACACGAGGTGTGAGAAGGCAGAGAGTGCACAGACAGTGAGGGGACAGAGGGGTCACAATCAGTGCCATCTAAGCAGTGGAAACACGAGGTGTGAGAAAGGTGAGGGGACCGAGTTAGGTGTCACGATCTGAAAAGCCCCAGAAACTCAACCAGCACGGGCTGGATAATTCCAGCTCTGAGCAGGGATGATCCCTGTGCCCATCACACACCAGTGGGACCAGTCTGCTGCAGAACTGGGCCTTTCCCAAGCTATTCCTGAGCCAAGCTGCCCTGCTCTGAAATGAATGCAGAGCAGCCGACATTCCCGCTGCCTCAGCCCCCACGAGCCCGGCTGCTGCAGCCCACTCCAGCCAAGAAATCTCCCACTTTGTGCTTCCTTCCCTCCCATCCAAACCTGAGCAGCTCCTGATGCTGTGCAGAAAATGCAGGTGTGCCCCAAGGCTCAGCACTGTGGCTGTTAATGCTCCTTTTTCCTGAGGAGTCGAGCAGTAGGGTTTGGCACCATTCCCATAAAATATAGAAATAAAGGCATAAATAATGCAGTACAAAGCCATAGTCACTGGGTTTATTTTTAAGCTGACCTTCATCTGAAAGGGAGCTAAATCTAGCCATCCCTAGCAGGTGAAAAATCAGACATAACCTATTACACATCATAAAATGCAGCTGTATAAAACTGTCTGATTAATCTGCATTGAAATCAGGCTGTCACTGGGTGCAGAGTACCCTAATTTATCATTATCACAGCAAAATCCATCTTTATCACAGCAAAACATGAAGCAGAGGGTGATTCTTACCCCACCAGGTATGCCAGGATGGAGAGCTGCACCACTCGGTAGAGGACCCCAACCTTCTTGTTCTTGGCAATGACGTATTTCTCCGTTTTATAATCGAAAAGAGACAGAAATAAAGCCTTCCAAGCCACCTGCCCCATGCTCCCAGCTCGCTCGGTGGCCGGAGCAGGCACAGCTCGCACCACCCACACGTGCAGTGCATGGAAACCTGACACACCAGCCCTGATCCCCTCCTCCTCCTCCTCCTCCTCCCTCCCTCTCTCAGCTGCTCTCAGTCAGAACCCAGCAGAGCACTAAGTCACATCCTTCCTGAGCTGCTTTCCAGCTGATTCATCCCTTGGGAAAGCCCCTCTCCCCTCTCAGTTGTGACCCCAGGTTTCATTCCCTCCTCCCATAAAATGTTTAGAATGGATATGTTATATGTTCACATAATCACAGAATGTGCTGAGCTGGAAGAGACCCACAAGAATCATCCAGTCCAACTCTTAGCCCTGCACAGATACCCCAAAAATCCCACCCAGTGCCTGGGAGCATTGCCCAAACACCCCTGGAGCTCTGTCAGGCTGTGCCCATTCCCTGGGGAGCCTGGGCAGTACCAAATCACCCTCTGGAAAAAATTTTTCCTAAAATCCAACCCAACCCTCCCTGCACAGCTGCAGCCATTCCCTCAGGTCCTGCCAGAGAGCAGAGCTCAGCTGCAGCATCCAAGGGCACACAGGTACAGCCTCTCACCATTTCTAAATGATTAAAGCCTTTACAGGATGACAACACATTGGGTTAAATTTCTGATTTCGTAAATTTGCATGAGCATTGAGAACCAGGGTCCTTGACAGTCAACCAAAACACCTGCCTGGTTCCTACACCTTCACACCAAAACCCAAATTAAGAAACTAATGAATAAATTCTGCATGTGCCTAAGGATAAATCAATGCTTTCCAGGAACTGGACTTGAGGAAACAAGCACAGATGACAGAGGATGAGCAGCCTGGGTTTGTTTCAGGAAGCAATGTGGGTGAGAGGATCCCAGCCAGACCTGTCTCACTTTGCCCCAAATGCCCCAGAAGCAGCAAAAGCTCCAGATTTCAGTTCCATGAGGCTTTTGGAGCTGCCCCAATTCCATCCTGGGTCATGAGGGACCACCAGCACAAGGCCAGTGACAACCCAGTGACACAGCACCTGCCTTTGCACCCCAGCTCACTGCAGCAATGAATTACAGAAGGAGCCAGTAATTGCTAAAGTCATTTAAGAAATATAATTTCCTGTAATTGACTTCTGTTTGCCATTAACAATTACTGTGCTTCTGTATCTCCTTTTATTTCTATTAGGCAGAAAAATAAACCTACTGCCCTGCACAAATCCCTTCCCTGGGAAAACCATTCTCAAGATCTCAAGCTTCATGAAAATTTTGTCCTTTATCCTCCCTAAATTCCATATCAAATTTAAACAGATGGATCTGGTTTTTAATGAAGTTGCTCCAAATCACAGGAGAATCACAACCAGCGTCATAAGGAGCAAAACACTCATTTTATCCCTCATCCCAGAGCCATCCCTAGAGTTCCTCTGCAGAGGGAAAGAAACCTTTCCCCAGCACCTGCAAAACTAGAACACAAACCTGCCTGTGGCCTCCTTGTAACCTGGTGCTGCCACAGCAGCTCTGCCCTGAGCCTTTGTACTTATTTTCCAGGTCAAGTAATCTGAGAAAGGTTAAAAAAAAAAAAAAGATCCTTAGAGCAAGAAGTTTTCTGCTCTAGGTAAAGCCTGAAGGTGCAAACCCCATTTGATCACTGAAATTAAAATAAAAAAAGAGAATGTAAAACTGATACTTTCTTGTGGTTTTGAGGGTGGCAGAGCTGTTTTGGAATTAAAAGTTTCCATTTGTATCAAATGTGCATCAGAATACTGCTCAGCACAAGCTGAATTTTTGCTGACACTGCTGCTGCTGCAAAAATTCAGCTTGTACTGAGCTGCACAAACAATTCAGCTGGGACTTCATGGCATGCTCTTACAATTGTTGTTTTTATCACCTGTTTTTTCACAACCTTGTTTTTTCGGTTTTTTTTCTTGCCTGGAAGTCAAGTCTACTGCTGGACTTGTCAAAGTGTCTGTGGATGTTCAAACCAAAGCAGTGGACTAAAAATAACCCAACGAAGTCTAATTGTTATCAGTTAAAGATGCAAATAATGTAAGGTCTCATAGCTCTTCTCAAGGGACAGAGGCTGAATCTTCACTGCAAGGTATTTCCTTTTTTGACATCTTGAAATAAAAAATTAAAAAAAAAAAAAAAAAAAAAACAACAACAACAAAAAAACCAACAACAAACCAGTCCTGCTCCATTCCCACAAGGGCTGTTTGCTCAGTCTGGGAATTCTCCCTGGGAGGATTTCTCCTCCAGGACTGACACTCCTCCTTTCTCTTTTTTTCTTCAATTCCTGCCATGTGACACCTGTATTTAATTCCTCACACTGCTGACAGTGAGTGCCTTCTCATAACTCACACATACTCACAGGATCCACAGCCCTGTCTGCCCAGACTGCTCCCCATCCACTTTTCCTCCACCTGTCAGTGTTAAACTGCCCCAGGGCTGATCTCAGCCTCCAAATGCCACCTGAAGGGACAGTAAAAATTAAACTTTCAACCTCTGCCCTGATCCAGGGAGTTTGAAATGCTGCAAGGTCACATCTGACGCTGGGGCATGGAAAGATTTCAAGAACAGCCCAATAATATCTTTAAATTACATCCAAACAGAGCAGTGGCAGACAGCCCTGGCCAGGACGGTGGTGATTCACCACGGTTGGTTTTGGCATTTTGGGCAGTCATCCTGGTCACTTCCAGTGCCAAATTGGCACCAACTGATGCCACCCCACCCTCCACTCTGCTGCCACGGCTCCCAAAGGCTGACTCAGAAATGCTGAGATGTTTCTCCAGCACTGAAATGCTCCTGCAGCAAATGTTTGAGTGATGCAGATCCATCTTCTCTCAGAAACAGGCGCCAGAGCAGGGACTGAAATAGCAGTGAGAGAGGGAGGAAGGAAAGAGGAGACTTGGCAAGGAAATAAACAGAGAAAAGGCAGAGGTCAGCTCTCTGCATTAGCAGTTCCTTGTCACGCACTTGTAAGACAACATCTGCAAAAAAACAAGGTGAAGTGTCAAAGTTGAGAAAGGAAGTTGTTCAAACTACAGCTCATGCCTACAGAATCAGTAACACCAGGCATGAGCTGCTCTCTGAAGGTGATGGAATGCAAGAACAAAGAAAAGTGTGGAGAAAAAAGCTCTGTTCAGCTTCTCTTGTAATCCTGGCTGGGACTTGGCTGGGGAAATTATCCTTTATCCTCCTAACCAGCACAGCTGCACACCCAGCCTTAATGGAAAGGGAACTTGTGGGAAGAGTTTCTCTACAACCCACAGGAGCATCCGGAGCTGTCTGTAGGAAGAGAAGAGAAATGGGACAGTGCTGATATTGCAGAATATATTCTGTCTTTGATTCAGCCTTCCCTTTCCAGGAGAGCCATTTTCAGCCTTTGAATGTATTCTGTGTTCCTCCCCAAGTCCTGAATCTCTATACAGAGCACAGGAATGTTGTTATTAGCTGGAACATTCATCCAGTCCTCTCCCCCAGCCCAAGAAGGGAAAGTGCTTGAGAAGAGGACCAGAGGAGAAGAAAAAATAGTGCACATCTAATGAAACCAAGCCATCATGCCCCATTCTGTGAGGGAGCTGGCACTGAGTCAGGTAAGGGAAATTAATGAAAGTGCACATAAAACACTGCTGAGAGACTGAGTGCAAGGGCAGCTAACCAGCAGTGCTGTGTTGCAATGGATTCACCTCCTGAAGTCAGACAATAAAAGCATCACTGGGAAATAAGAGAAGAATGTTGAATCAAAGCCTGAAAGCTGAAGGGGTTTAATAAAAAGTGTATTCACATTAACCACAGATTTAAAGGTGAAACCCTGCTCTTGAATACACCCAAAAGATCAGTATTTATTTATTTATTTGGTAGCACAAAGACATGAAATTGGTCCTGGCTTGATACCTCTGCCAGCTTTTACCTTGCTGCAAGTACTGAGGAGAAACCTTCATCTCCTTCCTTCACCTTCCTCATGGAAACTTTCTCTAGAAAGTTTAGAATGTGGCCTCCACCCTTTCCTCCCTGGAATCACCAGCTGGTAACTCCTTACCAGCCACAGGAAAACACAGGAGCTACTCAGACTTGACCCCCAAAAAAGTTTCAGCCTGGCAGCTGAGCTCAGCTCAGGTCAGCTCCAAACCAGAGTGAGCCTGAAGCTCTGGAGCAGTTCCCAGTTCAGCACCAGGCTGATGTGTCCAGCTGTGCTGCACAGACCAGGCTCAGCCAGGCTGGGAGTGGGGCAGCCAAAGCCATGCTTGTGGCAGAGCAGCATCACTCACCCCGCTGTAATAAGGACAGGAAATGTCTCTTTAGAGCTGCAATTCAATTTCCCTCCAAACAAAGCTGCCCCAACAGGCCCTGGAGCCCAGCAAGGCTCATCTCTGATGCCCTTGTGTGCCCTGTGCTTTATAATGAAGAACAACTGATGCTTTCTGTTGCTGAGCTGAGCTCCCTTTCTCCTGCAGGTCACTGCATTCTGCACACAAACCTGGCAGCTTCTGAACATGCTGAGGGAAACCCAAGTTTGGGAATCTTCCTGGAGTGTGAGAAAGCCATGAGCAGCTGGTGTCATCCCTGATTAAAGCAGCATCACAAAACACATCCTGTCCTCCTGTGAGAGGCACAAAACTGAAGAAATGCAAAGCTGGATGAGTGAGGGGGCCTGCAGAGGTGACACCAGGAAATTGTGGTTCTGCAAATTCTCTGCCACCTTTGCATGAGGCAGAAAGGTCATGAACCACCCCGGCAGCTCCAAGGGAGATCTGCAGCAGCTCCTCTGCCCACAACACCAAAACTGCTGCAGCTCCTTCCCCTGGCTGGGGACAGGTGGCTCCTGACCCTGAACGAGGCATTTGCAAATCTTTATCACTCAGGGAGATGTCACAGCTATGCCACTGTCACAAAGTCAGGGCCACACAGCCAGGCCACGAGGCTCCTGCACAGGGGACTTTATTCAAAATGTAGCTTGCAAATAAATTTAGAAGCAGACACGGCCAGGCTCCCATGGAAACTGCACAAAAAGCCAGCTGTGGTTTGGATGAGTTGAGTCTTGGCAGCCTTGGCTAATCCCTTAAGTGCCATCCAATTACTGCAAATGTGTTTGGCATCTGCTGCAGTGATTGCAAAGAATTAAATGGTTGATGGCACTCGCCGGAAATTACAAGGCACAGAACACTGTAATGCATTTAGGAGAAAAAACATCTAAAAAGGAAAATATCATTACCCACTGCAAGAGCTGACCTCCTTGAGAGCCATAAGGGACAACAAAAGGCTTCCAAGTAATGAAAGAAGCTTAATTTAGAGAAGAAACTAGAAAAATAAAGGAGAGAAGGGTTGTTTGTTATTTTTCCACCAGGCAATATTGATTAGGCCAAAGGAGACAGGAACTGTTTTGTCTTCTGAAGTTCTGAATGAGAAATCTTTGTTTAATCTGCTGCTGTCTATAAACACATATTAGATCTGTAGGGTTTATGATCAACCAAACATGACAGAAGTAAATAAAACAACCACAAAAATAGGAGACAGAGAAAGGAACACTACCAAGTGTTCATCCTTTACTTTCTTTGGAATCCACAAAAGGAGGCCTGAGATCATTTCACTGGAAGAACACAAGTTCTGGCCAGGCATCTTCTTTCCCCAAACCCTCCAAATTGCAATTACTGATAACCTGCAGCTGATAAATCACCAGTGTCAGTTGCTCAGATTAAAGAATTAAAGATTTCCCTGTGTTCAGCAGGGAAAGGGGAGTATTCAGGATGAAGTCCCTGAAGGAACAGGAGACTTCTGCTTTAACTGCATCAGTGCAAGAGTTCCATACAGAACCCTAAATATTTTCTGCTCTGCAATGGCAAATATCCTCCTGCTGCTGTCTCATAGTCAAAACCTGATTTCACTGAACTCAGAGGGAGAACAAAAGGTCCAGAATTTAACTCTGGGACCTGATTGCTTCTCAAGGCTCAGCAAAACCATCTGGATGTCTCACTTGTTGCTGCCCCAAGGGAATGTCCAAGGATCCTGTGTGATCCTCACTGCCCAGTGTTCAGGTTCTCCTGCTCCAGGCCCAGGTGGAGCTCTCTGCTGAAGATCCCTCGGATTTTTCCAGGGATCAGCAGAACAGCTCCGCTTTTTAAGAACAATGGGAAAAAAAAGAAACTAAAGGAACAAAACATCAGCTGCTTTCCAGCAACGCCTGGCTCAGACTGCAAGAACCAGCCGGTGCTGTGCTGCCACCAGGCTGCGTCCCGTGTCCATGACCTGAGTCACAGCTGTGACACTGTGACACCAAAACCTGCAGGGCTTTAGGAGTCATTCCTCGAGCAGCAGCGCCTGGAGGAAGCAGGAGAGCTGCAGCATCTCTGCTAAACCCTGAATGCCTCTCGGGAGACACGGGCAGGAATAAAACATCCTGCTTGCTCTGCGGGGTGAGGAAAAAGCATCACACGTGGAGAAGCTGCAGTGCAGCGCAGAGCACATCCTGATCCCGGGAATGGCAGCTGGGCGTGCCGGGGGTGGGATACACGTGAAATACATCGTGTTTTTACACATGTATAGAATATATGAATACATAGAACCATAGAATGATGGGGTTGGAAGGGACCTTAAAGATAATTAAATTGAAAATTGATAATTGAAAAGGAATTTTCTCCCAAATTTGCCCTAAACCAGGACAATAATCTATTCCCAGCCTCTCTGACAAATGCAGGGACACCTCCCGCTATCCCAGGTTGTTCAAGGCTTTATCCAACCTGGCTTTGAACGCTGCCAGGGTTAGGGCATCCACATCCCCCCTGGGCAACGCCGGTGTCCCCCCAACCTCCCGGTAAAGGGACACGTTCTGCACACGGGCGTAACGCACACATATACGGGTGTATTCCATAGAACACAAGTGTAAAACGAAGTCATTCTGCCGGAGCAGAGCTGGCACCGCCCATCCCGGGGCTCCTGAGACGCCACTTGCCGGCTGTGTCCCGTAGCAGAGGCAGTGCCAGCACCGCCGGGATACTGCGGGACACCAGGAGCGACACCGGGAGCGACACCGGCACCGGGAGGGCGTGCCCGGTGGGCGTGGCCTGCCCGCTAAGCCCCGCCCCTCGCGGTGTGGGCGGGCGCGGCCGCTCTCGCGAGTTCTCGCGATACCCGTTCGAACGGACGGCGGGCGGGCTCCGTCGCCGGGCCCGGCCCGCCCG
>VXBI01011377.1:142538-174999 GCA_013397375.1 Toxostoma redivivum
GGGCCGAGGCAGGGAGAGCCGAGAACCGGCGGGGAAGAAGAAATGGAGTCAGGGGAAAGAACGGCGCGGCCGCAAAGAGGAGCCCCAGGAGTCGCCGCCCTCGCCGTGCCCGTCGCCGTCGCCGTCGNGGGGCGCTCGGGGCAGCGGCTGAGCGCTGGTGAGGACGTGCCGGAGTGGTTGCCAACGAAAGGTTTGGCTTGGAGCTGTGAGGCCGAGCCCGGGCTGCGCGGGTCCCGCCGTGTTTTGAGGTCGGCGGTGCGGGGATCCTGCCGGACACAAGATGCCCCGTCCCCGCTGGAAGCCCCCAGCCCTCCCCAGGAAGCGCTGCCGCCCATTGAGGGTGAGCCACAGCCCCCTGCGCCCTGCGACAGTGGCACTTGTGAGGAGGAGCCCTGTGAGGTTCCATCCCATCCCACGAGAGATTCGGCAAAAAGAAGCTCGAGCTGTCACAGAGACCTGGCCAAAGAGTACCAGCTTGTGCCAGTGGTGGTCCTGGAACCTCTGGAAGTGGCAATGAAGAGCATGAAACTCAGCAAGCAGGCTGATGTTCAACCTGCCTGCCCGCAGCCAGCATCTCCCGTGGGCCGCCAAGGGATCTTGGAGAACAGGCACAAAAGGACCAAGGGTGTCCCTGGGGAGGGCAGCACCTGCAGGAAGGCTTGTATCAGTGGCTTCAGTGCCAGCCGCTGGGGCAGGCACATCAGGCTCCGTCCAAAAAGGCACAAGAAAAAGAGACAGCAGCAGCCCAATAACTCCATTTTCAGACTCCAGACGAGGGAAAAACGAACTCGGAAGGGAGCTCTGGAGATGTCTGTAGGTGTCAGAGACAATGACTATTCACTCAATAGCTCTTATTCCTGGGCTAGAGTTCGGGCATCTCTGTCCTTCCATAAAAAGAAGAAAGTGACCACAGATGAGAGTTTCTGCAGCAGCATCCTCTGTACCCCTTCAGGGAAATCCCAGCTTTCAGGGTACCAAGCCAGCCTGTCTGCTGGTAAGGCTCAGGGCAGCTCCTGGCTTGCTTCCTCCATGGTCCGGCTGGCTCCCAGGGATTCCTCTGCCCTGGAGCTGCTCCTTACAGATGCAGAGAAAGTGTTTGGAGAATGCAACCAGGAAGGGCCTATTGCTTTTGAGGAATGTATCCCTTTAAATAAGATGAAAGATTGCAAGAAAATCGGAGAAGGGGTGTTTGGAGAAGTGTTCCAGATTGACAGCGAGAGAGGACCTGTGGCCTTAAAAATAATCCCCATTGAGGGGACTGAAAAAATAAATGGTGAGGCTCAGAAGAGCTTTGGGGAGATTCTGCCTGAGGTAATAATTTCAAAAGAACTCAGTCTTCTGTCTGAGGGCTCTGTGAACAGAACTGTGGGATTCATCAGCCTGTACTCTGTGCACTGTGTCCAAGGGGCCTATCCCAGGTATCTCCTCGAAGCCTGGGACAGATTCCACAAAGAAACAGGCTCAGAAAACGACAGGCCAGACATGTTTGGGGCCCAGCAGCTCTTCATGGTGCTGGAGTTTGAGTTTGGAGGTAGGGACTTGGAGCGCATGAGGAGCAGCTTCTCCTCCCTGGCATTAGCCAGGAGCATTTTGCACCAGGTCACCGCATCCCTGGCTGTGGCAGAGCAGGAGCTGCACTTCGAGCACAGGGACCTGCACTGGGGGAACGTGCTGGTCAAAAGCACAGACCTGAAGGAGCTTCAGTATGTGCTGAATGGAGAAACACACTCCATCCCCACAGCTGGCATCCACGTCAACATCATCGACTACACGCTGTCCCGGCTGGAGAAGGACGGGCTGACCGTGTTCTGTGACCTCTCCACGGACCAGGAGCTCTTCCAAGGCACTGGGGATTACCAGTTTGACATCTACAGGCAGATGAAAGAGGAGAACTCCAACTACTGGACTGACTATCACCCACACAGCAACGTCCTCTGGCTGCACTACCTGGCTGATAAACTTCTGAAAAGCATGAGCTACAAGAGGAAGCCAACAACTGCTGCCTTGAAGAAAATCAAGATGCAGCTCAACAAGTTCCACAGGGAAGTGCTGACCTTTGAGTCTGCCCATGATGTTCTGCACCACAGCAGCCTCTTCCAGTGAGCAGAGGTCCAAGGACTGAGCCACTGGTGCTCCTCTGAGAACATAACACTTTTTGTATGTGTTGGCACAATGAAGTGTTTTGATTGGTTCCCAATGTGTTCAATACATTATCAAAAATGTCCTGAAAAATCCCCCTCGAAGTCTTTTGCTCTGTTTCCATACCTTCAGGTTTTGAGGGGTGTTGGAGGAGAGACAACAGGGAGAAAAGACTTCTTCAGGCTCAGTTAATGCTCTGAATTTCACATAAAATTTCTTGCTATTTTAGCCTTAGATTATTAAAAATTCTTTTTTACTGTATTGTCTTTTTAACAGATTCTTTTTTTAAAGGTAAAAACTCCTCAGTTCTGCACAGTGAGGACAATGGTTAAATATTATTGGCTCACTGGAGACAAAGGGGAAAACTCATCCTTTGATTTAATTTTGGCAAAACTTATACCTGGAATGAAGGTACAAAATGTAAATATGTGAAGTTTCTGTAAAGGGTTTTAAACCCACTAATCTGTTTTTTGGGGGTTTTTTTTTCCTCTCTTAAGGACCAAGGAAGAGGTACCTGATTGTGCAGATAATAAAACAAAGTACCTGTGTTCCTGGTTTTTGATGTTCTAATATTGTGGCCTTGTCCACTGATAGGAACTCAAATCTGTAACCTGTTGGTAGCACTGAAGCAATTTCTTCATTTATCTACAGAAGAAAATGCCCAAGGTAATAAATGTTCTTTAGCCCCCGACCAGCCCTAAACTGGAAGCTCTCCTTACATTAAATCCCAGTTCCCTACTTTCAAGAAGTCCTTTGCTAACATTCCTGTTTATTAAAGAAACTGGGCTAAAGAGAACAATAAATCAAACTGAAGTGAAAAGTGAATTAAATGATGATCCAGTGACACAGATGCATTAAGAAATGAGGAAGCATCATCATCAAATTCATTATAACTGCAATGCTGTCCATGCAGTCTAATAAATAAATGTATATATGCATCTAAAAGATTCATCTTGGAACCTCTCTGGAAGTTTCCTTTTTACAAATCCAAAAAGGAGACCCTGGGATTTATTGTTCTGCCTTCCAGACACTGCAGAAAGTGACCTGACAATCTGCAGTGCTTCAAATTATTAAGATGGAAATTGTGCTGGAATGTTCCCAGTCATCATCTCAACACTTTTTTTTCCCTCTCTAATTAAATAAAGTAATGCCCTCTAATTGAACAGTCTTAAAACCCACTTAGTAAGGCCTGCACTGAATGCTTATCTGACATCAAGGAGTGTTCCTCAGTCACAATGGTGCTAATTTCATTTATGCTTTAAAAAAAAAAAAGGGTGGATAAAACCACTTTTTTTTTTTTTTTTTTGCCTGTGTTCATCCTTTATTTCTGTGATTTGAGAACTGATTTTGGCTGTACTGGAGGGATGGGACATTGGCAGGAATTAATGCCAGGAGAGGTAACAGCCCCCAGGGGACCCTGGTGCAGTAATGTTGGAGATTCTGAAAGCTGAAACCTTGGAATGCTTCCCTGCAAAGCAATTTGCTGATTTGTGAACAGGTAGTAATTTTCATTAATCAAAATTTAGGGCTTCTACCCTCCCACAAAACTGGACATTAAATTCATTTAGAAACCCTTGCTTTAAACTGTGTTTGCAAGGAAGTGCAGCTGCCAGAGCTGAGCCCTCATTTCCTTTTTTAAAGATGCTCTCTGATTAAAAAAAAAAAAAACAGAAAAAAGTATCATGTGCTAATCAGCCCTCATAAATTTTAATGGGAGGATGGTGACAAAGAAGGAATTGGAATAGTAAATTTCCCCTAATCAAGTTAAATGCCCTGAACATGTTTTCATCTGAGTGAAAGCTTTACTTGGAACAGAACTGGATTCTCTATTTTAAAATCTGCTCTCCTTGCTAAGGAAAGAGGATCCAGAACCCAGTTTACCCCTTCAGAAAACACAAGTTTTTAAATACACAGCACACTGAAATGAGAGCCTTAAAGGGTGCATCTTTCACTGAAATAAGGAAGCTTGAGCAAAGCTAAAATTGTCCTAAGGGAGGGAAAGATTTTTCACATGGACCCAAAGACTTCAGGAGAGTGGAAAGAACAAGCCTAGTTTGGGGTAATTGGGAAATGAGATGGATTCCAGGTAGGAATTCTGGTTTTTCCAGGTCCAAGTGGGTTTTGTGGTGAAGCCAGCAACCCTCACTTGGAATATGCTTTTATTCAAGTGCCAGATCTCTGAAAATGTTGATGGAGAAGATAAATAAAATATGGATTACCCTGTGAATATTCTGTAACTCACCAGGGTGCTGTTAAAACTTGCACTTTTTGCTCGTTCCCTTCTGGAAAAATGAGACATTAGGTGCAGGAGTATGAAAATGATCTCTTGCCTCGAGAAGCTGAATGAGAAGGAAGAGCAGCTCTGGCCTCAGTGTAGAAAGAGAGAATGAAAAACAGCTGCTCAGAGTGTCATTCAGAGGCAGGGAAAAAGGGAAAATAGGAATTTCTGCCCAATTCTGCATTTCCAGGCTGCAGCAGTTAATGGTGCTGCTGGTTGGCCACAGTGCCCAGCAGGAGAGGCTGCCAAGGGAGAAGGAATTCTCAGAGCTGAATAAAAACAGACTGGGAAATTCAACTCGGCCTGGGACTGCTCCCATAAAACAAATTAGGTACAAATAGCCCAATAAAAGCTTGGGAGTCTTGAATCAGATAAATCCAGTATTTAGACTCTTCCTAACAAGTGAAATGCTCCTTCCCTTCCCTGGAGCTCGTGTCAAGGTTTGTTTAGGTAATAAATCACTTGGTGGCTGTGCTGGGTTTCCTCTCAGCAGTTTGCTGAGAGCTGTGGGGCTGTTCTGCAACCTCACCTCGACTGGCACTTCCCTAAAATGCAGATTTTTGGGGCAGTTCAGGAACAGAGTTGTCACACAGAGTCATCTCCACTGTCAGTGGATTCGTGGTCACTTCAGTGTGGCCCTCACTGATTCCTTCCTAGGAGCAGACAGAAAAAAGAAAAATTATTTAATGAGAGGCCTGGAGAATCCTGGTTCTTGGAATTTGGGGGATTTAAATCCTTCAAATGCTTTCACAGACAGGACAATGCAACAGCCCAATTAATTATTCAGTATTTTTCAGGGTGTGTAGGAAAATGCTTCCTTTTCAATCTCAAAGGCAGACCCCTCCCTGCTTTATGTAACATTTTATCAGTCAAGGTTGACTCTAAGCACTTGCTCAGCTGCTCAGCCAGTCTGCAGGCTGGGTTTTCACAATGAAGTGATGCCTTCTGTTAAATGTAAACTGAGCAGCTCTACTGCAGTGCTCTGCTGTTCATCTGTTCCTAATGAAGTGCCAGAATTGGGATTTTTTTGGATGATTATTGTTTAAACCTCAGTCTGTGCTCTGGGATTTCCTGGGACAGCCCCAGAGATGAAGCACTGTATGAATGGGATGTTATTGAAAGGTGAATTGCAGGGAAACTCAAAAAACACCTCTGAGGGTTTGAAGAAAACACTTTTTGCACAAAGATGACATTTTATACAAACTCTAAATGCAAAATCTGGAGAGTGCAACTCCTCTGAATTTGATTGTCAAAGGCAAAGGAGCAGTGCAGATGGTCTTGTGGCTGCAGCCCTTGTGAGGGCACTGAAAGCAAACACAGATCAGGTCACATTAAAAAAATCCTCATTTTCCTAAGGTAGCAGACTCAGAATATCTTTACATGCACACAAAATTCCCAAGAACTCAATGGAGAATTAAAATTAAAAGACCCTCTAGTGATGAGTTCTCCCAGGAAGAGGTTTATAAGCAACATAATAAAAAAAACTTCACTGAGGACAAGGTCTTGGTAAAGAAACTCCAGTTCTTTACCCCTGCATTGCCACAGGACAATAATATTATTTTTTTTCTCAGTGATGAGAAGCTTTTCTTGAATAAATATTCAAGCTGAGTGGCACAGCTTTGAAGAGATGAGATTTATTCCTTTTTCTACTCACAAATAAATATCTCCTGTCTGTGGCTGATGTTCCTGGAGAAGTTCAATGATAATTACAATTAGATGTTGTGTGCAGAGGTACTCAGCAATGCTGACCAACACTCCAGAATCTCATGAATTATTCTTAGGTAATAAATGTACAACTACATCAGAATCCCTGAGGGCACAGCAGCCACAGTCATTAGTGTTCATTACTGCTCTGGGCTGAATGTTGTCCCCACTTAGGTGTCCTCTGCTTTATGAACACCTAATTAAATATTTAATTGTGGTAAAGACTCCTAATTGCTACTAAAGCAGCAACACATCTCAACTTGACCAGAATTCCCGGTTTTTACCTTGCCAAGGGACTGGTAATGCTCATATTGTATCAAAACACAATTTTGCTGGCTGCTATTTTGGAAAATTAGGATTCTCTCAGGGTTGAATCTCATGCTGGTGAGACAGGGGACAGCTGGTCTCGAGTTAGTCAGTGGAGAGCAGATAAGGAACAGAATCAAATATAAATTTGGAGCTGAAATATTACAGGAAAAACGTTTTAAGGAAGCCTGGCAGCAAGAACAAGAACTGCTCAGTGTTTCCATGCTGTGTCACCTGGACCAGGCTGGCCTATTTACAGAAATTCCAGTTTCTGCTGGGAATGTTCAGAACACACAAAATCCCAAGAGCCTGAAGGAGCAGACAGCCAAAATACACCAGTATGGGCAGGGCTTCAGGATTAACCATGGCATTTATGTTTCCATTAGATAAACACAGTATCTTGCACTTCCAATTCTTTATCTAGAGTTTGTTTTCAAATCCAAAATGCAAGGAGAAAATCAAATCCATCTGCCCTGCCTCTGTCTTGTGAACTCCACAGGTCACTCAGCTGACAGGGGTCTGATTGAAAATGAGGGACAGTATGTAAATAAATTAATTTTGGTATAAACAAGATAAATTATCAGTGCTGAACTGCAGACATCAAGGTCTTCTCAGACCTTCATTTGTGTTAATTCATGTTCACTATCTCTTACTTGTCCAAATCTTGGACATACAAGGCAAAACCCTTTGTAACTTGGACTGAAGGGTTTATATTTTAGATAATTTCTATCACTGGGAAAGATTTTATTTTTTTTATGTCTCCCTCTGATGCTGAATTAAAAATAGAGTAATGACACATTGCATGGAACACAGATTCTATATTTGTCTTTGAAGCATTTCCCCAGCACACTAAAAAACAACATTTATTACCCACCAGAGCACAATCATGTCCTCCAGAGATCCTGCAATGTCCTGGAGACCACCAGGGAAATCAAAGATTGTCCCAAGGAGATGTCACCTGCACATTGAAGTGGCTTTTCAAGGTAAATGAACCAGCCTAAAAAACATCAGGAAAGGATTTATAGCAAATACAGCACTCTTGCATTTTAAAAAATAGAAAATAAATCTTACTGCATGGTCTTTTCTTAAATCAGCAGCAACTGAGAGGTTCCCAGCCTGCTCCAGATCAGGATCCATCCCTGTCCTCACCCTGTGCAAGGAAAAGCCACGAGAGGGTGCCTGGATCCTGGTGTGCCCAGGCTGCTGCTCTCTGCTCCCAACCACCCTGAGCAGATTCCAGCACAGCACCAAAAGGTTTCCTGCTGGGCTGTCCAAAATGACACAATTCACTTTTATCCTGGATATTGTCACAGATCCTGTAGGATCTGCATGGCCCCAGAAGCAAAGGGGAACACCAACAAATTCCTGCACGCAGGTAAAAATCGGGATTTTACCACTCTGGGATAAAAGCACACCTTGGGGACAGAATAACTTTATTTCTTTATTTCTCTCCTATTTTCTAATGACTAAGCCAGGAGCTCTGGCTGCAGCCTGCAGTCCTCTACCATACAGGGAGAGCACATGCCAGGGAGCACGAAGCAGGAATGTTTTATTTGTCACTGCTTAGGCATGGTTGGAAAATCCCCAGCACGGAGTGTTTACGCTGCCAGTGTTTTCACCTCTGTCTCCAGGCAATGGACGTAAACCCTTCCTTCTTCCCTCAACCAGGATCAAACAGAGCTCCAGCAAGGAGAGCATCTGTCAGCCCATCAGGCTTCACATCCACAGGCAGAGCTCTGATCCCAAATAAAACCCAACCTGTGCTCCAGAAAGAGACAAGCAGCCCTTTCCCTGGAATTCTCTATATATAGCTTTGTAGAATTAGTGGCCTTTGCAGCAGTAAGGGCAATTTTTAGAACAAAACATCACATATCTACTTATATGTGGATCGTTTCCTATTATTTATTTTATTCCAGCCATCCTCAGGGACAGATCCTGTAACAAGTTTAGCAGCAGCAAAACCATTATTCAACAATCTGACAGTGGAAAAAAAGGAATAGCACAGCTGGCGACCTCCCCCCTGTGAGCCATGAGAGTGGAACAGAAATACAGCACAGCCCAGTTAGCTGAATGTTTTCCCACTCTTTTTCCAAATTCCATTATTTTTTCCAATGTATTTGGTGCAGAGGTAAAGCACTGTAAGCTTGGGATGAACAGAAGGAAATGGCTCTGGCACTCTGCAGATTCATTCTTGTCCTAATGGATGAAGGTTTTTCATCCAGAGGATTCCAAAATAGCAGAATTTTTTTATTTCTGCAATGATGGAGTCTCTGACTTTAGTGTTGGAGATGTGAACACCAACAAAAGCAGCACTGTCAGCTGAGGATAGCTCTTCTGCTTGTGGAATAGAGACATGGTTCTCTCTGCCCAGAAAATCTAAATGTTCCAAGGATTCTCAGAAAAGAGCACAACAAACCCCAGGGGCACTTTCCAGCTACCTCCAACTCTTCTCTGTGTGCTTAACAATTGACAACCATCCTCACAGTCCAGAAATGCTGTAACACTCCACATAGCACAAATCTGAGCTGAAAAAAAAAGAGATTATGGCAAAAAAGGAAGCAAGAAAAACCCCTCTTGCACTCAGATTTAGTATCAGTTCTGTTCCACACCCCCAAGGCACCCACAGCCACTTCTTTACATCTTTCTGAGCCTTTGCCTGGTTCTGTCTGGCCCCAGGTTTGGGGTTTTTTGTGTTGCAGATGTGAGGTTACAAAGTGCAAGTTTTCTTATAAAATTTTTTTTCTTCCCCCATTTTAATTTTTGTTTTAGTCCCAGAGCAATAAGTGAAATTTCTTGAACACAGCAAAGCCCAAAAGAGAGATCCAGCCCCAGGAAGAATCCAGCTGCAAACTCCACCAGCTCCACCCTTGAGCCCCAGCCCTGGGCAGCTGCTGGGACTTACAGAAAGCATCTGCTCTTTGTCGGGGCCCTGGGGCTGTCACATTTCAAAGGCTCCCTCTGAGAGCTCCAGAGGCAATGGAAAATATGTTCAGTTGCAAGTGGGGTCACAGGGTGATGGAGAGAGAAGGAATCAGCTCATGGATACAGCTCCACGTGCTGGCTCCAGCTTCAGAGCAGAGGAAAAACAGGGGGGGAGAAAACCAAATGTGGAAAGGATCTGGAGAACAAGGAAGGTTTGATTCCACCTCTGCCCCTGAGGAAAATAGGGAATTGGGAACCACACACAGCAGACATGGAGTTTCTTTTAGGAAAATTGCAGAGAGAAGCTGTGAGAGAGTTCTGTGAGGTGGGGAGAGCTCAGAGGGCACAGGGAGAAAGGTCCAGGCAAAGTGTGCTGGGCTAAAGGAGGAGTTTGGATGCCCAGAGTTCATCTCTCAGCCTGCCAGGAGCCAAGGAGCTCTGAGCAAAGCACATCCAGAGGGTTTGAACAGCCCTGGGATGTGTGGGAAGCACTGGGAGCTGCTGCTGTCTGCTCATGGCAGGGCTGGGCCTCCAGCCTGTGCTTCAGACAGAGGAAGGAAATGCAGATGTTCCTCCACTGCCATTTGTGAGAGGTTTTTGTTCGGTCAGAGCCCTGCAAAACCTCCCCCTCTGCACAGGAAGGGGTTCTCATGCAGCAGGAGTTACCTGTCAGAGGGAGAAGGGAGAGGACAGCTCCTCTGTTGAGAAGTTCTCGTGTAAATGACCAAAGGGTCTCCTGATAAAACATTATCATCTGTTAAGAGTGGACCCCAAAACCCTCTGGGGCCTGCTGCCCATCATCCTGACCCATGACACTGCTGGGCTGGGGTGTGACTGGGAAGCTCTGGAGATGCCAAAGCCCTGCTTCACAGCAGAACATGCTTTTGATGCAGACCAAAAGATAAAGGAGCACTGCCAAGCTTGAAAAGAGAAGCAGGTTCAAGGGATGGCTGAAGAGGAAGGTGATGCTGAAAGCTGCCAGTGCCCACAGCTTCCCCAAACTACAAGCAAGGTCATTGAATTAAGACTCCAGACAGGGATGGCAGATCTGATCCTGCTTTTCTTCAGAACCTCCAAGGTCCCTCCACAGCAAAGCACCAAGCACAGTGATAGATTTATCATATGCCAGATGAGCCTTCCGTGCAATATGAGCACCTTGCCAAATCTTGGGAACACTTAGGACAAAGCCATAGATGGAAAAAGCAGCTGAAGGCTTCACAAAGCAAGAAAACAACAGAAGCTGGAGCAAGAGAAGTCAGGTCCCACCCAGAGTCCCAGTGCAGTGAGGCTGGAGGGGGAATTGCCCTGCACGGGGGGAAGAACACACTCAAGTGCAGGGAATAAGTTTTAAAATAAATTTTTGCTGCCTGTCATATGCATGCAGTGAGCTTTAAGATGATGGTCTCCAAAAGAAAAGCCTCCAAGCCTCACTCTCTCAGAGTGGAATTGAGAAAGAGAACTCAGGTTGCAGAGTTTATCTCGCTGAAGGAAAGGTGCTGCCAGCCCTTGGTCTGCAGCTCTTTGGGATTCTCACCAAGCTTTCCCTGGCCTGGAAGGTGCATCCAGGGCAGCATCAGCTGCTCTGTGCTCAGATGTGTCTGCACAAAGTGACATCAGGCCATGAGAAACCAGAGTTAACTCCCACAGCAGTGATCAGGAATCTGACAAGAACTTACAGTCCACACCCACAACACCTCTTCCTTTCTGAGAAAGGCAGAAGCTCTAAAAATATATCTAAAAATGAACATTTTCAATTAAGTACACTTGCTGTATCGTTTACAGAAATTTTACATGTTATTACTGTTAAAAAGAGTGAAAAGTGAGACAGCTCATTTTTATCTCTTTTCCCACAGACTTTACATTGGGCTGCCCCTCCTGCCTGAAGCAGGATGCAAGTCACAAAAAGCAACAACTGACATTTTTCTGCAGACATTTGCAGCAAGACAGGAAGCAAAAACCACACAAAAAAGTGTTGGCCCATCAGTCCCTCAGGGGCCACGAGCAGGATTCTTCTGCTGTTTATTACAGAGACAAAGAAACCCATGAGAAACAGACCTCCCAGAAATCCACCACACAAAGTTTCAGGCCCAGGAAATCCACATCGCTTCCTGGGCTTTTAAGCAAAAGTGCAAAGAATTTAAATCTCGAAGTGTGAGATGGGGATCCTGATGTGGATTAACCTGGAGCACTGCAGGTGAGTGTTTGTCCACTCACATCTCACACCAGCACAGAAGACAACTCCACCTCCAGCAGATTTTAGGACTCTACAACATTCTTTATTCCAAAGCACTTCAGTGCAGTCCCTTGTGACAGAAGAACAGGCTGGGCCATCCTCAGCCAGGTCATTCCATGAGCATTATCCACGAGCATTATCCCTGCACAGCTCAGAGAGCTCTGCCTTCCCCACTGCCCCAGGAGCTGGCTCCCACCACTGCATCTTTAGCCATAGTAATAAGAAAGCTTCAGGCAGAGAAATTTGAGTAAAAACAGTTTCTTCAGAGGAAAACAATCATTAAAGTGCATGAGAATACTGAAAGCCACAGGCTGAGCCACAGTCCTGGACAAAATGCACTTTGCTACTGGCAACGCCTTCGGTTCTTGCAGCTGCTGGAGGAAGAGCTCCTCTGAAGATGGAGGTGAGGTTGCAGCTCAGAAAAGCTGTCAAAGCTCCCTGGTTTTTGCCTGCAGAGGCAGCATCTCTGTGGCTGCTGGCTGGGGCTGCAGCAGGGACTGCTCCTCGGGGGCTGCTGCTCGGGCTGCTTTCTGGGCTGGCCTTTTCCAGGACCTGGGCTCTGCAGCAGGGGACACAAGGACAGCCCTTCATCAGCAGGAGGCTGACAAAGGGACCCAGCTTTAGAAGGGGGAAAGCTCAGGGAACACCCAACACACACCACAGAATGTTTTATGCACTGTAACCTCCCCAGTCCTGCAACACTGGCACACCCAGGAGGAATCTGCACTGGAGGTTGTGTCCAAATCCACTGGAGCTCCTGCCCAGGCTGAACAAGATCTTTCTAACAGAGCAACAGCTCTGATCCCCAAAGTTCCCTCCCAGCTCTACCAAGGGAAGCAAACAGAAAGATCTCAGGCAGAATTTCACAATGTTCCCAGGGTCAATGCCCAAATCCAGGCTCTAAAAACCCGGTGATTTTGACATGTGCAGGATGACTTGGCCTAAATTTCACCTTTCCTAGGAAAAGCATCACATATTTGGACTACTGAGCCAGAAATAAGAGCAGCTCTTGCTTTTCCCCAGCAGCATTTCCTGCCCATTTCTCCCAGAGCTAAACAGGAATGGCATCTCCTTCATCCTCAGTTTGTTCCCAAACTCTGGCCAGGTCCAGACCTACACTGAATCTTTATTTTCTCAGCTCACAAGTGATGCTGCTGTGGGGAAGCAATTTCAAGTTGACCCGCCCAAAATTCTGCTGCCAAAGACATAACAACATGCCAAGAGCAGTTTGCTGAGCAGGAAGCTAAAAAAATACTGCAGACCTTTCTTCATGATTTAATTTACCTTCTGGATTTATTTCTGAATCATTGCTGCTTCCAGGTTCTTCCTTCAGAACACCCACATCCTTTGCCCAATCTGTCCATTTAATTTCCTCTACTCTGGAAGGACAAAATGCAACAAGACACCGATGCTTAGAATGCAGCATCTCAAGCCAGATGTCACTGTCCTGCAGCCTCCCAGCCCAGCTCATCCTGCCAACACCACCCTGATGGTTTGGCTGTAGCAGCAGCACCTTACAGAGATGTTTTTTGACTAAAGATCTTCTGTAATCAAATCTCCATGAGCTAAAATATCTTCTCCCCCTGCATATTTGTCCACTGGCCTGTTTGGTTTCAAATTCTCCAGCTCAGGGAATGTTCTTAACACAAAAGGTGACAATGCTGGAGGATCAATTAACTCTCAAACCTCCAGCCTGGCAATCACCAACAAATTTGGATGTACCCAGGACTGGTGCTGGAATTCCCTGGGGTGGTCCAGGGCTCCCAGGCTGTGACCCCAGTGCAAGGCTGGAGTGTGAGGGGGGAATGGTACCTCTGTCTTACCTGAAACACCACCTCTCATCTTTCTTATTGAGCCCCACTGACATGAAGCAGCCAGATCTCCTCTTCCCACCCTGGCGCCACAGCCAGGCCTTCTCTATTTCTAGAATTGCAATTGCCCTCTGAAAGAACAAAACCCAGGTCAGGCACAAACCAGGGCACAGCCAGAGCCCAGCCCAGCCTTTCCATCCCATCTTCCCCACTCTGAATCTCCTGGACCTGGAGAATCTCTGTGGGACCCAGCCCCAAAATGCTCCTCAAGCTCTGCCTGCACGTGGGGCATGCAGAGAGCTGTAAATGCTAAAAATGCACTGCCAGGGTGTTGGACTGATTTGGGCTTTGCAATATTAATTAGTGGTTTGTTATTACTTTTGTTTGTTTTTGTTTGGAGCTAGGATTATTTGAAAGGCAATTGAGATTATTTTTTGTGTTTAGACTTGGATGTTTATTTTATCAGAATTTATAGAAAGCATAATAGTACTCTGAGCTGTTTGTTAGAAGTAGGAAAAATGGCTCCAAGCTGAGTTTGTTTCAAGGTTTTTTGAAGCTAAACACACTAATAAAAGTTTTATACTAATATTATTTATATTTTTGATTTAATAATAGATTTTCATGACTTTTAGAGTGACTTTAGACTGACCAATCTAAATGTAACTACCTAAGTTTTGTGAAGAAGAAGGAAGAGAAGATGAACAAGAAGGAAAGACACTACTTAAAATTTTCTATTTTGTTTCATAGTTACTATTATACTGTAAAAATTTTAGATTTGAAACCCATTACTCAGTGAAACCATACACATTTAATCCACTACACATTTGTGATTTCTAACATTATATTTACAAATCTTTTCCAAGGTTTTAGGTTCAGTGTAGTGTTTTTTAGAGAGCCTGTGCTTGGAATTACAGAAAACTCAAAAACTCCAGATTTTTGAGATCCAACAGGGTGACAGCTGAGAGGAATGTCGAATTTGTCTTTACAAATGAGCTGTGGATCTGCTTGTAGATAAGACTAGCACTGAGAATAAAAGAAACAATGGGATGGATTCCACTGATTGATGAATGGAAAAAGTTATTTGCCTTTACAAACAAACTGCAAGGCTGCTGATAAATGAATTTGGATATCGAAAGATGAAAGAAACAACGGGGAAAAACTATGAATTCAATAAGAATTAAAATTTAAAAGGGAGGGTTGTACATTAGAGGGGAATCTCAGGTATCAGGGGTTTGGGAAGTCTGTGCCTCTCAAGTACCTCAGTAATGGGGAAAGAGAGAGGGAAAATAGGATAAAAAGGAGGCTGTGCCCTCCAAAAATTGGAGATCCCAGGGGAATGTCCCATGGCCTCTCCCTTTATTGGAATAAAGCAAAAAGGACTCCTCTGTCTCCTTTTTGGCCACAAACCTCTGGAGTTTGTGGATTCATTTTCCTGACACAGCTTTCTGTAAAAAGCCCATGAATACCTGAGCCAAGGACAGACAGGCAATGACACCTCTGAGCCTCACCTGCAGCTTCCAGACGCTCTTGCTGTAGCCAGAAATATCCGTGACAGTCTCGCTCATGAGGGCAATCAGCATGTTCAGCAGCAGGATGTAGGTGAGGATCACAAACAGCAGCAGCAGCAGCATCACAAAGTACCTGAACCTGGCGTGCTCCTGGAAATCCAGGTCCCCCATGCCAATGGTGATCTTGAAGAGCTCCAGGGAGACGCTGAGCAGCCCCCCGTACATGGCGTGGCTGCCCGAGCTCTCCAGGTGAGCCAGGGACTTGTTCTGGGACACGGCGGGGGCATCGCCCATCAGGGTCACCAGAGCTGTGGGGACACACACGCTGAGTGCTCAGGAAAGGGATTTGTGCAGCCCAGCACACACACAGCCCAGCCAGGGCTCACCTGCAGCAAAGCCAAACAGGAAGATCATGTACACCAGGAGGAAACGCAGCAGGTCTCTCATGATGGTCTGAAATTTAAAAAATAGTAATATAAACGGTTAGTAGGAGTTATAATAAGCTGTAAGTAATAGTAAAAGTATAAATTAATTTGTAAAAGTATTAATTAATCATGTTTTTAAGTTCTCTACAATAAATATAATTAATTGTAACCAAAACTAAAGTTAGCTTCAAATGAACCTACAGCTAAATACTAAAGAAGCTGTAGGCTTGGCTCTTGTCACCCACAACCCAAAAATTGCTGTATCATCTAAACACAATAAATAGCATTTTAAAAAACCACCTGGAGCCCTGCATCTCTCTTTTTGTCTCTTACACTGAAACACAAACCAGGGGAAGTGCTGTGCTTTATCTCACATGAAGTCACCAGGATGATCTCAACCAGCCCTGAGCAACACTGACAGCAAGGTTTCCACTTTTACCCAGTTAAAAAAAACTCCTAATATGCGTTAAATTATCTCCACAGGTAAATAGTATCATTGCCAGCTTAATCTGACAGTGCTATGAACTTCTTTGTTGCTCTGCTGGCATGAATAGATCTTTGAAACAAATAAATTCCCTCTTGGCTCCCCACTATGGCTGCTCTCAAATTGTTTCAACCCACACATCCCTCTGCTTCCCATCTCCATTGGCTTTACACAAATGGTGACCAGAACTCTTCCCTGGCACCTTCTTTGCCCTTCCAATCCCAGGCTCCTCTGTAGATCTGGAAACACTTGTCAGGCCAAGCTGAGCAGCTCCAGGGAGCCCAGCCTGGTCTGCAGCGCTGGTTTGGAGCTGGTTTGTGGCTCACAGGGGATGTTCAGGGCCACCAAATGAGGGATTTGCTGCAGCTCCAGCTGAAGACACTGACCTAACCTCTCCCTGTGCTTCCACAGGACATCACTGCCAGCTGCTCACAGCCCAAGCCTTTCCCTGCTGAGGTTTCCCCAGCCCTGACCTTCTGGATCATGACGCTGTAGATGCCGGTGCGCTGGAAGCCCCGGGTGTAGTAGAGGGTGTTCACCCAGCCCAGGAGCAGGGAGAACACCATCACTGCCACGTAGTTCTCTGAGCTGGCCCCATACAGCACTGCTGAGAGCAGCAGAGAGAACGCCTGGATGAAGCTGGGGGGAAAGCAAGAGGAGGTGATGGTGACTCACCACAGCAAAAAGCTCCTTGCAGATAAAATAAAATAAAACAATTTGAGCAGACAGACCCCACCCAGCAAAGCCCACTACAACAAGGGACAAGAGGCAGCAGAAGTGGAAAGGGAGTGGCAGAGGATGTGTTTTTCCTGCTCTCCAGCTCTAGGGCAGTGTGAGCTGACAGCAGAGCAGCAATTCCAAGCTGTGGTGGTGCCAAAGCCCCAGGACATACATCAGGATCTCGATGCAGCTGTCAGAGCACATGGTCTTCAGGGACTGGCGTCTCCTCCGCAGGTACAGGCTCTGGGGGAGGAAAGTCAGCTGGTCATTCATCAGAACCGTGTGACAGAGCCCTGCCCTGCCCAGGGGAAAGCTTTGCTCCATGTGCTCCTCCTTTCATCTTCAACATCCCCAATTTCATCCCTCCCAGATGAAAAAAGCCCTTATTTATAAAGGGCAAGGATAAACAAGGGCTGAATCATGGCTCAGCCCAATGTCTTTATTAATAGCCAGCATTAAATGCCAGGGATGCATTTTAATGCCAGAAATCACAGAAGTCTCTCAGAATTATTTGCTGTTGTGGAATTGTGATCCCCCTGCCCAGCAGCCTGGCTTGTGCTGCCCTGTCACTGCCAGATCACACTGAGTATCTCAGAGCAGGATTCCCTCCTGCACATCCTGATGTCAGAGAACGGATCCTGCTGCCTCCATGCCAATGACTGTTTCCTTTTTTTCCTGTCTTACCATGAAACCAGACAAGAGATCCCCCTACCTGAGCAAAGATCAGATAGATGCCTCCTAACAAGATAATGATCAGGCCAGAGACCCACAGGAAGCCTCCAGCTGTGAACTCCACTGGGAAGGAAGGCTGCAAGACAAAACCAAAAACACCCAGAGCAGTGGAGATCAGCAGAGGCAGTGATGACAACCACCCACAACTTCTAAACTCTGCTCCATCCACCCATCCAGACAAAAACATGGACCTACCTTTACCCTTAAGGGCTGATAGTATGCAATGGCTGTAAAAATGATCATGAATGACAAGTAGGAGACAAAGCTGAAGTAGAATCTCTTGGAAGCAAATGTTTCCCATTTTTGCTGAAGCAGTTTGTTCAGTGGCTCCAAAACCACCATCTTGTACCGATTCTGTGGGGGGAAACAAGCAACCAAAATTCACCTGTGTGCCAGCAGGAATGGGAATTCACCAGAGAATTGTCTCTTTAAGGGTTGGAGCTGTGTGGCTTCATCTGGGGAATTGTTAAGGGGTTATTCAGTCAGGCCTTTTAGTGTGAAAGATAAATATTGCATAGAAGTCACTTCATCAAGGTATTTGAACAAATAGAGGACTAAGGCAACAAAAGGATCAAAATTTCTCTCAAATTATGGATTGTCAGAGCCATGCCAAGCACCTCTGAATAACAAAATTTGCAAACATTCCCACGAATCATTTCCTTCTTCCAGAGAAATAATCACCTGAAATCCAACATTAACTTGAAACGCCATAATTGCACAGTGACAGAGTGGAAAAGGAGAGGAAAAAAAGGGAGTTGGAGCAGTGGTGAGAGCCTCACCGGGGTGTCACTGCTGTAGGCCAGGATCTCCAGCACAGAGTTCTCCTCGAAGCTGTCCAGGGAGGCCAGGTCGTACAGGGACACGTGGATGGGGCCGTAGGTCCACTCGGTGAACTTGCGGGACAGGTGCCGGTACACAGGGTCCTTGATCTCCCTCTGGATGATGTGCCTGAAGATCTGACACACACAGCACAATGCTCCTGTGCTGGGGGACACTGAGCCCCCAGAGCAGCACAGCTGGACTGGTGCCGCTGCAAACAGCTGGATGTGGCTCAGAGCAGGCAGCCACATCTGGCTGCCCCTGGAGTGGAACAGCTTCAGTCCAGGGAGCAGGGACAGGACAGGGACAGGACAGGGACAGCAGCCAGCTGAGCTCTGCAGGACACAGCTGAGTGGTCTGGAGGTCCCTCCTTTATGTGGCACTGCCCCTGCCAGCAGCATCACCACAGGCCGGGTGAAGATGCTCCAGCCCCAAACCCCACTGGACACCCAGGGTGCAAATGACACCATCCCTGCTCCTCAGCAGCCCTCTGGCTGTCCCTACCTCCACTTTGCCAGTCTTGGCAGCAAGCTGCAGGGGATTTAACCCATCATAATTCACAATCTCCTCCAGTTTGCAGGTGGGGTCGAGCTTGACGCCCGCCTTCAGGATCTCCACGTAGGTTGTGCTCACAAACTTGGTGTTCTCCTCGGTGTCATCTGCAATCATCACCAGGGCGTGGAGCACGGTGTTGCCCTGGGTGTCCTGCTCCTGCAGCCTGGCTTTCTGGTGGGGGTTGTTTAAAAGATAATCCACCACATCCAGCTGGTTGGTGCAGGCAGCCAAGGAGAGGGGGAGTTCACCTGAAGAGATCAGGATGCAGAATTTGGAGGGAAAGAAGAAAGGGTTGAGAAAGAATTAAAGAAAGGGGAAAAAAACAATTCTAGAAGAGTATGTTTAGTCCACAGTTTTAGCACTGAAACACAGAACAGGTTCTGTCTCAGTGTCTCTAGATTCTGAAAGGGTTTACAATAAACAATTACTCTGTTTCTGAGGCAGCTGAAACACTTTCCCACACCTCAAACTGATCTCTGAAATCTGAACTAGCCAAGTATTGGTGCTTGTCTGAAGCCACTCAGGGAGAAATAAACACAAAAACCCAAAGAAGATGGAAATGCCCAATGGGAATCCCAGATATGAAAGGATTCTGCCATTTAAATAAGTCAAGGGCTTGATTAAAGGGCACTGAAGATGGCAACAGAGGGGCAAACCCATCTAGAACTAGTGGCATCACAAAGTATGGCAGTAAAAACCCCAAAGGAACATGTTCCACAGTGACTCACCAAAATAAAAGTAAACTCCTTCTTTCTTCTTCCTGAAGAATTCACCGTGGGCTCTGGCATGGACATCAGCTCCATTCTCCACCAGCAGTTTCACCATCTCCAGGCTCCTTTTCTCGATGGCAATGTGCAGGGCAGTCTGGCCTGAGGACAGAGCAAACCCTGTCACTCTGCCAGGGGCACAGGATGGATGGGTGTCACCAGTGATGGTGTTCTGCACAGCCCCAGGGCAGGGCTGGGCTGGCTGGCAGCTGAGGGCTTTCAACAAACCTCAAAAACACCAGAAATTCAACCCCAGGGCAGGCAATTGAGGCACTGAGACCCCAAGCAGCCGTGAGAGGATTGAGAACCACGCTGCTGTTAATTCACAGCCAAAGAGCAGAACTCACTTTACAACAACAGACCACTTCTTCATCTTTACAAATGCTTTTTATACTTTCCTAAGCAAACCATCTAATTTATTGGCTTATAAAGCATGTATCATTTTTTTGACAGACCAAGGAGGGTAAAACCCAAGGCTGAAGAAGATGCAGGACCAGAATCAGAAACAGAAGGTGAGTGGGCTGTGTGTGACTGCACCAGAACCTTGGGGCTGCAGGAGCTCCAGGTCCCTCTTTTTCCTTTTTCCTGCTCATCCCACAGAATCCCTCCTTACCTCCATAGAAACAGTCAGAGCAGGACACATTCACCAGCGGCCTGGGGTTCTGTGTCTTTTGGTCTATTTCCAGCAAGACTGGGATCGTGTCATTCCTCCCATTTTTTAAGTTCAGCAGGGCTTTCATTAAGCAGGTCTTCCCAGTCTTTGCATCTGGCAGGAAGAGAGGATTGAATAGGCTGTGGGTGTGCTTTGCTCTAGTGCTTGATTCACAACTTAACTCTGTAGGATCAAATATAATCCTCATTTTAGAGGTTTTTAGCAGCATTTTTAGTAGTCTTAAGGCAAAAGGCTTAGGATATATTTAATTAATGGCATTCTGCACCTTTGGGTGAATGAGAGCTGGAGAAAGTGGAGAACCAGGAGCGTGTTCCCCTGCTGACCCTGTGAGTAACAAACAATTCCAGGGGCAGGAATCTACCTGTGTACTCGGAATTGGTGAGGAATTTGGAGTTCCTCCTTAAATACTCCAGCAAGCCCTGCAGTGCCTCGGGACTGCCCCTGATCACAGCGCTGAACAGGCGGTCCCTGTCAAAGCGATTCGGGTCCTTCTGGCTGCGGGACAAACGCAAAGTGTCAGGGAATTCTGCAGAGTGGAAGTTCTGGAGAGCAGGGACAAGAGAGTGCCACGAGCTCTAGTGGGACAGAGGAAGGAAGGAGGGAGACAGAGGAGAGTTTGTTGGCAGGGGATAAAAACCAAAAAAAAAAAAACCAACAAAAAAAATAAAATAACAAACCACTCAAGTGTTTTATTTTTGAGTCAAGGGAAAAATAGAGAGAGTTATTTCCCAGAATTCTCCCGAGTGGCTGCTCTTTCCATCAGCTGGAGCTGTTCCCAGATGCAGGCTGATGTGCAGCCCTGGCAGGGAGCCAGAGCAGGGAGAGGAGCCCAGGATGGAGGCAGGAGCAGGGTCAGCCCCATCCCGTGCTGGGAGCTCTCCCAGGCTGGTTCCCAGCCCTGCCAGGGCAGCTCAGCTGTGCAGGACACCCAAAGAAGCTGCTGGGGTCAGCTCAGAACAGCCCAAACACCCCCAGAGCAGCACAGCCCCGACACATCCCCTTTCTGCTCTGAATTTCCTCCCACCACATGCCTGTCATATTGATACACCACTTTTAGTGCAGACTTGGGAAAATCCACCAGCTCCCACCAGCCAGGATCAGTGTGGGTCACAACCCAAATTGGTCAAATACCCAAAAGTCACTCACTTGCTGACGAGTCCTGGCCGATAGTTCAGATTAATCTTGATTTTAGGGGCAAAGTCACTGCTCTCCTTCTGATAAGGTGTCTCCAAGGGTTGTGGCTCTCCTTTCCTTCCATGTCCTGACCTTTCTTCCTTTTTACTCGGGGCAGGTTTGTCTTCCTGGATGCTGTCATCAGTTTCTAGCAATCCTAGCAACCTGTTCCTCTGAGCTGGGCCTGGCTGCCCATTTGTGAATTTATCCATTGCCAGCAGAGAGGTCCTGCAGGTCTGCAGAGATGTTCCCTGTTGGGGCCCCAAACCTGCAAGGGATGGGGACAATTAACACAATTTCATCACAAACCCCAAAAGAAAGTTCCCAGGCTGACCATAGGTACCTTTTGATGGAGATTCGGTAAAACTCTGCACAGGAGGAGTATTTGAATAAAACTCTTCAGAGGAAGAGTATTTGAATAAAACTCTGTACATGGGGAAGTATTTGAATAAAGGATCAGAGTGCTAAATGGGGTTCCAGTAGAGGAGAAGTTTAGAAGCATTTAATGAAGCACAGGCAACTTGTCTGCAGCACATCTGAACCCCCTGTGTGAGATGACCTCACCTGTTGGCAGCAGCACAGGTTCCTGACATAAAAGGCAAGGAAAGTGGCTCTTTAGGAGTCTGTGATCGTTGTTCTTGTCTCAGAGCAGCCAGCACAGGCACAGCCTGCTCACCAAGTGGCCAAAAAGATAAAGGTTCACTGAGGGCCCCCTTTGGAACAGTGATAGGTTTGCCCACGGTCCCTGCTGGGAAGCTTTGGGCTGTTCAGACAGGGAAAACACCTGCACAAATGGACATTTCACCCTGGGGCAAAATGAGTGGGATCTCCCCAAGATTTGGAGCTGCTGGCTATCCATGTGAGCACAGAATCTGAGCTCCCAGCTCCAAGGCAAGCACAGCCCCTGCCCTGCAGACACTCCCAGCCCTGGGAGTGCCCAGAGCTCCAGCTCCCCCAGATCTGCTGCCCACAGAGCTCCCAGCCAGCCCCCTCCTCTCCTCTGATGCTTCCTGAGCTCTGTTTTGCCTCTTTGGAGACATCTCTCCATATCTACCTGGGTACACCTCACACCACACCCAAGGCACACTGCCTGAAAGTCAGGCTGCAGATTCTCAAGGTTTGCTAATTAAACATCTACAATTACCAACCTGCAGCAGAGCTTTGGTTAATAATTCCTCCTCATTCCCGTGCAGTCCCTCCAAACGGTTAACAGGTTTCCTCTGAAGAGAAATCTCCCTTGCTACAGCCAGACTCCATAGCCTGCACCAGCAGAGGTAAATGGACACAGCATAAGTGTTTTGGCATAGGTTAGAGTGTGAAAAAACACAGCAAAAAATTACCACAAAACATATTTATGCAGCTCTCAGCAAGAAATGCAAGGGCTGATTTTGAGACAAACTGTTATGATAATTCAGGCACTCGGTTTAGTCTGCACTCTAGTGACAAACATTCCTCTGCACACACCCTTTAATCCCGTTTCAGACTCGCTTCCCTCCCCAAAACACTTACTGGTACATTTGCAGAATCCTTTAGAAGGATATTTGCACTTCCATATCAGTTTGATTGTGCTTTTCTGTCTTCCTCTCCCCAAAATAATTTCTCAGCTGCAGTTTCCATCTCTCCACAGCGCTCAAGAGAGTTATTTATTGTCAGTCTTGCACAGACAGAGCGGCTGGGTTAAAAGCAAGAGCAAAATGCTCCTATAAAAAAGGACCCTCTGATGTATCCACCCACTTTGTGCATCCCTGGGAAGCACAGGGAGCACTCTCTGCTTGCCAGCTCAGCTTGCACCTCTCAAGAATGGAGATATTCCTCCCTGAGACCTCACCAAGCCCTGCTGTCAGAAGAGCACAGCACTTACCAGAAGTTGCTGCAAGCTCCACCCAAGAACTGATCTGACAAGGAGCCCCAACGGATGCCTCAGAGGGGAAATAACCTCCCAGCAGAAACCAAGCACCAAGAAGTGTTAACTGGCACGAAAGCAGACCCCAAATTCCTTCCATCCATGGGTGAGCAGCCCTGCAGAGAAGCCCATGCTCATTCCAGCAGCCTGCCAATGGCACAGTGTGGAACTCCTGGCTGCTGGTGCTCCATGAGAGAATCCAAGCTGCCTGTGAGGAGGAGCAACCCCAGATCCCCGGGATTTACTCAACTGTAAAGTGAAGGAGGGCTTGCACAGGAAATGACTGGCTAGATTTCTCAGTGGAGGGGAGAGCCAATGAGTGCAGTGCTCTTATATGGGAAAGCTGGCTGCCTATTGCAAATCCAGGATGCTTAACCCCTGCCTGCACAGCGGAGCCAGCGCCTCGTGCTCCCATCCCAGCCCCACCAGGCTGTCACCAGGCTCCCAAAGCCAGCACAGCCCAGCCCAGCACAGCACAAGGGCCTGGGAGCAGCTGAGGCCAGGCTTGGTGTGGGAAGCACGGCCCCAGTGACCCCAGCAAGTGCAGTGCCAGCTGCTCCTCACGGGCACACAACAGCCCGAGATCCCAAATTCTCAGCCCACTGGTTACTTCATCTGCTCTAGTTATGAGCTAGAACAGATCTGGCTCATAAAGATCCCTGTGTTTTCTCCAAAGGAGAACAGCCTGGGAAAGGCTTCTCCCGGGAGCAGGGATGTCCCCCCCACCCCAAAACTGCTTCACTTTCCCCTCACAGAACAGGACCTGGGAAACAGAGGATATCAGCCCCAGCACGAGCCCCAGCTCCCCCTCTCCCAAAGGAGGCATTGGGATCCTTTCCTGCAGCACCAGGGCAGGCTGGCAGCGCCCCGTGCCTCCTTCCCCCAGGAATGCTGCTCCAGCAGCTCCCACCCAAACTCCCGATGCTTTACCAAGCCATTGATGTGATCTGGAGCTCAGCTAGGAAATCTTATTAATGAGCAAAATGGTGAAGAGCCCTTCCAATCAACACCTTGAGAGTAGGGGCACGTTCCAGGAGAAATCCCAGCAGTGAGGTGAGCCCGTTGGTGGGTTTTTTGGAGAAGGGGTGTCACAGCATGACACACTGAACTCTGGCTGTGCTTCCCTTCTTCCAAACCCACCCTGAGCCAAGGAGAGCCTGGAGCAATCCTCATCCCCCAGGATGCTGTGACACTTCCTTGGGATGTGCTCCTCACCCATGGGAACCTTCCCAGGTGGTTTGAGCTCGGAGTCAGCTGCAGGCTGTGAGCCCTCCCTATAAATACACCAATTAAATGGCACGGTGCCTTTTCCCTCCTCATGGTTTTGCAGCAGATTACAAGCTTATTTCTCAAGATTCCTGTGTTTCAAAATGAAGCTGGTCCAGGGATTATACTAAGCTGCTTTTTTTTTCCATGATGGTTTCTTAATGATTTATTAAGACCCATAGAACAGCCTATAAAGAAGAGATAAATGCAAGATCAGATCTAATCTCTCCAATGCCAGCCTAGCTCAGTTTGCTTCAGCTGTGTTACACTTCATTTACTGTGGTATCAACAGAGCTTCAGGCCCAGGAGTTCAGCTCAGACTTTTGGTTTTAAATCCTCTTGGGCTTCTTCTCCAGCTTTCCTGGGAGGCATCCCACCACTCCAGCCAAGGAATGGAATCAGCCCTGGGGAGGGCATCATAGCAGAGCCATCCCTGCACATCTGCTCTGAGCAGGAGGGAGGGGAAAGGAATCGCTGCCAGCTGAGAGGTCACCACACCAAACAGAGCCATGGGGAGCACACAAACACAGCAGGAGAAAAGCAGAATTCCATTTCACCTGCCTGCCAGCCTGAATTTTCCTCTTGATTTTTGAGGCTTTTATGAAGGAATCTCACAATTGCTCGTTTTACTCATGAAATGTGTCTGAGTTTCTCCTGACAGGAGAGGCACATCTCATGGAAATCTGGGAAGAAAGAAGTCAAACTGCCAAGTGAAATTTCAAGTCAAGTGTTTTTCATTCAATAATATTATCAAATATGTTCATTATTATAATTATAGATGAATAATTCACAGCAGAAAAAGCAATGACTGTAACCTGCTTAAGCAAAAGGAAGCATGAGGATGACGGTGTTTGGAAAAGACTCAAACAAGAACATTTCCTGAAAAATACATTCTGTGTTCACCTAAGTTCCCATCTTTACCAAATACTGAAAAATATAACAGCCTTATGATTGATAGCATCTTTTCAGTATGCTGTAAATAGAAGCTCAAGGTCACTTGTAATTTAGGTACAGGATTGATCTGTGGCCACTCAGGTGAAGCAGTTCAAAATCATCTTCACAGGAGGAGGAAAACCTGTAATAACAACATGCATGGGTGGAGAATGAAAATTCTCTCAAATACAACAGATAGGCCAGCAAAAGAAAAAATAATTTCATTTAAAGGCGTGTTTTCACACTTGGGAAAATATCGAGTGTCTTTATAAGGATTTTTTTCCTTCTTTTTTTTTTCCATGTAGCTGTTATGTAAAAGCCACACTGAAGTGATGAATTTCAGTAACTTCATTTCTTAGTTACAGATGGAAATCAGTACCTCTAGAGACACCAGCCAGTGCCCAATCTGAAACATAAATATTCTTCAATATAATCCCTTGTCAGAAGTTGTCTGATAGCCCAGGGAGCTGGATCAATCTACATGACACTATTTCTGGAACTGCAAGTTCCACATCATAACATTTAAAGGCTCCAATCTATATTCTTCTCAGGCCTTGGAGGGAACCATCCAGCTCTCTTATTCCTAAAATGGAAGTTTCTTTCTCCTTGATGTATCCCTTTCTGTAGGATCACAGCCTGTAGGAATGCTCTGCTGACAATCAAAGAGCAGCAAAAGAGGAAACCCAGATCAAAAATAAGCTTTCTGTGGAGGAACAGTGACATCCTGTGGCCGTGGAGGCACAGGAATTCCTGCTGCTTTTCAAACAGCCAAATTGGGCAAAAATGTTCAAAAACACCTTTGGTTGTTGTGGACAAGGCTGCAGAAATACTGAGGGATTTACACCCAATGTTTACCTGCCCTAACCCTCACTTTCCCTGTAGGATTATGTTGTGGGGCAGCTGCAAAAGGAGAAAACCCCAAATGTATCCAAACCCAGTATAACGGATTATTTAATGTCTCTTTTTATAGGCATAAGTAATTTTTTTTTAAGTACAAAAGACAAAACCCCAGAATCTTGGCTAGTTTTCCTTTTTGGGGTTCTGTTTGATTTTTTTAAGAGAGAGACTAGAAATTAACTGAAGCAAAGGCCAATCACAAAACTCAGATTACAGCAGGATTAACAGATATTACCAGAATCTGTGGTAAATATGGGACCATTAAGGTTCTTCTAACAGCATAGAGATTCTGGCTAAAACCTATTGAATTCTTATTTTTGTTATGAATACTTGTCTCTAAGCAGACTTTTGGGGTATCACCATACTGTAGGAATTTTTAAAAGTGCATTTAAACAGCATCAATCATTTGCATTGCCTGATATCTTTGTTTTATGCTAGTAACTTTGGTGTAAACACTGCACGTTACACAAATCCATACTCACATTTCTTTGTGATTCATATACATTTCCCTAATTCATATAATTTACTTAAATTGCAAGGATTTTTTTCTTATTAATGAAGAAATCCTTGCAGTCATTTCCTGGACCACCCCAGGCACAGTTCAACACCAGTTTGGCTCAGGCCAAAAACCAGAGGTCACCTCCCTGGGGTCCCTGTCCCTGCAGAAATATCTGAAATGTCAGATTATTCCCTGCCTACCCCAAACCTCAGAAAGGTCAGGAATGTCAGACTAATCAGCACTTTTGTGGGACTGTGACCTGCTCAGGGATTTCAGATAAAGCTGAACACAGAGCAGGGCTAAAACACCCAGCCCAGAGAGAGGCTGGAAGGGACATTTGAGGTCACCCTGCCCAACCAGGGCCACCCCAGGTGGCTGCCCTGAACTATTTCCATGGTTCTTGTCCATGGCCTTTCAGTCCCTCACATGGAAGTGACTGCACAGCCTCTCTGGGCACCCTGCCTGGTGGTTAAACTGCAAAAAGTACAAAATCAAGAAAGCAATTGCAGCAAGACTCAAACTAAGGGAAGTCTCTTGTTGCAGAGACAGCAAATATTTACACAACTTTGTATTTCTGCTAGCTCAGCAGACAGAAATGCAAGCCCTGCTCCTAAAATAAAAAATAAATTAATCACAGATATAACCCTGAAACCCACATTGAATTTGCAGTGTGCAGTTCTCTATGAGAACAGCAACTTTTTGGTTTAACTTCCCATTAAGTGCAGCACTTACCACAGACGCTCAGTGACGAAACTCAAAAGGAACAAACCAACTTCCACAGCAGCACCCCAGGGGTAAGGAAGGGAACCAAGGTGGTACCTAACAAGTTTTTGGGGGAAAAGTGCAGTGCAGCAGCACAAGCTGCGTGCGCTCAAGATGGGCCAGGAGCTCCATTTCAAGGTGAGCAGCTGTCAGAATTCAACAGGGAAAGACCCTGCCAGCCACTCCCAGAGTTTTTGGGGAAAGGGATATCGGTGTTACATCCCCTTCCGAACACCCATCACTGCAGTTGAACCAACCCAGCCCAACCCCACTTTTGAGTCAGCGCCGCCGCTCCCCCGCCAAATAATGCCAAACCCAGCTAACCCAAACTTTAGTGTGAACTCCCTCCCTCCCTCCCTTTTGGGCACCGGTGATTGTGTAGAACTTACCAAATCAGCCAGTTCTAACTCCGCTCAGTCATCTATTCCCACCCACCACCCAACTCCCACTGTGACCAGTTCTCCCCCACACCCATGTGCCCAAAAAACACCCCCACCCACAAAGGGTCCCTTCAGAGCAGTGCCAGGCACTGAACCCCTCACTCCCACCCTCATGGCCAGCAGAGACCATTCAGACACACTGCAAGTCCAGACCTTGCAGCAAAACCCACCCCACATACAATGACCACCACACCCTTCTGTGAGGTCTTTAAATCCCACTTGGAAGCAGAGTGCTGCTAAAATCTAGGAAGAAGAAACAACATGGTATTATTAGCACTTCATTAAGAGTTTAATCCAGATCCATTTTAACCACAAGGTTGGTCCTCATCATACATGCAAAGAGGTTTAAACTGCCATGGTAAGAAGCCAAAGCATTTCACTTAATACACCAGTTTCACCTGCTTGAACTGAGACAGACTACAGGGTATAATGTGCAACAGAAAACTTTATTAGCATTTCAACAGACAAGTTGTTCAGCAGTTACTCAAGCTTGCATTAACCTTGCATTAACTTAATATTAAGACATTGAAGAACTACAGTGCAAACACAAGTGCCACTGGCAATCCTGGTGTCAAGCAAGATGCACAAGAATTTAACAGCCACCCCTGAGGCGCAGCACCAGGTGCAGGGTGGATTCTTTCTGGATGTTGTAGTCAGACAGAGTGCGCCCATCTTCCAGCTGCTTGCCAGCAAAGATCAGCCTCTGCTGATCCGGGGGAATGCCTTCCTTGTCCTGGATCTTGGCCTTCACATTCTCAATGGTGTCACTGGGCTCGACTTCCAGGGTGATGGTCTTGCCAGTCAGAGTCTTCACAAAGATCTGCATCCCACCTCTCAGGCGCAGCACCAGGTGCAGGGTGGATTCTTTCTGGATGTTGTAGTCAGAGAGGGTACGACCATCTTCCAGCTGCTTACCAGCGAAGATCAGCCTCTGCTGGTCAGGAGGGATTCCCTCCTTGTCCTGGATCTTGGCCTTCACGTTCTCGATGGTGTCACTGGGCTCCACCTCGAGAGTGATGGTCTTGCCAGTCAGGGTCTTCACAAAGATCTGCATCCCACCTCTCAGGCGCAGCACCAGGTGCAGGGTGGATTCTTTCTGGATGTTGTAGTCGGACAGGGTGCGCCCATCTTCCAGCTGCTTACCAGCGAAGATCAACCTCTGCTGGTCAGGAGGGATTCCCTCCTTGTCCTGGATCTTGGCTTTCACATTTTCAATGGTGTCACTGGGCTCCACCTCAAGGGTGATGGTTTTACCAGTCAGGGTCTTCACAAAGATCTGCATGTTGACCTGCAAGACATATAAGTGTTTCAGCTGTAGCTACTTAGTCAAGTAAAATCTTTAGTAAATCCTAAACAAAGGATTACTGTTACTATTTCCCACTAATTAATTTTTTTTACTTTGGCTGTAGGAAAAAGCGTAAAATAAAAACGTAATTTTCTAATTTGACTAACTGAATCTGGTTTTGAAGTAAAGTCTGCTGAGCTCTATTAACAGACTACTCTCACTAGAAGACCCCCAGACCCCTCCTCCTTCATGCCCGCAGCGCAGCAATGCCGCACCCGAGCCCTTCGATCCCCCTTTACATTCTCGCCCCACAGGGCAGCACTGGAATCCCAGAGCCTCTCGAGAACGGCGATGCGGTAGCGCAGCCCCGGCCCGCCCGCACTGCGGCAGCGCAGGCAGCGCCCGGCCCGGCCGAGCCCGCCCCGCGGACCCGCCCTGCGGCAGCGCCGCCGCTCCCCCGCCCCGGTAGTGACTCACAGCCGCCTTCCGGCACGGACGGCTCGGCCTGCGCCATCTTCCCCAGCACGGCACCGCCTCCCCGGGCAAGAATTTTCCCGATTGCGCCCCCCTTCCACCCCCAGCGCTCACCGCCGCGGTTCAGAGCGCTACGCAACACTGCAGAACTCTGCGGCCTGCTCCCTCCGTTACCCTCCAGCAAACCGCCCCGCGGCGCCTACCCCGCTGGGTACGGTCCTGTCTAGAGCACCCGGCCTGTCTCCCCCCGCCCTGCACCCCCCAATTCCCCTCAGCGCACTCACGTCTGCGGCCCTGAGCGATGAGTTCGTCCAAAGTATCCAGTAGTGCTAATCCTAGGATATGCCGAGTGACGCACAACCTCCCCTATTTATAGGGCTTCTGGTCACACGGGCCCCGCCCACCAAAACTAATGTGTCCATCCGCCTCCCAAAGTAGTCCCCCAGGAAAAGACCCCTGTTCTGGAAAGCACTCGCCTTTTCCCCGCTCCAATCCCTCTTCCGCAGGCAAAGGGGTCCCAGAGTTTCAGTGAGGGGGATGAGGCCCAATAAAATCTGCAAATTTCTGAGGGCGCGGATGGATCTGGAACCGTTTTTTGCCGTGGCTCTGTGCCGGGTGTTGGTGGCAAGACCGGGAAGCCGGCAGTGATTGGTGGGGCGGGCCGCAGGGCGGGCGCTGATTGGCTGCTCGGGGGAGGCAGTTGGAGAGGGGCNGGGAGGGGGAGGGGGAGGGGGAGGGAGCCGGGGCCATGAGGGGACAGGGATTATGATGAGGATTGGGATTAATGATGGCCATAGGAACGATGATGGGATCTTTAGCTGCTGCCTGAACCCCAGCAGTGCTCAGGGATCAACCTGGCACGGACGGGGGAGAAGTGCCCTAAAGAAAAGGGGGGTGACCTTTGCTGCCAGTGTTTTATGACCCACTGAGGCCTCTGAACAACCTTTTCCCCAGCATGGCTGAGGCTCCATGGAAAAGCCCAGGACTGGTTGTAGGGCTGCTCTTGACCTGTAAGGCTGAGAGAAAAAGCAGAACTGAGTTGGCAAAGTTAGAAAAATAACATAATACAGGAGTGTAGGTGGCTCCTGGTGTGTCACACGAGCTGCCCCAGTCACGCGGCCCAGTCCCGAGCTGCCCGTGGAACTGGTTGGAGCTGCCTGACGAGTTAATTCTCTCGATGTGAGCCTGCAAACAAGCCCTGTGATGAAATGCTGACATTTGAAATTCAAATCGTTGTTTACTCGCCTCCAGAACAGGAAGCTTTGATCGGTTATGAAGCAGCCACCTTCTGTGAACCGATGTGGAAACGTGCCTTGGGTTAATTAAACTTCATTATACCTTTCATACTGGCTCTTAACTCGTTTTGTGTCACATTAAAGATGGAGTGCACAAAATCCAAGACGGTTTTAATGTGTTTTTTAGCAGCTTTATCTGCTGCTCCTTCAGTGAAGCCGGATGACCTTGTTAAATCCTCCACTCACAAAGCATCAGCACGTGTCTGACTGGCAAGATTCATTACAGAGCTGCTCTATTTCCCCCCCAAAAAACCTCAAACCCAGACAAAAATACAAAACCACCAAAAAAACCCCAAAGAAAGACCTCAAGAACAAATTCCTTTTGCTTTCCTTTCTCCTAACAGGGTTTCTAGCACCTCCTGGTTTACAGTAAAAAGGAAATAAATAATCCTAACAATAATTACTCAAAATGCAAGAACAGGAAGAGGGGAAAAATGTTAACTGGAAAGTTCAGAAAGCTCCATGGCAATAGCCAGCCTTGGAAATATGATTTGGCTATATAAATTTAGAACAAAAGGCAGAGTTGGGCAATGTCCCATTGGTTTGCTTTGTGCTGCCAGTTCTGCTCAGTGTTTCCAGCACGGGTTTTGTTTGGTGGTGCCAAGGTGGCTGAAGTTTGCTCCAAGGCTGGCCTGTGCTTGCTGCTCATCCCAGGCACCCTTCCCAGAGGAAAGGCCACGAGTGACTAATATTTACAAATATGAAAGGCCACATCTGTAAAGCTGGAGATTAATGGAAAGCCTGGGCAGTGTTAAAGCACATCACACATTTATTAAGGGTGCATATTTTTCTTTTTAATATTCCTGTAGATGGAGAAGGAGGAATTTCTGTAATTTTTTTTTCCTTTCTGTGTAAACCAGAAAACAAAGGAGCCCTCTCTTGGTTTTTTTCCTTAATATGACTAAATCTATGGTGGGGGAACTGTTGTGGCTGTACAAAGCACATGCATTTAACAAACATTGCACTCTTGCTCTGGTAGCTCTTGGTGAATAAAACTCGTTGAGCAGCTGACTCTGAGCTGTATATAAATAAATGCAAAGCTGAAAAACCCAGAAATCTGTATCTTGTGACTGCTCTGACTGCACAGGTTGCTACAGCCTTTGCCAGGGCATGGGGCCTGCAGTTGGGAACACACATTTCTTTTCAGAAGTAGGTCACTGGGCAGTGGTACAGAGCAACCTACTTTCAGGAGAGAAGAATCTGGGGTCAGGGAAATGTTTCCAACGAATCTGTACATTCTGGAACAAAAGCTGGATCTGGTTTTAATGTCCTAGCAACGAAGCATCACTTTTACATGAAACAATCTGTTTATCTTTAGCTACCAGGTTTAACTTGGGACAGCCAGACAGGCCATCACAGGGTGTGTGCAAGTCCAGTTACTGTTCTATGTCCAGACAAAAATCGGGCTGCTTGCCACAAGGAGGAAAAAAAAAAAAAAAAAAAAAAATATTAATATAT
>VXBI01011377.1:175133-234273 GCA_013397375.1 Toxostoma redivivum
TATATTCCTATCTCATAACATTACTCATACCTGCCTCTCAGTGTGTATGATGCAGTATATTTTATAAGTATATTCTATTTATAGATATGTATCATTCTATTTACATGTTTACAGTTGTGGAGATAAATATAATTTCCACAAGCCTGTAGCAGTGCAGTAAGATCCAGGCTTGGCTCAGGTTCCACCCACGAGACAAACAGACCCGTGGCATGTCACTGCTTGTCCCCATGCTGCCAGCCTGGAGGGTTACACAAATAGTGAGTCAGAATTCAAAGTACTGTGAGATTGACTGTGATATTCTGAGATTACCAAAAAAAGACAACTCCCTCGGTTTTGTTTTTATAGCCTTATGCTAAAAATACCTTCACTAAACAAAGTTTTTAAGAAGCCACCAACTTCAGGAGCTAAAAGAAGAAAAAATTTAAGAAAAACAAATAGATTGGTAGTAAAAAGATGAAAATTAGTGAAACTCTTCTGTCTCCCTGTTTATCTAAAGCGTATTTTAACTTTGTAGGACACATGGGATTCAGCTTTCAGATCTGTGCAGCCACGATAAACAGGCTGGGTGACCCAGAGGGACATGTGACAGCTCGCTGTGCTCTGCTGGAAGGAGACGTCCAAAGGGCATTTTATAAAGGGCTGAAATCACAGGTTTGTGCCTGCGTGTGTGCCAGTGAAAGCAACTGCTAATAACTCTAATAACTCTGTTCTAAAGCTCCTTGTGTGCGTCTCCCGCTCTGCCTCCTGCCCGGGAATGTTTTGGATCCCATCCAAGCTGCAGTGCAGGGAGGGAGCTGCTTTGTTCACCTCCTCTCCGCTGCCTCTGAGCACACTGAGCTTGTGCTCTCTGGACCGAGCTTTTCCAGCAAAACACCAAAGAAGTTCCTTGAAAAACAAGGCAGACAGAAGAAGAAATGGCAGAAGAAACAGGCAGAGGAAATGAGTTCTAAACCGCTGTTAATCATTGTTAGGATGTTGAACAGAACGTCTGTAACAGTGAACAAAAACAAACACTGTCAAGGCCGTTCTGAACAGCCCGGGGGTGTCACCTCCTGCATTTTGTTTTCAGATCCAGCTTGGGTCCTTTGATGGCGAGGAAAATGTCTGGAATGTTTCCCCCTCCACCACAGGGAGACTAAAACCCAAGCACTGCCATTTTCTCCCTTGAACAAACCACGTACTTTGAACCACCTCAGGTTTTTTAAGTGTGCTGTCAGCTGTACACAACTCCTAGTTCCCTGCTTATTAGATATAAAAAACATCCACAGTTCCTAATTCTCTTTCACCCACAAACATGTAGTTGCTTTCAGTGCTGCTTTGGGGATAAAAATGCTCTTCCAGGCAGAATTTCAATGCTGGCTGTGAGCCAGGGCTGCAGAGCTGAGTCATTGTTATACAAGCAGAGCGCTGAGATGGCACAGAAAAGCCCCTTTGTACTTTAACTGAACACGTCAGCTGCTGTTGGCCTTTGAACATCACAAGACACCTACACAGAAGCAACTGTAATTTACTGGATTTTTCCAGTAATTTTACTTTGTCCACCCCATCATCTGTCTGGATAATTCTTCCTTTTCCACTTTGCCTCTCAAGCTTAACAGCAAATGCATTTTTCATCAAGCTGTTGGCCTCTCCTAAAGCCTGGCAAACATTGCATCAACTTTGGAAGCAGTGAAATGAGAGATGTTAACTCTCTGGGCACTGGGAAGGTGCTGCCCAGGTACACTGACAATACAACATTTCACTACTGAAATTTAGGGCTTTCAGCTAAGAATATATGTGACATTTATCATTATCCAGAGTTCCACCGTAAAGCTCTGGAATTGGTTATTTATGTGAGACTCAGTTTTGTGTTTTGAGTCCTTCATGATAAAAAATGAATGAGGAAAGATAATTTCTTCACTATGGCATTTTGCACTTCCATTTTTGTCCTCCAGTTCTTTATCCAGAAACATCAGGGGAACAGAACTCAGCTTCTCAAAACAGCTTCTGCATTTAAAATAAACTAATTGTGGAGAGGCACAGAGAGTGACAGATTTGCAGATATTACATGGACAAACTCACTCCAATTTTCTCCTGGAACTCCTTTTTGAGCGTGTACGAGTGCTGGTGACTCCTGTCTTACAAAGGGACATTTGTGTGAATTTAAATAGCTAACCCTTAAAATGGGCTCCTAAAATTCCACTCTGGCATTCAGAGTGTTGAGTTCAGAGTTTTTGGGACAGGACAGGACAGACTGTGAGTGGTGCTGGCCATGCCCGAGAGGAGATAAATCCCTGCTCAGCCAGCACAGGCTCAGTTTCAGTGCCTTCCCAGTTTCACCTCAGTGACTTTTTCCTCCCAAAATATGAGGTGACTGATATGTTACCTGGTCTGTCTAAAGGTCTGGGAGTGGCTCAGATCAGGAGCTGCAGATGAATTTGTCACGCAGGGTGTATTCTCGTGCTTCCATTAGAATGAGTAACCAGAGCAGATGTTCGAGTAAGGGATAACAGGAAATTGTAACTCGGTGCCCTTTCCTATCATCAGAGAGGTGCTGAGCCACAGGATTCTTATGCAAATGCGGGCATGTGCCATCTCGGGAGGCAGCCTGAACACGGAGTCACATATTTTTAAATTTGTTTTCCAGACCAGAGTGCTGAAGGATGTTTATTCATCACTGTCCTCTTGCTTTGCCATGTTCCTGGCTCTTTGCCTCTCAAGACTCAGCTCACTTGTTTACATCTTTCCCCTTCTTGGAAAGAGCAAGACATTAAGTCCTGTTGACTACAGATTCTCAATTATATGTCAAACAAAAGATGTTTCCAGTCCTGTAACACTGGGCACAAAGATTTGTCATTGGAGTGATTATTTTTTTCCCCAACCAATTGTGACTTGGACACCTCCAAGTTTTGTACTTTTCCCTGCATTGCTAGTTTTACTTCAGAAACAGCATCTGGTTTCAGTGTTCAAAAATAACCTTTTGTAAGATATTTACCACTAAAGGGGAGAGTTCACATTTTCCTATTTTTTTGCTGCTGTTGCTTATTTGGTTGATTGTATTGGTTTTGGAGTGGTTTTTTGTTGTTGTTGTTATTTTTTGGTTTTAGTTGGGTTGGGTTTTGTTTGTTTTTGGTTTTTTGGGTTTTTTTTGCTTTTTAAGGTATGCACTCTCTTATTTTCAGTTGGAAACAGAATTAGTGAAAAGCTAATGGGAATCCTGCTAGCAGCCATTTCTCTGCAAAGCTGCCACAATGACTGCAAACCTCAGGAAGGCCTAAACACACTTCCAAAGGCACATCCTGTGCTGTCACAGTAATGCTGTGTCTAAATGAGGGCTGCTCATAGCAGACAAATGACACACCACAATTCCAGCAGCACCTCGGGTCTGCTGAGCACCTTCCCGTCTGTGAATATGGGAGGCATCGTGTTCAGAATGACAGGGAAAACCTCGGGCTTGTGCCTGTGGATGACTGGCATGCCTGGCTCAGCCCTGGAATCAGAAAATCACAGAATCCTTAAGGCTGGAGAAAAATTCTAAGATCATCAAGTACAACTGTTAACCCAAGTTCACCACTGAACCATGTCCCCAAGTGCCACATCCAAGATTTCTTGAACACTTCCAGGGCGGGTGGCTCAAGCGCTCCCTTGGGCAGCCCATTGCATGCCACAGGGTGGCCAGCAGGCCCAGGACAGTGACTGTCCCTGTGCTGGGCACTGCTGAGGCCACAGCTCGAACCCTGGGCTCAGCTTTGGGCCCAGCACGGGAAGGGGGACATGGAGAGGCTGGAGCGTGTCCAGAGAAGGGGACGGAGCTGGGAAGGGGCTGGAGCAGCAGGAGGGGCTGAGGGAGCTGGGGGGACTCAGCCCGGAGAAAGGGGAGCTCAGCGGGGACCTTCCCCCTCCCTACAGCTCCCTGTGCCGAGCGGGGATCGTTCTCTTCCCCAGCTAACATGGAAGGATGACAGGACACGGCCTCAAGCTGTGCCAGGCCAGCTTTAGGCTGGATATGAGGAACAGATTCCTTCACTGCGCGTTCCCCGCTTTGTACCCCAGCCCCTCCCTGTCCTGCTGTGTCCCGGTGCCCCACGGTGCCGCTGTGTCCCCATAGCCCCTCCCGTGTCCCTTCCGTATCCTCTCCCGTGCCCTCCCCGGTGTCGCCGTGTCCATCCCGTGTNGCGGGCGGGACGCGCCGGGCCCGGGGCAGGAATGCGGGGAGATCCCCGGACGGAGCCAAGGCGGAACCCCCCAGGCCCAGCGCCATCGATCTGGGGGCGCAGAGCGGGCGCTGGGCCGCCTTCCAGGAGCGGCACCGGCTGAGCTGCGAGGAGGCAGCGCGGCTGCTGCTGGACGCGTAGTGAGTAACGGGGCCGGGGCTGCTCCGCGCTCCTGCCCCAGCCCCGTTAATGGCAGCGTTCTGTGCGCGGCATCTGAACAGCCGGGCCCGGCAGCTGCCGGGAACGGGGGCCGCGGGTGGAATGGGGAGGGGACGCATGCACCACGAGGGAAAAAAAAAAAAGCGGTTTTCTGTGCTAAAGCTTCCCGTGTTTTACGGGTTTCCCGTGGAAAATGCCCCTGGGGGCTCCGCGGGGCTCAGCTTCTAAATCTCCACCCATTTCCTGTGCTCGCTCTGTGCAGAGCGCGGCACATCAGAAACTGTCCGTGGGAGGCAAACTCTGGAAGGAAAATGGTTTTTTCCTTTGCATTTTGCGATTGACCTGCACGGTGACTGCTCAGCTGCTATGGAGGCGGCTCGGGGAGGGGGACAAGCACCGGCTCAGAAATTCCTTGGTCATAAAGTTCCTCTGCAATTACAACCCAAAATAAAAGACATTTCAAATATTATGTAGAATCCAGTTATCTCTGTTTTCCCCAGCTTTTAAATGCAGAAATATTAATGGTGTTGGAGAAACTATGGGGAAAATTGTGGGGAAATTCAGTTCTCGGTTCCAAGCAGTTTGTTTTGAGGTAATAGCCCTGGTTTCTGTGTAGGGTTGTGTATGGATACAGCTGTAGGGTCAGCAGTGTGACCCGGAGTGTGGTGGGGAGCTGTGTTGTACAGAGTGGAGTCCTCAAAGTGGTGCTCTTCTTTCCTTTTCACCATTTTAATTAAACCACAAAAGCAATTGCTGCAGAGGACAAAAGCCATCCTCTACCTCATTCTGACACGTTATTAAATACATTTGAGTGCATACATTTCTTGGTGTTCTGCAACAGCTCAAGAACTGAATAATGTTGTGTATAACCTTACTGTTTTCTTGGGCAAAAAACAAGAGAGGATGATCCCAAAAGCTCTGTTGTGTCTCTCTCCAGTGAATACAGGGGTTTGGTGAAGCACACAGGAGGCTGTCACTGTGGAGCCGTCCGCTTTGAGGTCTGGGCTTCAGCAGATCTGCACGTGTTTAACTGCAAGTGAGTTGGTTTGTTCCCTGTTCCCAGAGATGAATGTCAGCTCTCTGCTCTTCCAGCCTTAAAGCTAAAGATGAGACAGCTGCAGAATACCCTCTGAGCTGTTTCCATAGGATTTACCCCTAATTATGTCCTGATCCACTAGGAGATCAGTGTTGGTGATTTCAGGTGCTACTTTGGGCAGGACTTCATGTCTCACAGCCGGGCTCACACAGAAAGTGTCAGGAGAGATCTAATGAGTCCAGGTGCTCAGCCATCTGCTTTCTGTTTCCTCTCATGCAGGGGGCTCAAAGCACATTGGTCTTTTTTTAACTTGTTCTTCTCAAGTGACATTACAGCTCTGACCACATGTGCCTCGAAAACACTCTCTGGCTTCACTAGTGACCCCTCTTTGCCTGCAACTCATTTGCTTCCAGCTCATGGGTGAACTTCTGAACTTAAGTTTCTTTTTTGCAAGGTAATGAATGTTGACAAAATTGCCCAAGCGTGCTCTGAACCATTAAGTGGATTCCTCAGGGATAAAATTTGTCCTCAAGAGTTGTGTGTGAGAATATCTTACTGGGGTACCTGTGTAGGATCAGTCTGTTCACAGGTGTACTCAGCCAAACACTACTGACACCACTTTTGCCACTTACCTCTGAGCCATTCTAGCTGTCAGTGGAATTTCTGGTGTCAAGAAGTCTGGTTGCTGCTCTACAACCTGTCCACTTCTAGAAAGGTCTCCTTTTTCTTTTACAGTTGCAGCATTTGCACAAAGAAACAGAACAGACACTTCATTGTGCCAGCGTCGCGTTTCAAGCTGCTAAAGGTAGAGTAAGAACACAGTAGGAGCATGGCCATGAGCATGAGCAGTGTTACCCTCAAAGAGCCAAGAACAAGCTGTTTTCTACCCTAAGTTTGGCTGGCTGGGGGAAATGGCTGCATTTTAAGCTGTTTGGTGTGGTTGTGTTAGTGCATCTTGTTTAGAGCTCTTGCAATTCCCTGGCCTGACTGTTATGGACACTTGTACATACAAAGCACAGGGGTTAGGAAAGGAGCAGGAAAGCACAGCTCTGTATCTCAGATAAAGACAGCAAGATGGCATTTTAAATTGTACATTTCTTAGCTACAGGCACAAAGTAATTAATCCATCTGTCCAATCCATGGAAAACTTATAGTGCTTTTCCTTTGCTTAGGGTGCTGACAATTTGACAACATACACCTTCAACACACACCGTGCCCAGCACACCTTCTGCAAGACCTGTGGTGTTCAGAGCTTTTATACTCCTCGTTCTAACCCTGATGGTTATGGTAGGTAAAAAGCAAGCTGTGCTAACCAGTTAACCACCAAGCAAACTTTAAATAAAGGCTCCACTGAATGCTGACATGACAGCAGTGAGCAGCATGTGTCCTAAGAGTTTGTTCCTAAAGTGTTAATAAACACCTGGATCTGCAGTCTGAACCTGTATCTACTTCATAAAAAAATCAATCTTACCTATAATGTGTGGGCTGCTGTCTGTGACAGGATTCTCATCCAGGCTCCTCAGCCTTACAGCAATAGCATTTACAATCCCCTGAGATGCCCCAGCAGGCATCTCCCACGTTTTATGAAAAGCAGGTTTCTGTGTACTCTTTCTTCAGGAATAGCTCCCCACTGTCTGGATGATGGCACAGTGCAGACCATTATTACAGAGGATATCAATGGCAAGGAATGGGAGAAAGCAGTGAAGGAACATAAAACCATCAGAGACATGTCAAAACCCTGACACACCCTTCTAGCAGCCTTGGGAGCACTGCCATGGAACTGCAGTCTGGGTTTCCTGGGTGATGGTGAAATCAATCTCTACATTACTGTTACCTGTTCTCAGTTTCTTAAATAAATCTTTCTATGCTGATTGTCTCATTCTTTTGTGATGTTCAGTTTTCAAACTGCCTCTGCTCTGGAATCCACTGCAGGATTGCTAGTTTGGCACTTTGTCTTCAGCTGTGCTAAAGTTTAAATCACAATACAGAAGACCTCATACAGTCACTTGCACCTCATTCCTGTGTCCTGCTGAGACTCTTGTGAGTTGATTTTTAGCCCTATTGTGAATCAAGAATAGAGCTCATATTTCAGGAGGGACAATGTGAAGGTGGAACCTGCAACACAATGTGTATAAAAGAAGCAACAGCAAACATCAGTGCAATTAGAAAAAATTACATTATTTCTGATGTTTTATTCAAAAGCTTTGGTTATTTTAATTTCTGACTGAATAACAAAGATGTTGTGGCTGTGGCATCTGTGGAGATAGCATGGTCTTTGAAAAGCTACTCTTGATATCTGGATTTTACAAAAGCACCAAGGGAGAGTTGCCAAGCAGTCCTTGCAGCTCTATTTTCCTGGGGAAACAGTTTGTGCCATATCTTCTTCAATGCAGAATCCTCCAGGGCTTGACTCCCAATTAAAGCCAATCCAAATTTCTCATCTTATTTAAGCTTCTATGGTGAGAAAATAGAGTAGCTGTTAATCCTGTTCTCAATGTATCAGGCAACAAGATACTCAGAAGAAGTTCACCCAGCCTGGGTTTTACAGTGTGGAGAATGCCACACAAAGAGCACCCCATCCTGTTGAGCACCTACAACAGGAACTTTCTCAAGTCCTGGGCCTGGCACAGTTGTTTTTTCGCTCATTCTTTACTCCTGTGAGTGATGTCCTGTCAGAGCAGGCGCAGTGAATTGACCACGAGGTAACGAGAGAAGAGCAGGTAGAGCTGGCGGAACCAGAGGAGTTGGCTGCGATGGCACCTCATGGCTCTCTAGGAGGAAAAACAGTGCAGAGAGCATGACAAGAACGTTCCAGAGCTGATGTGAGGGCAGTTTCCTGCTCCTGCTGTGAGGGCCAGTGCCCATTTATAGGACAGCCTGTTTTCAGTGAGCAGGGAGAGGTGGAAAGCTGCCCAAGCTCTGGGCCTGTCTGACCCCGAGTCTGGTGTGGTGCTGCCAGATGTTCAGAGGGTCCTGCACCAAAGGACACTTTATGTGTCCCTTCTAATTCCTCCTCCCCACATGATCTCAGGCCTGGGGAAGTGTTCACATGCTGGGAAGCAGGAGCCTAATAGGTGTGTCTGGGAACATCTCTGCTCCTTCTGACCACACACTGCCAGCTGCAACTGAGTCTATTTATAGTGCACCAGCCTAGAAAAGGTCAGATTTCAGGAACAAAAATACATGGGAATAATGACTACCACCTTTATCCAAGCTGTTTCCATAAATAATTGTATCTTTTAACAGCCTCAGAAGCAGGAAAAGTCTGCAATTCGTGAATTAACAGCACTGTTTGCTGGGTAAATATTTTCATGCTATGAAAAGCGAGCTAATCAGATTCTGATATAGTGAACTGTGGGGTAAATGTGTGAGATCCTGTGCAGCAAAATAGTTTAAAAATGTATAGTAAAGGGAACTTGTGAAGAGCTTTGGACCACAAGTTCACAGGCTGTCTCCATCTTTAGTGAGAGCTGTGATCCAAGAATGCTGTTCCTGGCATGCAGTCATGCCAGGCTTTAACAGGCCACTCACATGTTCAGAATACTGTGTTGGATCCAGTTTCCTTTGAAATACATCCTACATCCTGGAGACTGTAAAACTCAGTACCCTGTGACTTTCTGAGCTGCAGATCTGCTCAGCCCTGTCCTGTCATGCAGCACAGGAGGTAACCTGGCTTGTCCATGTTTTTAAAATCACTGCAGACATTCCTCAGTGACATTTATAACCTATGCATACAACTACTGGCATTCCCTGGGAATATGACACTTGTGACTAAAGTGTTCACAATGACCATAAGCCACTCAAACAGGTCAGGCAGGTGCCACATATCTCACCTTGGCTTGCTCAGTCTCCTCCTCTGTGAGGATGAAGAGTGCATCCCTGGGCAGGAGGCAGGAAATGAGGACATCCAGGAAAGAAATGTACTTCCTGCAGAGATTTACTGTTTCCAGCACGAGCACCCGGCACCCTACACAGGGAAAGAGGATAAATATTTCAAAACAACAGCATTCTTGTAAGGTGCCCTTTTCTCCAGGCTCAGCAGCTCTTTGCAGCTTCCCTGTGCTGCTGGCCTTGGGAATCTTCTTTTGTGTGAAAGGGAAACAATTTCTGATGCTCCCACCAAGATTTCTTTGTGCCCAGTGCACATCCATGACCATTTGTATTGGCTTTCATGCTGTATGTGACCCTTTGTTCTGGTTCTTGTTCTGTAACAGCCTGTGGAAAGCAAAGCTAGCATTAAATATGCCAAAAACTGAGTGGTTTTTTTGCTTTTAATTTAAATTCTTCCTGTATAATTAGGCTCAAAAAAATAGGTACAGATGATTCTCTGAATGCTGACACTATATCATATAATGGAATTTTAAAACAGTAGATTCTGGTTCAGCTACCAAAATGAAATTTCATCTTTCTATTCCAATTCTTAGCTACAGGATAAATATTTACAAGCCTCAGGAATCAAATATTAACACAGGCAGGCAGTTACATTTTAACAGAGTTCCTGAATTCATTGTTCAGATGTTTGTGATGAAGCAGATGAAGGTAACATGTTTCAAGATTCTGCTGATTTTTTTTCTGTTTTAAAGATCCCTCTGAACTCAAAAGTTAATTGTTTTTTTTTTTTTTTTTTATCATGGTTAAATTGTCTTCACTAATGAGTTCAGAGCTACTGATGGTCCTGTTAAGAGCCTGTAGCTCTCAAGGGAGCTGCTTTGGGATTTCCTTGGCTTGGAAGCTGCTGTGATTATGTTCCACACTTCCCACATTGTATTCAAGTTTGACAGAAGAGGCCGAAGTCACAGTTTACACAGGTGGTCAGACATGCAATTCGATTTACAATGAGATTTCCTTCAGTGAGCCCTGAAACAGTGAAACTACACAGAAGAGACAGAACAAAGCTCTCATGGACTCCCTCTGGCACATCTCCAGGATCTTTCAATTACTTTTTTTCTTTTCTCCAAGGGTGTTGTTCCAACTTTTCAACAGCCTCTCCCAGTCTCCAAAGCAAGACTGGTTAACTCTTCATCTCAGTACCACAGAGGCTCCAGGGCCGTGCTCCCATTCCATTGAAGAGGACACGGGACATTGGGACCTGAGTCCCAGCAGGTCACACAGAGCACTCACACAAGTGACTTTCTCCTGCTGTGGGCAGCCACGGGAAGGGCTCTCAAGGGCCCTCAAGGGCAATCACGGGAGTTTCACCGGACCGGGCAGTGCCGGGAAGCAGAGGAAAATCCCAGCTGGAAGCGGCGGGCGGTGCTCGGGAGCTGCCGGGAGGTGGCGGCGTCCGCCGGGGAGGGGACACGGAGAGCGGGAGCCGGAGAGCGGGACCCGCATCCCTTCAGCACCTCCTGTCCCCAGTGCCGTGTCCCCACTGCAGTGTCCCCACTCCAGCGTCCCCACTGCCGCAGCCCCGGCCCCGCAGGCTCGCGGAGCAGCTGCTGGGACGTGCGGGAATGCGGGGCTGTGGGACCGGCACGGCCCCGACACTTCCTGCCCGCGAACCTGAGCCCCTGTCCCGCTCACAAGGACAAGGGACAGGCGGAGCTGCTCGGCTGCCATCAGTTCCAGCTGCTCTCCCAAGGGATGCTCTGCAGGCACAAGTGCTGCAGTCGCTCACACAAGTGCCCTGACACTCCTTTAATCCCACTTGGAAACATTTCTTGTTTCCAAAGAGCAAACTTGGAAGGAAACTGTGATGTGCTGTGAGTGGGGGAATCATTCTTCCCCCTCCTCTGCAGAGATCCTCTGGGCTGCTGCTGGGGTATTTTCAGAAGGAAGAATTAGTACAGTGCTGCTCCTGTCGTCAGCATTCCTTTGCTTTTTAACCACAGGACAATGGATCTTTCCTTTCCTGGATGACTTTAATGGACTCTGTCAATGCCACATCAATTTCTACTCACAGTGATAGAAAGAGAGACCTAACACCACTCTCTGAATCTTGGGCTGCTCTGTTAACCAAATGTGTTCTCCCTTTCCTCAATTTTTTTCTCTGAGAAATATTAATTTCCTGCAGCAATTGCACTCTTTTGTTCCCCAAAGCTCAGCAATAAGGACTCAAAACCACGGCAAGTGATTTCAGTGTGGATGGCTCTGACCAGCTGGGTCCTCCTCGGTCAGATCAGGTGAAGTGGTGGCACCCAGGTCCCCAAAAAGAAGGGCACTGTAAGAGCCCTCTGTGTCAGTGATCCAACCAGGATTTCCATGTGCTGACAGCAAAGCCTGCTCTGCATGGCAATGTGAGATGAAATGCAGCAGGGAAGGAATGTACAGTCCAGGGAGGGATGGAAAAGGCTTCAGAGAAACAGGCTGCTCCCTGCCAAGCGGGGTAAGAGCAGTGCTGCCATTGAGGAGTCTGCTCCTGTGACACCAGCAGGTGAAGCTTTTCAGAGCCTGTCATGCCTGTGACCTGGGCAGGATGGGATTAGCAGTGTAATGCAACCTCTCCAGGTTGGCAGAAAGGGCAGGATCAATATAGCTCATGGATTAGGCTGAGAATAGAAGTGTGTGAAGCCTGCAGCCTGCTCAGCTTGGCTTTCCACTTCCAAATCACTCAGGCAGCAAGGATGCCTAGAATGAGGAGCTTCTGAGCAAGCACTGTGTGTGCTGCAGGCCTGCACTGCTCCTGATGGAAGGAGGCACTGGTTCTTTTGGAAGAGCACTGGTTATAGCTGGCAGGGGCCAGTGGAGGGGTGGGAGCACATCCAGCAGTTGTCTTGGCTTCTTGAAACAAGTGCTTGTGCCTGGGCTGGAGAACTTGATTACAGATTATAAAAAGTCTGTTGTGTTTGTACTGGCTAAAGGCATTAGAAAGCAAAGCAGGATATTTAGGGTGCTCATTTGCATATCACTGAGGCAATGCAAGGCTTAGCTGGCTTTTGCATTTGCAGGGAGATTTTCTGTGGATTCCCTGATCACATGGGCTTACACAGGCTCACCCACAAACAGCTCCCTCTTACCAACAGCAGCACAGCACTTTTCCATGGCCTGAACATGCCTTTCAGCTCCATCCAGACAGCCTCAATCCCAGCATCACTCTTGTTTCATTAAGCCCCTCTGATGCACAGCCCTGCACGCCTGCCAGATCAAATTATAAATACTGGGAATTTCAATGAGACTGGAACTATATTTGGAAAGGCTTAGCATAAGCAGCAGCATGGGAGCTCCCCGTTCCTTTGGTGTTTGTAGGTCATGTCAGATGTGATGTAATCAGAGCAGCAAGGCTTGCACAGAGCTCCAGCAGTCTCTTGATGCTGCTGGAGAAATGGAAATGTTCTCTATATGTGGGTCTATTTCAAACCTGAATGGATTTGAGGCACAGCCCACATTCAGGACCAGAGTGAAACCTGCATGAGCAGCACATGAAAGTGGCTCGGTGTAGATGGGGCCTGACAGGCAGCAGTGACACCAACCACTGCAGCTCCTTGTCCTTTGTGCTGCACACAGCACACAGAGCTCTGCTGCATCCCAAGGCTGAACAAAGACAAGGTCCTAGGAATGAAGCTGGCACTAATACTCCTCTTTCATGAACTGGGGAACTGAAGGGACTAGAGCTCAGCTTAAGGGCATCCTGCCATCTTGGCTCATACTGTCTCATTAGGCCTGCAACTTCCTGCTAGCAGAGAATTAAAACTGATTTGCTGTGACTCATTCAAATCCTACAATGATTTGGGAATTAGTATTGAAGGAACACAGCCTGGATGGCTGCTGAGGGAGCAGCAGGTTCACTGGGTGGGCCTGGCTGAGCCACCTTCCTATGCTCTGTCCAAAGAGCTGAGTGACAGCTTTGTGCTTAAACGAGGGCCACACATTTGTCCCTGGGCAGGCACTGTTTGCTAGAGATAAAGGCTGCAGCTCTGCTCTAGAAAAGGGGTCAGGAGCAGCTTCCTTCTGTATTTTGTTTCTTTCCTTTTCCTACTGTACAGAGAATTTCTCAGAGATTCTTGCTCACAGGTGGAAGAAGGCAGTACCATTTGTTGTGCCACTGCAGATTTCAGATTCCTTTCCTGAGCACATTTTGGTGGAGGCTTAACTTTCTACATGCAAATATTTTTGGCTAAGTGGGTAATTGTTTCTGAGGCTTTTGTCACAGAAAAGAAAAAAGACTTGAAAGCAAGATGTGACCAAAAACTCTGTGACTAAGCTGAGGGACCTGGAGAGAGCACTCAAATTCACCTGCAAAGAGGCACAGGCCAGACACTGCACCACACCACTGAGGCAGGACAACCCCAGGGGACTGAGAAGTGACTGCAGAGAAGCCTGAACTGGTAAAAAATTGCAGGAAGATAAAAGTTCAGCTTTGGGTTTCCCCTGCAGTGCAGGGGTGAGTTGGGCAGCTGGAACCCTGGACACAACAGTGATGTAAAGAACTGCAGGGTGGGGATGTGAGGTGGGATGGGAGGTGATGGACTCCTACCTTCAGGTAACTTCCCCTCTGAATGCAGGTACCTGTGAAAGAAGAGAAAGAAGAAACAAGGGGGTCAATACTCAGTGGAATTACTCAAACCCTGATTTTACAGGAATAAAATCCTGCACATTAAACCAGCCCTTTTCACTTAGCACACAGTGACAACAGCCAATCTTGTGAAAACTTCAGGAGCCCTCCTCAGCCTGCACCTCAGGCAGGGCTAAGCCTCATTCCCCACATTATTCTGTCATTCCTTTCCTCATCCTGGCTGCTGGGACACATCACAAATAAGCTCCATAAATCAAATCCACTCTCAGACTTCTCAAGGGAAACCCAAGAGGCTGCCAAAGGCTGTTCACCCCTGGGAGCACCTCTGGCTGTTTAAAGCCCAGGCTCTGCTGGCCAGGGACATTGTCTCAGTGGCTGCTCCAATTTGGGCACAGCTCTTTTTTTCTAAGCCAGGCTGGCACTGGGACATCTGAGAAGCTGCTCTGGCTTTTTGCTCACCAAGACTTTAACCCTTTCATGACTTTGTCCTGGAAAGTCTCTGTAGCAACACAGAACAGGAGGACCAAGAATGGGAGACGTGAATGGTGATGGCACTTCCATCAGGAAGAGTAAGCAAACGACCCTGGGATGGTGAGGGCATCAGAGGGTGTTAATTCAAATTCCTTTCTTAATTCTCTTGTTTTTTCTGCTCATGGCTTGGGAGCACTGGAGCTGACATTCCCATCCTGGATTTGGCCCACGGCAGGGCTGGGAAGCAGCAGGTCTCCAGCAGATGGCACTCAGGGCTGTCCCACACCCAGTCCTGCTCTTCCAGGAGAAAAAGAAATCCAAACAATGGAACATTTGCCAAAAGGAGAAAGGAAATAATAATAAAAAAAAAGTTACTTAACCCTGTGTAATATTTAAAGAGATTGTTATCACTTATAGTGGTGTATCTAACAAAGGACAATGTGCCAGTTCATGTGTAAATCAGCCAGGATAAAACATGCATTATATGTAAACTGCTGTGTTTCTCCAGTCACTTTCAAACTAGGATTATCTCCGGCTGTTGGTTAAGTTCAAGGAAAAGGATTAGCTACACAGGCCTAGACAAAATAGGAAGCACTGAGTGATGAATACCTAATGCAATACAAAGCAAAAGTCAAGCCAGAAATGCAGGTCATGACAGAACTCAAACAGCAATCAGAAAACATATTTAAACAGATTCTCCTGTAAATGGTGTCCTCTACTCCAGAGCCAAAGCAATGCCATTTCCTACTAAACAATGGCCTTGGAATAGTGACTTGGCCACCTTCTGCCCCACCACTCCAGTCTTACTGCTCTGACAAAGATTGTTAAATGTTGCCTTGTAATTTAAATATCTCCATTAATATCTCCTCTGCTCTTCTGCCAGAGGTTTCTTCCCCCACAAGTGGAATCTGGCCACCCAGAGAAGTGATTCAGCACTTGGTACAGTTAGCAGGGTGGGAACCTTTTAGAATAAGCTTGGAGAGATAAAGCAGCGAGCAGTTGTGAAATTTGGCAAACTCTCTGAAGGCCCAGTGTCTGTTCTGGTGTGCTGCTCTGCCATGGAGGCACCTTCAAAGCACTGAGCTGCTCCAAGAGGGAACTAATAATAACCATTCCTGTCACTAGAAACAGGAGTGAGAGATCCAGCTCATATGGAAACGTTTCAGCAGGAGCAGGGAGCATCTTCAGCAGGGAAGAAAAGTGTGATTCAGCAGCAAATTAAGGAGTTTGTGCTTGTGTAAAGGTTCAGGGAGACATAAACTGTGTTTGGTTACTGAAAGGTCCTCAAAAGTGCTGGCAGCAGACCTGTCACTCATCTGGAAGAACAGGCATGAAGAAACTGCATCTCTCCTCATTCTTTTTGTCCCAATCCAAATGCTTCAATTCTCAGCAAGGCTCAGTGCAGAGCCCTGGGAACGGGCTCCACCCAGCTCTGTGTGCAGAGGAATTGCAGCCTTGCTCATTTGTATTTCTCTGTGGTTGCAGAGAGAGAGAGAAACACGAAGCTCTACCTCCTGCACACGTTCACAAAATGAGCCAATCCTCTCCCAAATTCATCTTCTTGCTCCCATCTCCACCCTGCTGGAACATCTCCATGGGACACTTCCAAGTAGGGAAGAGGTTACAGCTCTCAGTTGTTGCCATTTTGGGAATGTTGTTTTACAGATTGGACTTGCTGTGGTTTGGGTGAAATGAAAGAGTTTGGCATAAAATCTCAAAAAGTAAAACACAAACAGGCTCTTTTTCTGGAGATTTTTCCATGTGAGTGTTGTTTTTTGGTTTTTTTTCCCGGAGAGACTTTTTATAATCCTTTTTAAACATAAAGTGGCTGAAGGTGGCTCATTCCCACCCACTGCCCAAGTGCCAGAGCCTGGTGATTACAGGGCACCTCTCCCTGCATCCTCTCTGTTATGCCTCTGGTAGGTTCAGATCCACATGTGAGACCCTCTGCACTGAAGAATTTGGGAAGGCTATGAGCCATCCAAAGGCTCCAACCATTTCTGCCCTGCATTTCAACCCCAGCTCCTCCCTCAAGGCCCAGCTGCTTTGAAGGCTGTTGCTGTCTGCAGCCACCAGCTCCATCTGCTCAGCAGAAACACTGAAAGGGCCCAATGCCTCACCCTGCAAACTGCAGGACTGAACTTGCTCCCAAATTCCCTGTCTTTACTCAGGCACCCTCCAGGAAAAGAGTGAGTGGATCAGCTCCTCTGTGGCACTGACCAGTGAAACCTCCCAAGCTGTTCCAAGAAGGAACAAGCTAAGATGGAGCTGAAACCTTGGTCCTGGGGAGCACAGAACTCCTCTGGGGCTCATGCCCATGAGGGTGTGTTACAGTTTGGGTGATGCTCTGTTTGATGAGAAGCTGTTCATTGAATTCAATGACTTCACTTTCCAAATAGTTTCCCAAGCCAGAGGCAAAACCCTTCACTGAACTGACTGCTGGCTGCTGTGGAGCACTGGGGAAATACAGTTTTGGAGAGCATGGCAAAGAATGGATGTCTTAAAGCTGCATTGGGGCTCCATTCAGGATCCCAGCCTCTAATCTGCCCGATTAATCTGATGGAACAGATGTGAAGGAAGAAGAACAGGCAGTCTCCTAGGAATCACAGAGACATTAGAAGGATATACTTGCCAGATGTTGGATGTTTGCTCTCTGGAATGCCTCCTCCCACCCTAACTGGACTTTTTGGCTCCATTTCCATGCACCCTGAACTACACTGTGGAGCAACACTTTGTACAACACTGCTCAGGCACTCTGTACTCACATCTGGGGCAGTGGCAAAAGATGGTTCTGCCAGTGGCAATCCAGAGACCTTCCAGCTGGCTCTGTGCTTTGGGCCTTGCACTGTCTAGGAGAAGAATGTGCAGTGTCACTGCTCCCCTCACTGCCAGTGACACAGGGAAGGACATTCCTTGAGGATTTTCTTTGGGAAAAAAAACCCAACTTCTTTATGGGGAATCCCTTCTGTGCTGGTGCTCAGTGCTCAGCTTTAATCCTAATAGCTCTCAACAATGTCATGGAAGGGCACTGGGATGAATGAACTTGGTCGAATTAAGGAATGAGGGAAAGGGATAAAGGAATGAGATAAAATCTAGAACTACGTACCCAGCTATGGGATATATGCCAGGGCAAAGAGCTTTGAGGGGAAGTCTCAAGGATAGACAGCAGAGTACAATTCTGTCCCAGCCTTATGGGGACAGTCTGGCTGCAGCCACAGCCATCACTCATAAGCTCCCCCAGGACATTTAAGATCAGTAAAACAAGTGAGAAAAGCATGGGCTGCAGCTGCTGAAAGGAGGGAGAGATCTTCCAGCCCCACACTGCAAGAAGGCACCAAATAAAAATGATAAATGAGATGTCATTCACTGTTATCAAGCTGATCACCCAAACCCAGCTTCTTCCCCTGTCCTTTAAGACCTGGCCTTGGAAATTCAACAGCAATTCAGAGCAGAACTGTGCTTTGTTGGGGTGGGATGCAGTTGGTGGCCTCTGAGAATGTCTCCCACCAAGTGGCATTGGCTGGACACTGCTCTGCTCTTTGTTTCCATACATGGATTTGCAGCTGGCATTTAACCAACCCTGGCCTCAGAGCAGCCCTTCTGCACAATGTCCATGGCATTCAGGAATGGGGCATTCAATGGCCAGGCTGGGACATGGAAGTGCAACAAGGCATTGGTGGCACTCAGGCTGCATCCTAATCAGCTGCTGAGTGATAAAGCTCCCAAATATTATCTCTGCACAGCCTCATTTACAACCTGCCACAGAGCTGGCAAATGTTAAAAAACATCCTGCAGGACTGAGAGGTGTTTTTCCAAATGGAATTGACGAGAATAGGCTCAGCTAATGATTCCTTGATGTAGCTTTTTATATGGCATCATTGATAGAAGTTTTATGGATGCAGTTGCTATAACAACATAATGCACAGTGGTTAAATATAGCAGCTCCTATTTTCCACTCAGTTTGCTCTGCCCTAAGCAGACAAGACTATTCTTTTCTGTTCTAGCTGGGATGAAATGGATTTGATAGCTCACTAAAGGAAACAAGTGGTACAGTTCTTCCTCCTCCTCACAAAGACGATTCTTCTCCATCCTAAGCAAGCAAACAGCAAACCCAACAGCCCCCTGTTTGCCAGGCTACTGGGCAAGAGGGGTTGTTTAAAACCAAAATGCACAGTGACTCATGCAAAACTAAACCACCTTGATACTACATGTGATCTCAGTGCAGGCACTGACTGCAGGAGAGAGAGGTTCTCCAATATTTCTGTCACACAGTATTTACCAAGCTCATTGCCACAGTGCCTAGTGACTGGCCAAATGCTGAGGGGGGATGAAATGACCTGGATGTCACTCCAGACCTGTTCTTCCTTGTGGATGAGTGTAAAGGATCCAACCTCCCATGGCCACAGGGAAAGCTCCTGTTTTGGGGGATAAGAGAGGATGATGTTGCCAAATCAAGCTACAGAAGATTGTTTCCAGTTCTCCCTGCTTTGCTGCAGTGGGTTTTTCTTGGGTTTGGGTTGGGCTTTTTTTCTGTCTAGAAGCCAGAACTGAAATACTCCCAGGGGAGACTGAAATCAAATACCCATTTGTGTTCCTCTCCCATCCTGTTTTTTCTTATTTTTCCCTTACAGAAGAACAAATCCATCCTTGAACCTTGGCATTTCCCAGTTCCTCCCAGATCTGAAGGCCAGGCAGGCACACAGCAGCAGCTGGACACCTGCAAGCTGTCAGGAGGAAGGCTGCTGCAAGGGAAAGAGCTCATTTCTTCTGAGTAGTTCCTGCTCCTTTGAACATAACCTCTGTTCCAGACACTGGAAAGAATATTTATGCCCTTAGCAGACAATACTGAGCATCTGCTCAGCTATGACCACGTCCTGAACTATTTTATTCCTTGAAGCTGTTCAATAATTTGCATCTCCTGAAGCAAGGAGTTGTGGGAGGGGTCACAGAGCCTGTTCTACCCCTGCTCTTGCAGAAGGTAATCTCATGGAAGTGGGCACAAGCTCCCAGAGACTGGGAGCATCCAAAGAGTTGAGGATCACTGCATCAGCCCCCTGCATCATCCCTTCCTCCATTTTTCACAGGGAAGGCAGAACTCTGCAGGACTTGTTTAAAGATGGTTAATAAATACATTGCAGATGATACCTGGAGGGGAGAGGTCGTTTGCCTTTCTCTTGCAATGCAGCAGTGGGGCCCCAGGGGCAGCCACTGCTACTCTGCTGGCACAGGGGGACAGGAGAAGCCTCAGTTTATGCTCCCAGAGCTGCCTGTACTGGCCAACATGTGAGAATTCATCAGGGCACTGAGAGTCAGGAGTGATACAGTCACGCTCTACTTCCTCCATAACACAAACTGAAAAATAATGAGGGCAAGCAAGCCACTAAAAATAAACTTAACCTTTCAGCAGCCACGGCATCACTCCTGCCACATGCAGATGATGGGGCTACCATGATAAATTCTGCTGATTCAGGACTGGAAGGGAGACAAGACACAAACCAGCCTGTAGTTAATGAGAACTGCTCGTGCTCTGGTGTCCCTATCAGCATGGATCTCATCAACCCAGACAATGTTCTGCTCTAGCTGAGGACCAATGCAAAGCTCTGGGTTCAAGGGAATTGTAGACAATGAGCATTACCTGGTAGCATGCTCTGGGACAAGAAGAGGGTTAAATTCCCACTGCACACAAAGGAAACATAAAGCATGAAGGTGAGAAAGTGATTTCTGCACAGCCACAAAGAAAAGACAAGAGTAGAACTGTGATCACAATCAAGAGTTTTCCTTAAATTTCTCATCTATAACTCATCTGCTAACTTGTTTTCCCATGATCTCTTCAGGGTGGAGGAGGACACCTAACAACCTGCCTTTCATTCCTCTGTGTAGGTCACATAGCTGAGTGAGCAAACAGAGCCCTCTGTGCCAGTGCTGCGAGCATTGGTCACCAACCTCTGCTCCTCAGCCATCAGCCTCTGCTCACTCCTCAAACTGTGCCTGACACCATCTCCCCACTCAGCCCAAAGACACTGCTGCCTTTAACTCCACCCCCTCTCCTCTGCTAGGCTATTTCAGAAGTTGCTGGGAAAAGCCATGATCCCCTCTAACACTGCATTCCAGCCATCAAAGCTCTCAGCATCTTCCCAGAGGAGCTGAAGGTCCCAGTATGGGTTCTGTGGAACTGCAGCTTTCTCTAGGCAAGTGAGAAAGGCAAATCACTGTGATGTTGTCAGCAAGGGGAGCCAGAAGAATTTGTTTATTTGAATTGCACAGATGATTCAGAAAACAAATGGGTGCTATAAATACAAAGCTGTACTTGCAGAGTTCTTCTCATGCCTGGGAAAGGCAGGGGCAGCTCTAGAGGAGATCTCTCTAGGACACAGTGAGGTCTGAATGAGCAGAGGGTTAAAGCAAAATACAGTGGCTGTCTTGCCAGCAACCTTTATTAAAAGTGATTTTAATCACTTTATTAAAAAGTGATTTTAATAAAGGGATTTTTGTCTATTAACCTCACCATCAAGACAGAAGGTTCCATAATGTAAGGAATAAAACAGTGAAGGAACTAATTCTAGAAGTGGTAAATAGGGACAACTCCAGTGAAAGAGCAATGTTCTTGAGGCAGAGAGGTAAATTCAGTTACCTGGACAAGATGGCAACATCCTCTGGTGAAGAACTCTCCAAAACCCACCTGCCATCTGCTCAGGCATCAGGTATTCACACACTCTCCTCAAAGCAGAAGTGCAAAGTGATCTGTTTCTTATTTTAGTGGGATCAAGGACAGGAAGAGCAAAGAGGGCCCAGTGAAAGGGAGACTGGCAAGGCTCCAGCCGATGGAACACTAAAAGATGCTGTAGGTTATTTCCAGAGCTGTGGCAGTTTCTCCAGACAGAGCCACATCCCACAGCCTGGCACTGAGTTGGAGCAGTGAAGTGAACACTGACCCTGGTTCTGCTCCCACCACCATGGCCCTGCACCAGCCCAGGGAGGCACCCAGAGAAGCCAGCAGACATTGTACCTGACAGCAGTGTAAAGAGAGATGTGGTTGGCATGGCCACTCACTCCTCCTGCATCAAACGTCACCACCTGCAATAAAACCACACAACAAGAAGCATTTAGGAGCAGGAGGAGGAGCCTGTGCAGTTCCCAAATTTGATATCCAAAGCCCTGACCCAGCCTGTTGTGTCTAACGAGCTGTTTATGGGTTGCACAATGAGGCCTTGTGTGTGAACTCCTCATGCCACAGAAACAACCAAACAAACAAGCCACCCTGGAACTAGATGACTACACAGCCTAACAGCTTGAACAACAGAAAGATGACAAAGATCGTGTCCCCACTGGCAGGATGCACTTGTTACTTATTACCAGGGCAAAAGGTCACTTTCAAAATGATCTGTTGCAAATGTGTTCCTGACCCAGAGGTCCAGCTCTGTGAATCACTCTCTCCTGGATCTGAGAGCATCCTCCAGTGCCTGTGGATGACAGGGTGAGCTATGATTTGCTGTGCTGTGAATCAGGACGTTGCTGCAACAAGAGCCACACAAGCATGTGCAAGGTTGTAATGAGGCTTCACCACAGAGTAACAGTGATAAAATAATCTGATAGGAGAAGCAGCCTTTTTAAATAATCTGAATGCACTTTTGTACAACCAAATCAGGCTTTTCACTGAGTGAGATCCTATTGTTAATTGATTCTCTGCAGGGAGAAATGAGAGCTCCAAAATGCAGAAGTAATGTGTGAACACAGCACTGACCTAGCAGTGTCCAGAGCACAGAACACTCCTGTGTTAGACCCCCTAACAGCGTGTCAGGGCTGAGGCATCACCCTGGGGACTCACTCCCTCTGTGGGGCTGTGCAATGGGCACTTAAAGGCTCCCAGTTCCAACCAAGCAGCCAAACTGGCAGCACAGAGTATGGAGTGAACAGGGAATGTGTGCCCATCCTCTTTGCAGGGAGTGAGTGACAGTCCCTGGACAGTGCAAAGCTCAGTGCTTGCTCTGGGAGATGCCCAGCAGCAGAGCTCTCCACACCTCCCTTCTCTGGGACCTGGAAGAAATCATCAACTCCCACGTTTCAGGCAATGTTTGCTTCCTTGCCAGCTTGTTCTCTCTTCAGGGAAGGAAATGCTACAGCCTTGCTCACCCACTGCACCTCCCTTCTCCAAACCTATTTTATATGCAGGGCCTGGAGCACTGGGTTAGAGATCAGGGGAAGATCAAAAGCCACCGTGCCCCTCCTGCAACTGCAACTTTCTCCTCCACCCTCCAGCAGGAGAGGCCCTCTCAGACACGGGGTATTGAGTCAAGAGGGAGAGGATACACAAAGGCAGTGATAAGAAATGCTTCAAAACCCACAAACTTCACACAAGCCTGCTTATAAACCCACCTACCCAGGACAAACCCACAGTTAGACTTTCCACTTTGCCCAGTGGCTGCCAGCAAGTACCAGGTTGCTCTCTGGGACCAAAATTGGTTTCATTCACGTACAAAGAAGAATTTTTTGGTCAACTACTATTTTATAAGGAGAAAAAGGATGTGTTTAACCTTGGCTGCTGCTGCTGCACATCAGCACTACCAGAGAGCTCTGCAGGGCCTGCCATGGTGCTGAGCCCTCCCCATGGATATCAGCTTTTGAAGGAGCTCATCTGGAAACACCTGAAATTCAGCACAGCTCAGGATGAGCACAGCACCCTGGACTTTACAGATAAGAAAAAAACACACTCTGAAGTCACTCCTACTTAGAGTGGTACTTCCCTAAGATGACAACATACCCCACTCACTGCAGGCAGAATAAATTCCTATTCAGGTGAATAACAGTGTGAGTCTGATAAGGGCTGGACTTGCACTAAATCTTTTTACTCAACAGGGACAGAGAGAGAATTTGTCTCTTCTGCCTGGTCCCTGATTTTCATGTAACCTGTACAAACAGAACATTTTTAAGAGCAGTACCCTGCTGTCACACGTGGTTGAAATTAGCCAAAGGGCTCTAAAGCCTTTTGAAACATGCATGTGCACATACATATAAATACAACTGCATTATTCCTGTTTCCTTAGGAAATCAAGCTAAAAACCCCAGACAAGCCAAAGCACACATTTTTTCTTCTGTGGAGGTTACAAGAGAACAAACCAGAAGACTGAGATAAGAGACTTCAGTGAGCAGACTAAATAAACTAATCATTGTTTTCACAAAACTGGCTCGGGCCAAACTGTGGGAGCAACAAGGCTAGGTTAGGAAATATTCTTGACATGGGAATTATCTGTTCAGAAACACCTTTGGAGGTTTTTCTTCTCCACATCTGTTTTGAAATAGAAGCTGCTGAGCTTATGTAACATCTGAACCAGCTGAAGAGAGTCCACTGAGCCCATTTTCAGTTGCTGTAGTACAGTTTACTGTTAGGACATTTATACCTGAATTGCCTGTCTCTTCAAATAAAGGAATTTTTGAGTACAATTCTCAAAGTATCTGCACAGTGACTTGGCCAAGGTGGCATTGTCTTTGTCTGATCCCTCTCAGCACACATCTGGCTCTGGGACAGCAGGGATGTCCCACCCTAAATATATCATATATCATCTTAATATCTATATAAGTCATCTAACAGGGCTCTGATTCCACAGCACCACTGTGCTACTCATGACTTGAAGCAGGCAGCAATCACATGTAAATCAATCCCTCTGGCTTCAGGGATTCATTTCATTGATAAGGAATTTGAATTTCTTTCTCACATGCTGAAGATATTTTCACACGGGAGCATTTGCTCCTTCCGCACGGTGCAGCTCCTGCTGTGCTGGCTGTTAACTCCTAACCTGAACCAGGCTGGTGATGAAATCAAGCAAACAATCAGGACAGGATGAGAAAACCTGAACATCTTGAAAGTGTCTGGGTTCAAAACAGGCTTAGCCAGTTCTGGGAGCAAAAGTCTGGGATAGTAAATATACTTCATGTGGAAATTATTGCTCAATGAAATCTTTAGGGCAAGAGGGAGTTCCCTCCCCACACCTGTTCTGAAATGGGAGCTGCTGCTGTTGCTGGTTTTTCTTCTGGGTGACCTTGGTATTCAGGAAATGGAACTTTCACTAGTGGAAGCCAGAGGAGCAGCCAAGACAAACAGGTCCAGAAATCCCTTCCGGAGAGGGGAGAGCACAGAGGAAATTACTCAATTACCAGCAGAAGTGAAAACTCTTGAGAGGTCTGGAGTCCATGATCCCTCCCCACACCTCAAAGCTGAGGTTCCCCTCTCTCAGGTGTCATGCAGTGCTTCAAACACAGCACACATCTGCTGTGGGGACACAAAGGTCTCTCCTTTTTAACAAGGGCCATCCCTTAAAATGCCACAGCAAGCAACTCCACTTCTCATGGCCTTCCCCTGAGCATCTCTCCTTACACTCCCAGAGACCAGTGAGATACAAATTCCCTTTGAGTCCCCTCTGATCTTGGAGATGTCTTTTGTGTCTGATTTAGGAGCAATAAGAGCCTGCCTGCAGCTCACACAATACTATGTAACTCTTTTTTTTACACACCAAACACATTCTGATCTGGATCAAGACACAGCAGCCTTGGCTGCCTCTCCCTGCAACATTGGCTTTTGCTTGTAAATCTAGCAGGCAGGAAATAATTTCCAAAGTCTATAAACTCGTTTTGGCTTTGAGTACACCAACCATTAATTTCTGTGTCTGCACTATTTAACGTAGAGCTTGGATTAAATATGTCCTTGTAGCTCCCAAAAAGATTGAGCTACTCCTGGACTTCCAGGGCAATTGAACAAATGAGTAACCATGTAATGGAAAGAAACTAGAGAGAACATGTGGGACTCCTTGCCTTGCAATCCTGCCTTTCAGACATGCTGGAATTGCAGCCCCTGCTCCACTGCCAGATTACACACAACATGTTCTGTAAATAAAGATAATAAAGATACCATTGTTGATGCTGTGACTACTGGGAGAACTGGGCAAAGTTTTCCCACTGGGACAGCTACAACAATCCACACCTTCCAGTCATGTTGAGTCCACTGCGTTGGTCTGAAACTCTGTTAGTTTTTGGTTTTTACAAGGCTCTTTTAACATGTTCAGCCAATTCTATCAATTTCAACATTAGTAAAAAATGGATTCAGTTTACCTTTCAAGGCAAGGCTGTTGGTTTAGGACAGCAGAGATATCACAGAGAGCAAGCTCTGAAGTTTTAAACTGCAGAATGTTTAACAAAGATAATTAGGTGCTTCTCTTACTGTTGGCAAATTCGGTGTGCTCCTAAATGAATGGTATTACAGCAAACACCTGAGACCGGGGTGATTGCTTGAGACACTTCAAATAATGAACATTTCCAGAGCAGTTCATTACCAGCAGCTCTGAGAAGCTGCTCCAGCTGCCCTTGGTGCTGCTGCTGTGTCCTGCTGCAGTTATTTGTCCTCAGTGCTGCTCAGGGAAGAGCTGATGGGAATGCAGTGCCTCTCATCCTGCACCATGCCTGGGAATGTTTCCTGTTCTGCAAACCCCACATTTCACTGCTCAGCTCAGCTCAGCTCTGTCAGGGGCAGACTCCAGCCTCCCCCAGCACAAACTGCTGGAGTTTAATTTTCCCTGAAGCAAAGATCTAATCCTTCCTAACCATCCTGAGGAGTTCTGGTGTTTTCAGAATTTCTTCTGGGGTTTTGGTGCACTTGTCCCTGTGCCCCTGAGAGTCACAAACATGCAATACAAATCCTCCTGTGTTTGGAGCTTTCACATTCGATTAAAACCTATCTATTCAGGGGGCCAAAAGGCACAAAAGGAGTCCAGGAAAACTGCATTTGTCTCTGTGCACAGCAATGAATTTCATGGAAAATTAGCCTCAGAATCAATACAAAGTTGGATGCATGATGCTGGTTTTGTGCTCGTGGGGCTTTCATGCTACAGGAGATGTGGTTTCTTGTTTTGTGCAGTGCTGAAAGGCTTTGAGAGTTTCGTGATTTTGCTGCTAATCAGTGTGTGACAGTGCCATGCCTGATCAAAGCAGGGTTCAACAGAGAAGAACAGAACACAACTCTTTCCATGCTCAGGCCCTTATTCCTGTCCTGTGGGAAAAAACCCCAAACTATTCCAATGCCAGGAAATCTCCCCAGTTTAGTATTCTTCAGTCCTGACCTATAACCCTGCTAATCAAGCTCTCTAACACCCATCTGCCAATGGGCTTCAAATCTAAGCCTAAGACTAAAGCCCAAATGGGCTCTCTCCATCACAACATGGTTACTTTAAAATACAGAAACCATTTGAAGAGTTAGAAAAGCAAAATTCCTTCACTGTTCATTTTTCAATGGGAAGCAAAGAAAGCTCCCCTGAGAGAGAAGATACATCCTAACCTTAGAGACTCCAAAGAAAGCTTCCAGAGGGAAAAGCAAAGCCCAAAACACTGGCTCAGAAGTAATGTGGCAATTGCTGTGCTGCAGAAAGGGTCACATTACCAGGTTGATGTTCTTGGCTTCTATGTGCTTCAGGACAAGGGTGGCAAGGAGCTGAGGGTCCCACTCCACAGCAGGATCATCTGGAAGATCCCTGAAAATGAGAAGGGCAATCAGTCACTTCACTGCTGAGAACTTTGTAAAGACCATCTTAATCACAGAATGAAATCAAGGTAAATTTATTTACCATATAAAACCCCTGAACCTTACTTAAGAGTCTTACAAGCTTGGATATTGGAGGGTTGAAAGAGAAAGAGCAGTTCCAACATCCTCCTCATGGATTTGCCAAGGTTTCCCTTTCCTCTTACCATCAAGGCAGACTTTGTGACTGTTTTACTTCAAGCAACATCTATTTTATAAATTATTTTTCTTGATTTATCCCAATCGAATTTAAAACCCCTTTTAAAACACATTTTTCTGAAAGACTTCCCAATCATCATCTACTGGTAAATTACATTGGGAAGGTACCAAACAAACTCTTGCTGATATTTATTCAGGAATAATCCATTAACCACAACCAGAGGACAGTAAAGTTGTAATTATATGGCTTGGATTTGATAGTAGCTGTTCATGTGTTTATTTCATGCTTTGCATACCCAGCTGGTATGCAGATCATACTGTGACTGAACTCTCTGCCTGGGTATTTTGGATTGCAGGATTCTAGGGGCAGGGACCATGAGCCAAATGCAAAATATCACCAGACAGCCAAGAGAACATTCCATATTTACACAACTGAGAGCTGAATGTGACCCCCCAGTCATTATGTTTGAATGATGCCAAGAAAACATTGCTCACAAAGCTGCAAAGGTTACTAGAAACAATAGGATAACACACAGCTGCTAAAGCCCAGTAATGACATGTTAAACTGGTCTTTTTCTAAGACCTTTTCCCTGCTCTGGAAGTCTGATAATTGCTGTGAGGTGGTTCAGCAGCAAAATGACTACACAGCATTCTCCCACAGACACAGGGGCCCGGAGCTGAATTGATCCAGCTGTTTGCAGCACAGAGCAGGAGCCACATCCCAACACAGCGACAGCAACATCTGCAACAAAACTACAGGGAAATGTCCCCTTGGCACATCCCAAAATAAACCTCAGCCTGGGTTTTCAGGAGAAGTCTCCTGGCCACAGATCTTCCCACTCCTGTTAACAGCAGTTGGGAGTGGAAGGAAGACCTCTATGTCCAAACTGACCATTAGTTGTGTTACATGTTCCTGTTCAGCTCAGGCCCAAACAATGTGAATTAGAAACCCCAGCACAAGGGAAGGAGTTCCTACACCAGGCTACACATCCCAGCTCTGCTCCCTGTAGCAGCACTACAGCAACAGAAAGTTTTGTGTTGTTGGTACAGACAGCATCTCTGCCTGAGGGACACCAGACACCTGAATTTCACCACTGGAAAGATGCCTTGGTGCATCTGGTGACTGCCTCATCAGCTTAACAAACCTGCATCTCACCTGCTCACACACAAACTTTCACACCTCCTGTTTGAGGAGGAAGTGGCCCTGGTGATCCTGAAGGTATGACAAGACCCAGCATGTCACAACAAGCCTTAAACTGGGCACATTTCTAAATATGATTCACCTAAAATATCCCAAGAAACAACTATACTGAGTCCAAGTGCAAGTCTGACAGTGCTTCAGTTGTTTGAATGATACCTTCAAGGTCTGTCAAGCCTTAATCTGATAATATTAAAGCAGCAAATCAGTGGAACAGGGATTCTTACACTGATCACTTACAGTGCAAATACCATTCCCCCTTTTGGACAGGGCTAAATGGAGGAAGTGAAGAGTCCCATTAAAACAGGAAGGGTGCTCCAACAGTGAGAGGTCAGGAAAAAAAAGTAGGGCTTGGAATTTATGATGTCCAGGAGGCTTTGGTGTCATAGCCACTGCACTCAGCTTTATTGGGCTGTCTCCAAAAAGGCTGCTGGGTAGTGGAGCAGGTTTTAACTAGTTTAGACAGATAAAGATCATCCTCGTCAATGGAAATGAACAGCTGGAGGCAAGGGTTTAGAATCCCTGGAAACAAAACAATCTGAAGGCATGAGCAAATTAACTCCATCAACACTGAACTGATTAAGCAGGAATATTCTACCCAAAATTCTGCTTCTACCCAATTACTGCTGGTCATAGATACACCACTTACTGTCACTAAGGAAAAGGAAATATTCTTCTTGTATCATATTCGTCAGGTACAGAAGAGAAGATGATCTTGCCAAACAAGAGACACACGCACAGAAATGCATCCCTAACCCATTAACAGCCACGATGGCCCATGGAAGTATTCCCAGCTCATTCTGCAAACACAAAAACTTACACATGGCTAAATGACAAACCCAGAGTCACCCAGAGAAGTCAGCAGCAGAACTGGCAATAAATACATTCACCTAGACTGCTCCAGGAAGTGATCTTTCTTTTATGGCAAGAGTTTGTGTAATACTTTATGAAGTTGGAAATGTTCCCATGATAGTAAGGGACCCACACAAAGCATGAGACCAGTAATTTTCTGCCTGTGATCTGGGTATCAATAATTAGGTACAATAAGGATGAAAAGGCGATGACAAAAACAGCCAAGAACATAGGACAGGCTAACAGGAGGTCTCCACATGCCCAGGAAACCCTGAAGGGACATCAAACTTTGAAAACTGCTCACAAAATCATAGATGAAAAAAATAATTTTCCTAATATCATAAATAGGTTCTCCCCAAACCTGAACAGTCCCCTGATGTGCTGCACTATTAAAATAAGCTGCATTCATTGCTTTTACCTTCAGGACTTTGTGTGAGGAACATTCAGCATTCCAATGGTTAACTGCACGCTGCCTTTCTGGCTAAGGCTGATAAATCCTCTGAGCTCAAGGTCGAAGGGCTGAGATAAAGGACTATAAAGGAGTGAAAATTAGCACATTCCCTGGAGCAGACTGGAGCTCATCCCAGGAGACATGCTCCCCTCCCTGTCCTCTGCCCCACAGAGCTCCTTGTTGCTGCTGCCAGTCACTGCCACACATCAAGACATAAATCCTGCACCGGAGGCCTCCCAGGTCATGCTGCTGGAGGGGGCTGTGGGAGGGGCACAGGGGTTTGGGCACTTGGCCATATTTCCATCAAACTATTATGGTCTGGAAGGGATGTTTATTGGATTCCACGTGTCTGATATTGAATACAGGTGGCTGCTTGGATGCAGGGAAAAATAGGGAGATGCATAGGAGAAAAAAAAGTTTTCAATGGAATAAAGCTCTAGAAGAGTCTTCCCAGTTTTCAGTGAAACTCATGCTGTGCACTGTACAGGGAATTTACAGCTGTGCCAAGGGATCTGCAGCTTCAAGAGAAGGAAATGGAGAATTATGGTGCTGCAGTTGCTGCAGTGTGGAGAAGGGTCTGTCTCTGCTCACTGATTTCAGCAGTCACAGGAAACATGTTAAGAAAACAAAATCCTGCACCTTCCTATGTATCCATCCACTGGTAGCAAGAACCAGACAGGACCTCTGGTTTTCCCCATCTTGCTCCTTTGCTTTCCTCCCTGCAAGCTGAGTAGAGCAGACACTGGCATCTACAGCTCCCCAAGGTTTGCCCAAGAAGGAAGCAGTGATGTCCTGGATATCCTGCAGCTCCCTTGTGGGGAGCTACAAGGGCACACAGCAAATCAGCATAAGCCACCATCCCACCTTGTGCAGGTTTGGCAAAGCAGCCTCACAGCTGAGAAGGAGAGATGTCAAAAATCACTGCCTGGTGCCAGCTCCTCTCCAGGCCTTCTCCTCTGCCTGCCCTGGGCTGGAGCTGCTCTCCCACCTCAACCTGGCCATTGGAACATGCTGTACTCTGCCAGCTCTGCTGGCCCTGCCAGCAGCCAGCACAACTTGTAGGGTCATCTTTCTAGGAACATTTGTACTCAAGATGACCAGATTCCTGTCATTTGGGAGGTCACTTTTGGCCAAGGTAGAGATTTCAAAACCTTCACAGATATATATATTGCCAAGTTATACCCTCCTGACATGATAGACTGCTCAATCCCTGTCCAATTTTCCACTGCTCATCTTCCACAGAGCTTTCAGCAGCAGCCAGTGCATTCAGATGGACAATCCTCTGTTGAAGCCTTCCGTGTAATTTATTCTGCTCATGAACTAAGCTCTCATGACTGCTCTAAAGGTTAAGTTAAACCCAACAGCTGGTCTGTGTGATGGCCACGTGGCTCCACAAACAGCAAATGGGCTTTAGGATAACCTTGAGACCTGACCCTCCGGAAATCTGGGAGCTGGGAAATCCCCAGGCCCTGGAGTCACCCCATGGGGACCAGCAGGGACCTCTCTGGCCTGACATGAAACCTTTGTGGGTGGCTTTTATAGAGAGCAGGCAACAGAGTGACTTCTTGGAGATGTTAAGGTCTTCATTTACATTCCAAGACACCAGTGCAAAACTTTCAAGGTGCCCATGTGATTTTCCATCCCACTGCACACCTAAAGGGACAGGATGAAAGAGCTTTCCCATTTCTTATTGCCTTTTTATCCTGCTGCACAACCTTAATCAGTCCAAGGCTAGGGACCAGGAAATTTTTTGGCATAACTTCTTCTCCTTATCCCCAGTGCCTGATTTTACATTAAATCAGCCCAAAGGTCAGTGGGTAGATGGTGGAAGCAGGTGAACTGCTGTGCACGAGGCTCCCAGCTGGGAACAACGACCACAGTGTGTTTGTTGGAACAGAGGATGCCCTTTGTATAAAGTTATAACCGTATGAAATGAACATCTGGGCAATGAAACTGGATCAAGAAGCAAAAGATCCCACAGAACAAAATGACGTGAGTGCACAATTAGTGAAAAAGCCATATGATGACTAGAGGCAATCAGTGACCTTTATATCACAGCATCAAAGTAATTGAAAAAACTGTGTAAACAGAAATTATTTCATGCTCTCCAAAGTAGAGCAGAGAATTTTTATTTTTGAGATTATGCTAAGATAAGCTAAGACTGGCTAGCCCTAGGTCTTGAAGCACAGCCTCTAAATCCTAACTTTTATAACTATTTATAAATTTCTCTTCCTATAATGGGCAATTACAGACAGGAGGGAATTATTGCTGTTAGGCTGCGTGTACATCTCTGATTCAATTGAAAATAGCCCACTTAGATAAATGATCAGCATCTTGCAACATCATGTTCTACAGAGAACAGATGCTGTGTGCTTATTGGAATGTAACAACCTCCAATTTGGGAGAGAAATGGACTCAAGCAGGATGCCAACTGTCAAATGAAAAGCCACCTACGACAGAGAAGCTCAAGAAATTTTTAAACCAGCAGCATCCTCTCTCTCCTCATAGTAAAGAAATACAAATTATTCTGAGAGTTGTATCTTAAGATTGGAAATAATCATCTCAGGGTTTGGTGTAGGTAGAGGGTAAAGGAAGTGGGGAAGATGTTAATGACTGGAATATTAACAGTAAAATACTCTGGGAGGGCTCTGCATGTTCCCACTGAGCCACGGACAAACCCAGCACACCTCTGACAGGTGACACTCCAACTTCCTCCATACCTCCCCAAAGAGAAATGGTAATTAGGTCCTGAGGGAACACATTTTTTGGACTTGGGCATGAGCATATGTTTCTCTTATAGAAATAAGCATCCTTTGGGTTTAAATTCACAGGAATTATGACAGAACACAGGATTGGTTGTTTGCAAAGACCTATCCAAATGGCTCTGTACTCATTTATTTTTTAAAATGAATTATTGATGATTTCTTAGCAGAGACTGATGTCTATTCACAGGGATGACACAATTGCTTATCATAATTTGAAATCTGGTATTCATTTGACGTCTGTGCCTCAGCGCCTTGTTGATAAATTACAGCACAAAGCTCTGCAGGAACAAGTTCATATTCAATGTCTTCAAACAAAAACAATTGATTGTTCCTTTCAAGACCAGAAATACATAGAAGCTATGATGGCTAAAGCTAATTTTAAAAAGTAACTTAAAAAATAGTTTCGAGAGGGCATCAGGCCCTGCTGTGTAAGACAGGAAACAAAACTCAACTCAATTATTTCTGAATTAATATTTAGTCACAGCATTTTTATCTTCTGCTTTTCACACCAGTGAAATGGAAATAATCATATGTTTACCCCTATGTAAAGAAGTTTGGGATCTTTCTAAAGAAAGTGTTCTGTCTGTTCTCTGATTTCTGGATGGAAATCTAAGATGTGTCTCAGCAATCCTAGGTACTGGGATCCCCACAAACCTGTCCTTTACTCTTATGACTGTCTTAACATGGAGTATTGGCTCAAGTTCAACATCTTGGTCTTGCCTTGAAGGTCTAGCCCAAAACATACAAAATACTGCACAAAATTCCAAAATTGTGAGTATGGTGAACAGTTCTGTCCATTTGGAGTTGAGCTCTGCAATAAGGATAACATTTCAAGTAGTCAGGACTTCCTTAGAGGCTGGGGCCAAACAGTGAATGGGCTCCCAAATAAAGTAATCACAAACTGCTTTGATTTCTACTGCAAATACCAGGAATACTCCTTGGAAGCTGTCCTTTTTAGCAGAAAACTCATTAATATTTAAAGCTTAAAATTCCCCAGGGTCTCCAGAGCAGATAAGAAAGCTGAGACATCAGGGCCAAATGTCACCTCAACAATGGAGACTCCATTTGCCAAAGCACGTGACAGGGGCTGGGTGTGTCACCTACTGGGCACCTTGCTTTGGTCACCCAGGTGTCACCACACTGTGCTGGAACTAAGGGACATGATTTCAGGGAGCACAAGCCCTGGACAAGGCAGCAGCATTTCAGTTCAGCACCTTCCTAAAGCCAGGAAGGTGGATGGAAATGCTCAGTGGAAAGCCTGAACAGCAGACATGGATTACAGCAGCTGGTGGCCTTTGGGAATTTCAGATCACACTCTCAGAACCATCTGCTCTTGTCTGTGTCAGCTCCCAGGGGAGGGATAGACTGACCTGATCCCAAAAAAGGTGGATTGGCCTCTACTGACTCCCTGGGCTCCATTATGTCCCCCTTTGGGATTCCTCTGCCACTCTGATATTTTGGATGGTAACAGGGGAAGAACACAGCCCATATTTCTCCAAAGCACCATCAGCACTGGGAGGAATGAGCATCACCAGGCCCAGATGAAGTGATCAGGCAGATCCCAGAACAGTTCCCAGCCATGATCATTCCTCATTATTATTGTTGGCGTTGCTATAGTGCCTCAGAACTCAGCTGGGCCCTGACAGTCTAAGTTGCCCTGACAGAGAACAAAAAGCCCAGCAATCCCACAATCACCACTGATGTTTTAAAACTGAAATACAAATCACCAGCAAAACCAGGACTCTCTGAGGAGCAGACCACAGGACTTCACTCCTCCCTTAGTTTATTTTGTTTTGTAAAATGCTTTGACGAAAAGAAAAGCTCAGTGGGGCAGAGTTTGGGACAGGGTGTGTTAAGCCATTCACCAAGAAGCCATATCCAGCTCACACAAGTACTGGCACCACTGGCTCAAGGACAGACTTCCAGTTCCAAACTGGGGCAGGAGGTCTCACTGTCCTGGCAGAAGAGCTGTAAGAGCACAGGCAAAAAGCAATACCTTGTTGTTCTCAGCTAGGTTTGCTCTGCAGTTCTGCCACACAAAAGGTCACACATGCATCCTAACATGCCCAGGACCTCATAGTGGAAAAGGTACAAACCCAAGGGGAAGAAACAAAAAGTCTCTCAGAGCAGCCAGCAAAATCTTTCAGAGGCAAATGACAGAAATACCACAACCTTCATATGCCAAATAAACCTGGTGACCCTTCATCACAACCTCAATATTAAATCTGTTTGCTCTTGGAATGATAAATACACCACACTGTATAGGCAAAACTGCCCTTCTGATTCTGGCCCATGGAAGTCAAACAGGACTTTGCCACTGACTCAATGGCCAGACCCTCAAAAATCAGGAGAGCCAAAAGCATAATCACTCCAGCCAAAGAGATAGACCTTGGTCTATTCCATATAACAAAAATACTACAGTCAGAAACCTCAGGAGACACCTTGTAGCCAAATCAATCTCTCAGCCACTTTAATTAATCATCTAGAAAGGGAAAGCACAGAATAGTCACTTCATGGACATTGATTTCTCATGCCAAAACTTATGCAAATGCAGATGCAACTTCAGCAGAGATCTCCAGAGGATGATGGCCCGATTCCAAACGCAGCTTCCCATGCTGCAACGTTCCAACTTCCCTCTACCAATTCCATCCAAAAAAGTTTCTGACTTCTCAGTCTCCCACGAACTCCCATCTCCTGCAATCCATTTGATCTGTGCAATGATACGGGAGCATTAATTCTTGGAGTCATGCTGTACCCACATAATGCTGATGTTCTGATGCCTTGGGCTCTCTAGCTGGGTGCAAATTTCAGTCCTACATCAAATAATTTCCTTTTAGAAGACAATGTATCAGGAAGTTAAACACCTCTCTTACTCCCACAGACTTGACTGGCATGCAAAGTCTCAGCTCATGCAAACAGCCCTCCTGCAGGCAGCGCGAACGCCCCAGTTCCAGGGCTCCATCAGCAAGCTCCTCTCAGTCCCTGCTCCCAGCGAAAGCTCCCACAGCCAGGAACTATGCCTGGAACTCCATTTGCGACAGCAAAGTGGGCCTCGGCAACAATGAACAAACCGAGCAGAAGGAACGCGGGGCCCTTTGTGGCCGGGGCCGCTGCCAGCGTTATGCAATGCTCGCTATGGCAACCGCGGGCGCTCGGCAGTAACCCCGCCAGAGCCACTGAACTCTGCCCCACTGGCGAGCGCCGAGCCGCCCACTCGCCCGGCCGGGCTGTTTACACTGCTCACATGACGGCCCGAGGGAGGCTCCTGGCAGCCGCTCCAGCAGCCGGGCGGATTTCTAGGACCGGCCAGCACTGCCAAAGGCTGGCAGCGATTCACTCCTGCGAGCTGCGGGGGCCGCCCGCAGCGCCCGGGGAAGGGAAGGGACCGGGACGGCGAGCGGGGGCTTCGTCCTCCCGGCACCAACCCACTGAGGGTCCAGAGAGGGAAGGCAGGAAGCTTTAAAGAACAGAACTGTACTGCTGCAAAATGTGGAATATATAAAAATCCTTTTGTTTGCTAAAATGTATAAATAGCAAAAAGTTAAGATGGTTGATTCGTGGAGTTCCACCTGGCACCCAAGCTTGGCAACTCAGAAATTAATAATCAATGTCTGTCTCGAGTGTGCCATTATTGGCTTGCTGCACACCGGGTAACAAATTCAATTTTTGCAGACAACAGTATTTTATTTTTCCTTAATGAGTGGCAGGTGAGTGAGGATAATGAACTGGGGCTGGGCACGTAACACTCATCAAGAGATGTGTGCCATGAGCTGCACGTACCTGGGTTACACGGGGCTGCACAGAACTGTCCCAGCCCCGGGCTCGGGAGCATTTACCAGGGCACAGAGGGGGATTTGGAGTCAGGGATGCTGTGCTCCACAGGTGCCTTGCTAAAATGGTGATTTAGACTTACAGCACAATCCCGTAAGCAAAAGCTGCAGATTCCCAACACGCTGTGTGAGCGCTGCTACTGCTCCGGCACTTCCACAGCATTTATTTCCACACATTAACAGATGTTCATTAACTCACACCCCTGTGAGGCTGGTATGGGGAAGTGAGCGAATAATAAGCTCCACATTTTCTAATGAGAGAATTAAGAGCTCAGGTAACTCTCTCTGGAGAGCCCGAGGCAGCAGAGCTGAGTCAGGGGCAGAGTCTGGAACAGAGCCCTGAGCCCGGCTCGGTGCTGCAGCACCCACACAACACTCCAGGAATATGTTTCACTGCCTGGGGCAAACAACAATCCAGCCTTCAACAGGCCTCTCACTGGTGTTCTGCAGAGCCTCCTGGATTCCTGGGCACTTGGACTGGCAGAAAACACATTTACAGTTGCAAGTGATCCACCATTACCATCAAAGGAGCTGCTTAAATGTACCCCCAAAATTTGCCAGGGGCCAAAGTGTGACCTCTGCATCACCTAATTGTGCTCTGTATGACACAGCCCTGGATGATTCTTTGTGTCAGTACTCTTGGCTGCTCTTCCTTTAAGGAAAAAACTCATGTCTTGTCCTAAAATACTGTGTTCTCCAGTAAAACCTTGCTACTCTCAGTAAGAGGTTGTGTGGATTTCTCTTCTTTCCTATAATGACAAGTTCCTTGTCATAAGAATGGACTCTGCAGATGCAGCTCTGAAAAGCAATGCCTTGACACCAGAACTGCCTTTCACACGTTCATCCAGTTATCCATATATCCAAACATAAAAGTATCATTAAAATAAATAGGAAGGAAATTTGTTAGGTCTGGCTAAAAATCTTTAACACTCACAAATTTCAGTTTAGATTAGTGGCTCAGTCTCATTTCTGCAGGAACAGGCTCTTTGCAGTTCTCTGACCCTCACTGGTGAGAGCAGCTGTGGGAGTTCTTCAAGCCTCAGTCTCTTGGCACCAATCCTGCAAAGCCCTCACCTCTCTCCCCCACGGGTCAAACCTCTGCCTGCAAATGTTTTATCCTGCAATATTATCCAGTGCCTTTCCCAAGGCAAATGATAAACCAGCCTTGGCAGCCCATTGTGTGGCTACTTACAAGAAGAAGAGAAATGCTGAGTATTTGGCTTATGAAACAGAAATACAGGAAGAAAATATTTATAACAATGCTACTGTTTAAATAATGGAGACCATAATTTATTACAGATGTGACCCTTCTCCAAAATGAAGGGTTTAAATCTTGCTGATGCAATGTAATGACAAGAACTTAATGAAGAATTCAACCAACTTCAATTCTGAATTGCCCCCTTTTATTGCCTGCCATTTTGTACCCCAAAATAGGAACAAAATTTGCTCCTTTCAAGCATTGTTTGTCAGACTTTTCAGTGCTCAGATTTAAAAACTGATTGATAGGAAAACATCCATCCTTCATCCTAAGAGAAACTGAGCACATAACATTTAACAAAATTCAGTTAATTATTAACAATTAAAGACAAGAAAATGGCGTGGAACTCAGACAAGATTTGTTATACTTACAGTCACATATAAAGAATGTAGAATGCATGTGCATGGAGGGGAGGATGTGTAAGGAATTATTTCAGTGCAAATGGCAATTGCAGAGAAACACTGCAACACTGAAATGGGAAACCCTGAAATTACAGTACAAGGAGTCTGCAGGTACAATGAGATTGAGTTAATATGTGACTGGTTAGAAGAGGGGGCATGACTTGGCATGGAACTGTAATCAAAATGTTTTTATTTAATGCTTCACTTGGCACAGAACGATCAGATAAAAAAATATTCACCCCAAATCCCACTGTAGTTGCTAAAAAGGTATTTGAGTTTCCTGTGCTGTAGTAAGAATACTTTTTTTCATTTTAAACAAAATGGACTGAAGAAGCTACAAGAGGCAAAAAATGCTCAATGATGTCCAGCAAAGAGTTCACTTCCCTTCCTCCTGATGCAATAAAACTGAAATTATAAAACACTGCCCACATTTGCTAATCTAGTGCACATTAGGAAAAAGGTAAATATGCAACAAATGAAAACATTCATTTCCTATTTGCTTCAAGGTCTGTTTTCTCCCTTTAAAAAAGCTGGTGTTGCATCATCTGAACAGCATTTCCTTCAGAACAAATTATCTAGTCTTCAAATTTGGCTTCAGTATCTCCACCAAGAGCAACAGTAAAACTCCATGAGCAAACAAGTAAAATTCATCAGACTTCTTTGAGATATTGAGAATCTTTTACACTCTTTCACTCATTATATGAAAATACCTAAATGTGGTTAACCATTTGCCAGCATCACCTAACAGAACATTTTGTTCTATTCACAGTTGCTGTGTGTTGGGAATTTTGCATTGCTGGCACTCTTTGTTGGTGAGGCTGGGTTCTCTTAAACAAAATTCCTACTTGGTAGTGGGGTTATGTTAAATGTACTCCCAACCTAGCAAGTGTCATTTAAGGAATTTATTTTTTTAAATAGTCTGCTCTAATCTGAAGTACCACACCTACCACCTCTAATTCAAGCTTACACTGGAACTGAAAAACTTTATCATTTCATGTATACTGATTGAACTAGGGCCAAGGGGAATAAAACCATTAAGGTTTCACGTGAACCCAGAGAAGACTTCTTTGCTAATATAATTACAGAGCACAGAGCTCGTAAGAGGAAATGAACTATAGGGATTTATTTGATTAGACTTTTTCTTTCCTTTTCCTTTTTAATGATAGCAAGGGCTCTCCTTCCCCCACCCCTTCCAGTCTAACAGTAGATGTTAAGCAAATTCTTGGCAGGCAGGAACTGGGACTGTTACAGAGGGATGTTTCAATGGGACACTGTTATGGGATGGAGTGTGTCCAGTTCAGTTTTGAGTATCTCATCTATCTTGGTTGTTGCTGCTGAGGAGCCCTGACCAGCACTCCAGCTGTATGAAGAGTTTGTCTGTACAAGGAGCTGAGATTGTGTCCCACCACAGCACCTTTCCAGCATCAGGACAAAGCTGGAGCAGGGATCTGGGAGCACTTCATGGGCTGTGCAACACTCAAGGGCACTGACCAGTTTACTTCGTTGTCTTGGTAACGTTGGGGTTGACCTGGGTTGACCAGATCAGTGTGACTTAATCATCCTAAGAAGGAAACAACTGCAACAAGTGGCAGAGCTAATTACTGCAGGTTCCCTCCCTGAATGGACTTCCTCAAGCTCGTGTCTCACGTTCACAACCTTTGGCCTGCCTAAGCATTCAAACAGATCTGGTTGTGCAACTCCCTGGGACAACCAAGCCACCTACAGAACTTACCCTGCACTCTGTACCGTGCATCTGGATCTATGCAGTACCCACACACTCCCTGGGATCTCAGGAAGCAGCAGGTTATAAATTCTTATTTACACTGTGTCAATATTGAGGATTTTACTGACAGTCTGTTAGTTACAATGTAAAGTACATGTTTTAGCTACTCAGTGTTTTTTAAACCCTGTTGTTCTCTCTCTGTACAGTAATGCAGCTGTGGAGATCATCTGGGAGACTAAAACAAATAATGCCCTAATATAATCATAACAGAAAAGGAGGAAAGGCAATTTCAGCAAAAATCTTGACAGCAGAATCTGCTCCTGTTTAAGTCTGACCTGTTCTTGCAGAAGCAGCATGACAGAATGTTTTGCAAAAGATTTGTATTTCTGTGCTTGGCTGTCAGCTCTGGATGTTGCTCCTTGTCTGTATAATAATTACATGGAATGCTCAGTGGAGATGTTCTCTAAATTGAAATAAACAGAATCAATACAGACTTAACTGCACTGTCACACCACATGAATAAAACACACTGATGGATTCTCTTGGCCAGTGTTCAACAGGGATTTGGTCATTGCTATGCAAAGTGCATGTTAAATGGTGTGCCAGCAGTTGAAAAATGCCATTTCTGTCTAATTTTTACCTACTGTTGTTACCAGTGGCTCCTAGGATTCCTGAAATAGAAAGAATTGCATATTTATCTCTGCCACAGAGTACAAAGGAAGAAAAAGAAACGTTTTGGAAAACAGCTATGTACAATGGTTAACACTGGATAGGGATCTAGGGGACAGCTATATAAAAAATTACTCAATATAATTTTACAAGTTAACTTCAAATCCTCTGCATTTCTTGTATGCATTCCTCCAACATCAAACCATCCTTTTTTCATTCTGCCTGATGAACTGCTACACTAACACCGACTCCAGGACCTTCACTTGGCTCTGCAGTTTGTGTATCCTTTAGGTCTCACAAAACCACAGCCAAGCCCCTTGAGGTGGTCATTTCCTTCACCATCCCAAGCAGACTAAGGTTGTTTCAGTTCACTGGAAGGCACTGAAGCATGTACAGGTCTCATCTGATTACAGAGAGCCTGTAATGCCCCGAGGCCACTGAGACTGTCAACACAGCTGTCCCTGTGTGCTGAGACAAATGTCCTGCTGGGCAATCCCCGAGTCAAAATGGAAACACAACTTCTGAAATGGATTAGGGCTCAGGACAAGGACTGTAAATAGGCCAGGAAGCCAGGGAAGTTTATTAGGTATTACTAAAGGAGATTCTGTTGAGCTGTTAGGAAGTACCTTGACCTGGTGCTGTTCTGCCAGTCCGAGTATTCTGAAGGATTTTACTTCTCTGGTCACCTGTTGCTAACATAACAGAAGAATGAACATTTTCTGAGCATGTCTCAGACACACAAGACCACACAGAGTATGTATAAAGCTCACAAAGACGGGAGGAGCAGAGATCTGCACTCTAATGGCATAATTAGCTCTTGTAAGAAAAGTAGTCTTGCTACATCAGCACTGAGGAGCTCCCACCCTCACCCACCCCACACCCTCAGGAAAATCCTGGCAGAGCTGCAGTCAAAGGAAGGAATTTTGTTTCCTGACATAAACTCTTCAGCAGAAGCAAACTGGAGCAACCCAGGCCCTGAAACCCTGAACAGTCTCCTGAATGCACATCCTGAGGGTTAAACATCCCCAATAAATTACAATTACAGTAAATCCAGATCACTTTAAGACCAAACGAGTCTGGGCAACATTGTTTGAATATTAAGTTCTGCAGGTTTATTTTTCTAATACCTCTTCATAGTCTTTCTTTTTAATTAATTTTCTGGTCATCTGTGGCTTAGAAAATGATTGATTCAGTAGGTAACTGCTCCCACATCTGGGTTTTCTTTAAACAAAGTCACAAAAATGACAAATCTCCTACATAATACTTTATTGCTTCCTACGTTCATGGTTTTGGTGTTTTAATCATAACTAGAGACTCTCACACTCCCATCTCAGCAAGTACAGTATGCTGGATAAGCCAAAAAAACATTTTCAGTTCAAGGCTTGCCCAGACATCTAATATTTTATCATAGAAATCTGAAATTTTCTTTTGCTCTGAGTCACTGATAAAAAATTTACTTCATGGAACATTTGAGATGGGAAAAAAATAAGGGAAAGCAGCCCTGTAAAACAGGACTCTGTAAAACAGAATTGGCAGGAGCATTGCCAGCCTTGGGCCTTGTCCCTGTCAGTTCAGCTGCTCCAAGGGCCAGGGAGTGCTGGTGACACCACAACAGTGACAGTGCCACACAGAAAATTCAAACCAGGCTGTGGTGAGGGCCAAACCAGCCAAATTCCTACCTGCTTCCTCCTGCAGCCCAGGCAGATGGGTTTCAACCCACCCATTTTAAAAAAGTGATTTAGTTCTTTCTAAAACAACTCTCTCTCCAAGGATAGAATTTGATTTCTCCAGTCGATTGTATTAACAGGGATGGAGTGTTGCATTTCTCCTCACTAAATGAACTCTTAGTCATGGTTTGTGCAATTCTGAGTTGAAATGGAAGCTGGAGCTCCAAATCATAACAGTATTTTATAATTGTTTCTAAACAACTGGGTAAATTATATCAGAATTTCTAGAAATAATGGAAAAGCTTATCAAAACACAGTATTAAAAACTAACACATGCAGTAAACAAAGATAATATTAACTGTAGCTAAGGAGATAAAGCAGTTGGTTTTGGATCACACATGCTGTTGAGGCATCTAAAAAATTAGTAGAACAGACTTTCACATCTATTTTTATTCACAGACCACAAGATGAAAAAGGATTTCCTCCTTCAGTTTTGAATAAGCTTCTCAGCTCTGAATTACTGAGTGTCTGATAAGACAACTCAAAAGGAGTGTCTCATTCTAAAATAGTCTAGTGCTAAGTGAGAGGACTCCATCCATTCTGTGGTTTTACTTTCTCTTAAACAGTGGCAGGAAAAAGCACAGTGCCTGCCTCTTTAATTTCATGTAGGTTATCATGTCAAGAATATATGAATCTTAGTTCTTAGTACGATGGTCATAAATGCACATTAAATCACAATGTTTTATTTTAAACCATTTAACATAATAAAATATTAATAATTGCAATAAATTTTGATCCATGCTGCTCCAGTGGCTTTTGGTTTTACAGAGGAAAATCAGGCTTGCCAGGTAATTAATTCTTGTGACTGATTGTAGTTATTATCAGTGTCATAGGCTTTTAAAGCCAGCAGGACCACTATGGTCATTATTCTCATACAAAATGTGTGTAACAGCAAAACAGACCCCACCCACCAAATCTCTTGCTGGTGTTGGTACTCCCAAATGACCATCTAGTCATCTCATGGATAAAGCAAATAGCTCAAGCATTTATAACATCCATTATTAGGCCTGTTTTCCACTTCTTTCATCATTCTAGTGGCAGTTTCCCAAGTATTTTACACCAAGATATTGACCTAGAACAAGAGACTCTCAAACAACACCTGAAGAGGCAATAACAGCTTCTTACTCCTGTCTGATATTCAAAATACACATGCACAGGTGAAATGACACAGTGCAGCATTCCTTGAGCTGGGCTTGGCTTAAAACAAAGGACTCTTGGTCCTCATTTGCACGTTCAGGTTCCTGTACACACTGCCTCAAGCAAATGAGTGTGTGATAATCCTGTGTAAGGATCCCTTCAACCCATTCATCTGTTCACAGGCAGAGGGAGAAGAGGAAAGAGCACAAAGGTGCAGCCTCAGCCAACTGGGCTGGTCCCACTGCTGGTCCTTTCATGGTACAATAAAGAACTGAGACCCCTGAGCCTGTCCCCAGGTTCTGCTGAGAGGGCAAAAGGAGCCTCTGGTCATCTCCTTCCCACTGAGTTGAGCATGGGGACTCAGTGAGTTCAGTGTTTGCCCTTGAACTGCTGTGGGCTGCATTTGGCACTCTGCTTTTAGATCAATATATAACCTAGGAGTAATCTTATCTGGCAGGAACAGGGGGGTTGTGGGGAGGGGGAGGAACACAGCCTCAGAGGTGAGGAGAGCAACTCTTCTAAATGTTAATGGGTTAAGAATAGAAAGGTCAAATGCCTGCCTTATCAGAAGGCCCCATGTGCAAACAGGCACCGAGCTCAGCAGTCAGAGCACCAGCTGGGTATAAATGTCAGAAGTTAGTTACTGTAGCTGTAAACACCAAAAGCAGGATGGTGTAACTGGGAAACCTCCCAAGACACTTCTGGTTTATACAGATCACTGGGAAAGTCCAACTGCCAAGCCTGGCTGGAAATTACTTCAGTCTTAGAGCTGCTGTGGAAGCAGAGAGCACCTGTGAGCTGTGTGGTGGCCCCACAGTGAGCCACTGCAGGAGGGGGTGTTGAGTGTGTCCTGTATCCAACATCCTGTGCTGCCTCCAGATTGCTCTTGCCAGAAGCCACACATTCTCCTGGAATAAGGATGTACGAGCATGGAGACAGAAAGTCCTTCCTTACCTCTCTGTAGGTACAGAGGGCACTAAACAGCAGAAGCTGCATGAGGACTCTGAGCACAACTTGTAATGGATTGGGGTGGAATAAGAGATGAGGCAGCACAGTAAAAAGATATCTCCCTTAAATACTAATACATTTTTAGCCTAGTTCTAATTAATCTTCTTACTGGCATCCAAGGAAAGAGGCCAGAAGTTGTATTACAGTGGGCAGTAATCTTCTTGCAGATACAAGCAATCAATTTGCAGGAATGATGAAGAGCACAAACACACCCTGGTGTGAGAGTTTCTGTGAGGGGCCTTTGCAAGTCACTGGTGCCTCCAGCCTGGCACCTTTTACTTTCAATAACTGGTCAATAAATTAATCAGCTGATTCCCATTCTCTGAAAAGACTGGCAGTGAGTGGCCACGTTAAGAATACTGCTGTTCCCTCTCTCCTGGTACTGGGATTGCCCCGGGAGAAGGTTACCTGAGATTGGGAAACAGATACAGGATACCTGGCACTGCTCCCTGCTTTCTGCAGAACAAAGAGCACCATTCTTGTCACTCTGCTCCAGGCTGTAAACAGCTATCAAAGGAGAGGGTTAATGCCACGTAAAACATGAAGAAGGAATACTAACTACAAATTCAGAAAGGCTAAATATATTTTATCCCACAAAAGGGATAAACAGGATCTGTGCTCATAGCTCAGAGATCATATTCTAACCATTGAATAGTTACTTTAATTGGTAAAGATAGGCTTACATTTATAAACAAAAAGGGAATGCACCCATTTGAAGCCATTGCTCTCTGAAAGATGATTTTTTGATGTTTGTACCACAAAGTGACACTCTGCAGTTAACTGGCCAGGCCTCCAGTCCCAGCCATAGGGGGGAACATCATAACCTACTTAAATCTGCAGGCTGCATCCTCTCTGCAGCAGAGCTCCCAAACGGGCACAAATGGCTCATTCCCTTCATCAGCATTACTCGGCATCTGTTTATCCCCCGCTCTCCTGCCAGCATCTGCTCCTTTGCTGACACACATGAGCTGCTCCTCTGCATTACCACCCTCGTTTGCAGTCTGGGAACTCGAGCTCATCCATTTGAAAGAGCACAAATATTCAGCAGCACACGTTTCACACACATGGCATCACTGAGCTCTACAGTTCTGTTCAACCCTGAATCTACTGGATTTTCAGTGACAGCTCCAGCATGTTAACGACTTGGGATGTTTTCTGAATTCATGTAGGGAAGAAAAAGCTTTTATAAAAATACAAGATTTTACCTTTTTCTATTCACAGCAAGAATGACCAAACTTATTTATCCTATGAGTCACATCCTGAAGGCTTCACATGGCTGACAGCCTCAAGAGATATAATATACACTCTGGAGAGCCACTGCAGGGGGGAGAGAGGCTTTTCATCTCTCACTTCTTGAGCTGAGAGCTCAATTGAACTTAGTTCAATTTAGGAATAGGAAACACAACCCAAGTCTTCCAGCAGCACAATGACATTTCCCGAGTAGCTGCAAATTTGAATGAAATAATTTGCCAACTCTGAATGAAGCTGTGGAGATTCTGCCACAACTCCTCTGTTTCATTATGCAGGAGGCAATTTTGAGAATGCTGCCTCAGCTCTGCTGTTTATTGTGTGGACGTGTCTGCCTGCTACAAGTCCTGTCACTGCCTCTCATTCTAACACACGCTGGCATTTTCTTGGCTCTCAGTCACAGCAGGGGAAGAGCACAAGGGTGTTGCAGAAACACCTCCTTTCTTCATCCTCCTTGAACATGTTCACATTTTAAAGATGATTCTCTGAGGACATTTCTTGCAGCTGAAACTGCTTCATAGAGATTCAAAATTGGACAATTAAAATGTATAGCCTACCACAGCATTAAAGGCAATCCAGGAGAGACCATATGCAATTTTCTGACCTGTGTTATTTCTATGCTGTCATCATTGTGAGGCATTTGATATGCTGCTCCTTGGTTTAAACCCAAGAATGGCATCTGAATTTTTACCATAATAAACTTTCTCAACAGACTTTGCATTCTCATTATTCTATCCATGCAAGCCACAAGGATTTTTTTCCTCCTTAAATGTCCAATCTGCAGGCAATGGTTGTGAAACTCCATTATTTCCAGGAACTGCTGGCAAACCTACTGCTGTCTGCTCTTCTCAGTATTTTCCTTGTTCAGCCTTAAAAGCCAAACTTGGTTTGCAAAAATGTCTGCGTTTCTTGATGCCAGAACCGAATAAAGAGTAGAACGGGACAGAATTAGATGGTTTTATTATGCTGAAAAGCCATTAACTCACATTAAAGTCTGTAAAACAACAAGAGCATAAAACTGGAAAGAGATGCTCAGCCTTAAATCCTATTACTCAGAAATTTTCCTAGGCATTACCAATCTTTTTGGTAACGTCTTTTAAAGATCCACCTTAAATCTCTTTAAGCTCCACCACCCTCATCTGATCCTTACAATCAAAACAATGTGGAATATTTTTTGAAGTTGTAACTACTTGGATTTTCATCATTCAGTAAAGTGAAAATAATCTGTAAAGACAGCCTGAATTGTCCAATATAGATGATGTCTGCCACAGTTTGGTCTTCAACAGGCAGAGGTAAAGAACAGACAGGTATTCTGAGTTTCCTGGGAAGAGAATACACAACAGGAAATACAGCCAAGAAAGCTGAGAGATGTGACAAAGATTCTGGATTATTCAAATCTTTCATCAGTCATGATGATCCAATAGCTACAATGGAAAACTCCCCACCTAAAGGTTATCTACAGAACCACCCAGTGATCTCAGCCACACACAGCAGGATCTTCACAGAAAGCAAGGGAATTACTCCAAATTTACACTGGCAGGATCAAGATCGGAATCTGACCTGAACCAAACAAAAACCAAGCAATGGCACAGGCTGCAAGAACAACCAGCAGTCGATGGGGTGTAAAAGCAATGGAGACCTCTGTGATTCTGATGCATGTCAGTGACTGAAAATATTCCAGTGCTATTGTTCTTCTTCTCCAAAACATCTTGGACCTCGTCCTGTGTTCCTGAGCACTCCTGACAGACAGTTTGAAAAGGTAACTGACAAACTCACAATGGCCTGAGCTTATTCAGCTGAGTATTCCCTCTCATTCCATTTGGGAAAGCTGTAATGTATGGAGCAGTGTCTGAGGCTGCGTCCTGGGAAGGGAAAGCGACCATCCATGATGTCAGCCGAGTTCATTCCTAAATGAAACCACATTGGGCTGTTGAGCACGATAATAAAAACCTGCTGACCTAGTTTCCTGCAGAACAAAATCCTCTGTCTCCCCTCCTCCTGTGCCAAAGCTAAATCAGATCTCAAAATTAACCCTTTGACTAGCAAGGAAAACTCTAATAACGATCCTCACACCATGAGAATAGCATGGAAACAGCAACTGCTCCATCCCCACAGCTCTACAAAAAGGGAGGGTTATTGCAGGATGAAAATAAGACCCAGAAAAGATCAGAGACTTTAGCAGACTTCAGCAGAGAACTTATTCTCTTCCTTCCAAAGGATTTTGAAGCTCCATGCTCCAACTGCTTTGTTTGTAACATTTCTTCTGTGCAAATATAAAACCTTCATTCATGATGTGGCAAAAAAAAAAAAAAAAACAACAGCACAGCTCAGCTTTTTAAAAAACTGCATCAAACCACTCAAGAAAGGACCATTGTTCTTCCCAAATTTTGCAATGTCAACTTGCAAGTCCTTTTCTGGAAGATGAGAGCTGATTGTGTGTGCTCCAAGTGTCTGGCGAAAGCGTTCCCTTGTAATGGCTTTGCTTCCTCAGTGATGCAATGTTTCATTTGAAGGGATGCCTGGGGGAGCTTCAGAATGCACCCAGAATGCAAAAATAACAGGGCATGTCACAACAAACTCAGCCAAGAAAATACAAATGGGAATTCTTTGGCTGTAGGATGCTTTGCAGAGCAGAATCCACTGCAGTCAGGTAGGAGCAGCTGGGGAGCCTCAGATTCCAGACTTCTGAGAGCACCTTTGCTGGCTCACACTGACACTGTCAACTGGAGGAGTTTTCAGTCATGTGTCAGAGAGGGTTTTATTAGCAGAAGAGCAGAGATTAGCAACTGCTATAGAGTTTTACAAATGGGTATTTTACAATGAGGTGACCAATGTGCAACCTACGAGTGGAATTGCTGACTGTAGCCAGAGCTTTCAACTGCTGTAAGAAAGACCCAGCACTGAAAAATTTAATAATTTGTTGCTCCTGTATGAACTGAGAGAGCTTTGCCTACGTCCAGACAGCACCCAGGACCTGGAACGACTCCAGTTTCCTACAACAGCATTTGAAAAAAGAAGGAAACAGGAAAGTGACAACTACAAGGCATGTCAGCAATGCCACTTCACCTGAGAAGAGGTTCCTGTCTCTGCCACTTTGTCAGTCTCTGCAGGGAAGCTGTTAAGGCTTACAGAGCAAAGACAGCTCTTAATACACAGTACCCTCCAGGGAGTTTGAAGTGAAGAACAAAAACCCTGGATTAGGGAACACTGCAAAGGTTGTTGTAACTGTATCTGTTCTCTGGATGCTGCATCTTCACAGGTGAACTCCACAAAAGTTTCTGCTCCACCTTGGAAATGAGGAAGACAAAAGTCTGAGTTCCCACAGACTTACTACTAACATTGGTCAGGGTTAGAAACATGATGCTGGAAAAAAAGCATCTTATTCATCATATCTGCTCCCTGAGGGGTTAGGGGTTGTGCATGCTTTTTTTATTGACACAAACAAGTTTAACTTCTATTGTCTTGCAGAGGAAGAGAAGGCTGAACTCAGTGCTGGCTCACACATCATCTGCAATTCCAGCCAAATCCCAGCCACACAACTTTTATTACTGGGAGGATGTCAGAGGCAAAAGACACAGCTGGAAACTCAGATCCCAGACTGAGCTTTGCTGTGCTGGCAGGGAGACAAACCAGTTTTTGATTTGTATATAAACAGAGCCAATCTGAACTGGAAGGTCATTAAGAGAAAACACATTTTACACAACATCTATTGTACAGTTCCCTTTCCAACTTTCCCCATACCAGCTTTTTTTAATTTTTTTTTTTTAAACAAGACTTTGTCTTCTCTTCTTGACTTCTTCAGTGACAATTCCTGGGCATGCTGAAGTCAGTGGCCAACCCCCACTGGAATTGATGGAACTGAAACTCTTTAGATTGGATTCCAAAAAGGAGTTTGCCCAAGAGAGACTGCAAATCTCCTCCGCTTTCCAATACAGTAATTACCTGCAGAAAATGCAAGTCCATTGCAGATACAAAGGAGGATGTTTCCAAAGCATGCCACAGCCTCAGAACTCACAGATTTACTTTAACTGAGGCATTCACATTTTCTACCATAGCTACAATTAAAATAAGATTATGAGAATCCACAAAGAAACCACACAGTTCTTGTGATCAAGGCGTTAATGCCCGATCCATTATTGTGAGAAGGCTTTTAAGAGCATTCCCAGTAGAAATAGGAATACATCTTCCCTGAGTAAGCTTGGAGGAATGCAGAGATTCAAAAGCTTAAGCAGAATCCCTGCTAGATTTTTTTTCTGTTTGTTCCTCCTTTTTGATTAACTTTCTGTGATTATATGATATAATTGTTAGTCTTTAGGGGTAAGAGTTAAGCATTTCTCTGAAAAAAGATCTGTGTCTGCCTATAATTAACAGCTGCAGGTTCAAATGAGGGATTAACAGAGATGTTGCTGGGCTATCAAAGCAGGGAACCTTCAGAAGCAAAAGGAAAGTGCCTGTCATTCTCCATTAGTTCCTCGGGGTCAGTGTTGGCAAAACACACTGAATTGTTCCATGTGTAACCAGCAAAATAAAGAGGTTGTTGTAGCTTGCTGTGCTTAAAAGGGGACTCCTGGGTATAACTGTTGAAAATAGCTTTAATCTAAAGGCTGTATCTTTCTACAGCTTCCTGGAACCATGAAGAAAGTCCACTCAAAATGTTTTAACAGGAAATCAGCAAACTCAAAGACACTTCCTTCTGCTTGGACACAAGTGTTCTAGTGACAGAATGGCTCCCAGCCAGGAAATCTGTGTTCCCAAGAGACTGCAAAGCTGGGACAAGAACCATCTGCAAAGCCAGGATGGCTCCTTGGAGCTTTCTGTGCTCTGAAGATGATGCCTGTCTTTAATGTATGTGGAGGACTTTCAAAAATCATTCATTAAAGGATAGTAAAAGGCAGTTTTGAATGAACTAAGAACGAACAAAAGGAATAAAAAATCCTTGTAATGGATTTTCCTGTTCTCCTGCATGTCCCTATCTTCAGCTCCAGACTCCTGAAACTCAGCCATTATGCACAGATTTATTTCTTTTCTTACCATAAGCTTAGCAATGCTGATGGTTTTTAAGTCAAATCAACCTTTCATCAGCTTCAGGGGATGGCTGCAAGCCCTCTTCTCAACTTCCATGTTTTGAAATCAGTATTTCAAAGTTTTCATTCTGCTAAAATCATCTTGAGAATTAAAAGTATAAATTTCAATGCAGAGTATTTTGATTTGATTTCCATAAACCATTTTGTCCTCTAGCTGTACTTCTTCATTTCCTCCTGCATTTATCCTGAGCCCTTGGCTTCTCTGGCCAGGCTCTTCCCCTCAATCAATCCCTGCAGTGACTTCAGTGATGTGCTGGGACAGATCTCTGATGACATCTGAGGGAGAATCCTTGAGTGCTTCCAAAGGTACCATTGCTCATTGCCCTGCTGAGGGAATCCAGGGGATGTGGCCCTCTGGCCTTGAAAGGATCTTTTTCCCCTTCCCCCTTGGTGGACAGCAAGGAATTTCCTTTTGCTGGAAAGCTGAGGAAGGACCTGGTCCATGGCAACCCCAGGGACAAAAAAGGGCAGATTTCCTTATTGACAAAAATATCTAACTTAGGACAAAACAGCTAAACCTAACAGTGCAATACAAAGCTTTGCTTCAGAAAGCAGCTTTCCTGGAGGCCTGTGAGACAGCTCAACACCCAGAAGAATTTCCTCTTAAATTATTGCATAGAGCAACACTTATAAAAGCAGATGCCTGAAGGCAGACTTTGATATAATCCTTTTTATAAAGTGTTCTGAGGTCCTAAGATGCCAGCAGGAACTGCCACGTGGGAAACCATTCTGAAAAAATTATCTATTTAGAAATGTAAATAAAAATAGGTGGCCAAATCTTTTATTGTCTTCTCAGAAAGAAAACAATTTACATTTCCAGAATTACACTAAACAGAAATGCAATTTGGCTACAGATTGATAAATATCAAGATCCCCACCTGACTGACAAAGTGCCTTATTGTCATGATGAAGCTTGTTAGTGTTCAGGATGATTTGGAGTGTGTTTGGCTGATTCAAGGGATGTAGGTTGATTTCCCTGCAATACACACTGAGCATGTGATCAATTTACATGTCAGATTTCTGGTCCCACAGATGTCGTTGTTAATTACAGAAAATTCTGCAAAAAAATTAAGGCTTTTACAGCATTGCTGGGATAAGGAAGATTAAGAAAATCCCATCACTCACTCCTGAAATATGCAGCTCTTCCAGAATAAAGCATGGCAGCAATTTTAATCAGCACACAGATCAGCTTTTTAGAATTAGCAATAAAATAAAATGTCAAACTATCATACCACAGGGAACTTAGGAAGACAAAATGTAACTCATTACCGCAATTATTCCAGCAGAATTAAAACTATTAACTACTGATCCCAAAATATGAAATATTAGAACAGGAAAGAAGAAATATTAGGGAATAATATCACCTTTGTGATAGAAAGACATAATAAGTAAGATAAACATGTTTTTTAGAAACCCACAGCTCTGTGCACTCAGCACCCACACTCCCATCAATAAACCCAAGGACAGCAAATCCAGACTGGATCAATGGCATGGACTTAATGACTGTGTCTCTAAATTCTAATAAAAAGGCTCAGATTTCCAGTGATATATTTTGTTCTCTGAAGGGCCTGAGTGTTTTTGTATCTTTGTGATCACCACAACCAGACACACATACTATTTACTTAAGGATGTATTTTTCCCATGACCTTACAGACTCATTTCTCTGTCATGGAGAGGTCATGGAAGGAAGTCTGTTAGAAGTTAAATATGAGGAAGTGCAGTAAAGCCTATTTGTCTTATAGGAGGAAAAAATTAGTCTAACAGCACAAAATTATTACATAAAAAGGTAAAAAAAAATTTTTGAGCCTCTGCAGCCTCATAAAAATAGCCTGTGATAGTGCATGGGCAGATGTCCTCTCTCCTGTACAGTGTCTGATCAAAGCCCTTTTGGACTTCAGTGAAACAATAATAAGAAGAAAGCAAAGGGAGTGCAATTTCCATGGAAACTTGGAAAGAGATGTAACATTGTTTGCCGTAAGCGTCCGACTGTGAATGGAAAATTCTCCAGTTTACACAGATCTCAGCTATTATTTTCTTTGCAGTGCAAACTTGGGCCAAATATTTTCTGTCATATTAAAGATGCAAACAGTCAGTTTTACTTTCTGTCCAGAACAACTGTGCACAAAAGCTTCAGAATCCACAGTAAAACATCTGATATTTATCTTTCCGTGAACCCAAAACACACATTAGAAAAAAAGAATAATTTGGGCTTCCTTTTATCTGCTTCTCTTCAGAAAGTGAAGGCAGCTCAGAAATCATCTCCTGTTCATGTGCAATGTTTCAGACTAATACACAGGCAGATGTGCTCACTGTAAATGGGAGCTTAACTCACAGGAAAATCTTCTGTTGAAGCACATAAGGTGATAAAAATATACCAAAAGCAACGTTTACATTAACATTTATATAATTAATGAAGTGACTTTTATCTTACATGAGTTTCAGAACTTGCTGTCTTGCTACTCCTCCCTTACCCAGCAGCAGGAATAATTGTGACAGTCAGGAATTAACTTTGAACAACACAAGCCCAAGTTCTGAGCTGGGCTGCTCCAAGTGCTAAGCCTTGTGTGGGAACGATAACAAAAATGGATTGTGCAACTTTTCTTCCCTAAATGCAGCTGGCTGGTGTAGTGTGGGAGCTGTGAAAATGACATGGCAGCTCAGGGGACACCTCTGCAAATCTGGTGCCTGACCTGCACTAGTCACAAGCTGGAAGAGTCCAGAGCTCAAATCTAAATTAGTCTGGAACATGTGTGCATGCCCAGACATTCCTGCCCTACCCACTCCTGGACATGTCCCATACAGCAAGGAACTTTTCTGCAGGAAATTCATACTGACCTCAGATCTCTAGGGCTGAAATGTGGCTACAGCTTGGGGCCATATTTGTGCAGATCTGAGTTGTCTTTAAGCAAGAAAACAAACACAATGGCAACATCAAACACAGCTCCTGAAGGATCGGGGCAGAACGGTTGTGTGATAGAGACTGAACTGGTCCTGCTGGGAATCCTGGATAGACTTGAGAGAGGCATTGTTTAAGGCAAGGCACTTCTTAAGAAGGATTTGGTCTTTAGCACAGATTTCATCATAGGCTGACTGAAGCTTTCTCTTCACAAGTTCACACACAGCCCCAAATGTCACATTGATTTTATACCTGCCTGCCCAGTGAGATGACAGAGCAAGTCAATCACCTGGCTTTGCAAATCTATTTCCCCTTTTACATCTTGCAAATTCTACTCACTCATTTGTAGATCACACAGAGGAAGCAGCATGACTCAGCTCCACACTACAATGGCTGGAGCAGATCCAGACCTTGCAATCCTTTGGGCTTTCCTTACCAAAACACAAAACTGCAGCTTGGCTAATGTAAAGCATACAGTGTTTGTGTAAGCAATGGGAGATGGGCAGCAGGCCAGCAGCTCTCCCAGAGCAATGTGCTCCTTCTTTACATTGATGGCAAATTATCTTCTGAAGAGTTCAGCAAGGAACAAAAGAGCCAAAGGAGTCTGATCTTAAAATGCTAAGGAGGAGCAGATTCCTGAGCTGTATTCTGTAGGCATGAATTTACATTGAAATCTAGTGGTAAATAATTAATTACTTCAGCAAATTACACATAATGCCATACCAGCGAATATTTTTGTATAACCTGTAAATTACATAAGTCTTAAGAGACACAGGAAAACTATTGACCTTAGGGAACCCAAGAACTTTGAGTAAATTTCAAGAACCCTGAGTCCCAGTGTTTTGTCTAAACCACTGGAAAACAGTATCTAAAAATCAGTTACACTAAAAATTCAGTGTGGTCTAGAAATTAATCCTGACCAGTTTGCTAATACCTGATCCACAGATGTTTTTCATAAAGAACATCCACATGGTGCGTTGTGGCACAGTAAATAATGCACTGTAAACACACTTAACTTCACTGTGTAAACAAGCTCGGAGCAAAATTCATCAAGAACTTCACTTCATTTACTCCCTGAATGCACAACAAAGTTGAAGGATTGATGGTTATCTCATAGCAATCTAACTCAGAGATAAAGACCTCAAATCTAAACCTGTTTCTTGGAACAATGATGTACATTCCAGCCCAGCTCTGGGCAATGGGATGGCTCTGGCATTTCAGGCACTGCCTTCACAGGGATTCACAGATCAGGACAGAAATGTGTGCAATAATAATAAAGTAAGAAAGAGGCATCAGCCAGGAGATTTCTCTGAAATGGCCCTCACCTTCCAAAGACTGACTTACAACAAGCAGCTCCCCGGGCTGTGGGTGTGGGGTGACTGAGCAGCATCAGAACTTGCATCACTCACCAACCAACCTCACATTGCTTCAGAGGATAAAAGGCCAAGTGGCTTCAGGGCTCTGTTAACGTCAAAAGATGGTTCATTGAGCAGACTTTCTGCTTAGCAAAGCTGAGCAGCTTTTTCCTTATTCCTCCCCAGAATGTTTTGGGCATTGTCATATGCTTATACTACAAAACTTGCAGTTACCCAAAGCCAGTTCATGAACGGAAACATCTCTTTTCATTCCAAAGGAAAAACAACTTTGATGCTGTTTTCCTCAACAAGCTGAAAACTTGGAGAGAAACCTAAAGCTAAAAAAAGCAAAGAACTCAAAAAGATGAATATTCTGGACTGTGGTTTCTGCTGCCTTAGCTCAAGGGAAAATATGGTCATGGGAAAAGGGCCTGCCTGGAGCCAGATTTTTTTTCAACTCTGACTCTTCTAGCTGGAGTGGCTTTAAATCAATATGTTGCTATTATTTCTTCATAAACAGAAATATTCTTTATGGGCTGTGTGATAGCTGTTTACAAGTGAAACAACCACTTGTATTGTGTTTCCTAGCAATCAGTGTCTCATTCAGATCTTATACACAGACAGTGATTAGGTAATTTGAGAGACTTTTACAACATTAGTTCCAAGTTTCACTGATTGAAAGTGTTCAGTCATCCTCCCAGAAGAGAGTTCCGGCACAGAGAAGTGTCAGTTTTGTCACCCACCTCTGCAGCTACACACAGCTAAAGAAAACACCACCACACCTATGAAAAACAAATTTTGCATGGCCTAATTTTGAAGAATCTTACTGTCCTGTTATTGTGGACTGTCTTTAGTACTGCAGTTCACTTTTGTCTTTAGCCAGGACTGAAGCAGACTGTAAATATAATAGAATTCCACACTAACCCTGCAAAGACCACCTACAGACAAACGTGCCCCAGGCAATTCAGAGAATTTCTGTCTGTCTAATACTGCAACAAGTTGTTATATAACAAAATGTGATCATGCTGCCCAGACACACCATGCCAGATCCCAGCAAGTGTGGTTATCATTATTCTAAATGCTCTATGACAGAGCTTCACCTAGGAATTGTGATCACCATAATGCAAAAGCATTGTCTTTTGCATTAATTAGATTTATGAGAAGAATTAACAAAAATATCTAATACTATCCTTCTCGAGATTCCTCAAGGCTTTTTAGAACGACACAATCAGCTCTCCTGAATGTTAAAGTGAACTTCAACCCCCATTAAAACTGCAGTGGAATTCTGCTGGAATGGAAAACCAGTTACCTGTGATCAATGACTGTGACATCAGAAGCAGGAATCCCCAGGACACAACAACTCTGTTCCAGCTCTTTCTTACGAATCTCTCCTTGATTGTAATAATTTCCTGAAAACAGCAAACACAGCAACACCATCTAACTCAGTTTAGGTGCACATCAAGGAGTCCAAACAGTTCAGTATCCTCTTCCTCATTCCATTAACAGAGGAAATTAAGGCAGAATTAACACGGCAAGACTGCAAAATCTTACAGAGGCAAAAGGAGACTGAAAACCAAATCAAGATAAAGGCAGTTGGGAAAAGTTGTAGCAGAGATCAACAGAGATCAACAACTAACCAGGAAATGGGATTCATTATCTTAAAACATTTCTTCCTTCTTCACTGAATTATTTTCTTCTCATCTTGCCCTGACATTCCCTTAGTTTTTCTTGGCATCAGCCATGCAAAGTCCCTGCCAGAGCTGTGATGCCCCTTTCAGAACATTGCTCTATGCAGGGCAATACTTGCAACTCAATTTTAACTTTGAAGAAATAAAATGAAAAAAATACAGTTGAGTATTAATATGTGATTCAAGTCTGCAGTCAGCTGTCTTGAATTACACTAGAACTTTTTATTGTTTTGGGTGTGAGTCATCTAAATCTAGCATTTCTTTGGAGCAGTGTTGCAATCTGAGCCCTCACTAGCAAGCTTTGTAAAATTTTCAAAGAGGGAAAAAGTAACTAGGAAAAAAAGCCTCTTCCCACAGCCTGTGACTGAATGACTTTGGGACACTGACAGTGACTGACTGAGGGATGAACCTTGGATTGCAAGTTCCAGCTCCAGCAGCATGAACTGAAGGGTGCAACTTCTCTGGGGTGACTGAATGAGTCCAAGAGGGTTCATTTCAGACTGATTTTTACCAGGCCATCACCAACACACTGCTGGAAGGTGACAGCTTTTGCTGCAGTGCAGTGTCACAGCAGACTGCAGGTGATGCTTTATCCAAACAGTCCCACTGCTCTCAAAATACCTGACTTCTGCTGAACTCAAAGCTCCACAGCTGCAGAAACGTGTTGGGACATCAGGAATATGTCAATGCTCACAAGAAAAACTGGGCAGCTGCTGAGAGCAAAACCAGCTGAAGAGCTGATGCTGCTGGACCTCATCCATGGAGCACTCACAACAGAGCAGCTACTACAGAGAGCAAAGCACATTTAGATTGAGTTATTAATTCAATCTAAGATTATTCAGGGTGTCAAAGATTGATTTCTTTTTCCCAGTGCTGTAATTCTAACTCATTTCTAAGTCAAGTTGATTGATAACTGAAAACTGCAAGTACAATGGTTTTTAAGTAATGATTTTGTCTCAGTGTTAACAATTTGCAGTGTCTTTGATCAACTCACTTGTCATCATCAATCACTCAAACAATGAGAGGATGAACCATCTGAATCACCCACAAGACTAATCAGAGGCTTTTAAAATAAAAACCTCTTAGCTCATAAAGGTGCTCTCCCCTACATTTCCTTACAAGAGAGAAAGTACCTAGAAGGAAACATCAAATACACTGAATGTGTCATGCCACCGAATCAGGAGTAAAGAAAATTCAACAAAACAAACAGAAACACAACACTTCTTTGTAAAGTTCTCTACCAGCAGCAGTGTATTAGTCCCCAAAAGTGAAATGGTAGAGTTGCACTTCAGTAATCTCCCCATAGCTGTGGAGAAGCCAAACAGGATGCACAGACCTCTGTCCCTCAGCAGAGACAATGAAAGCTCTGCACTAAATCTTGAATGGGAGGTGCAGAGCTATCAGTGAAGCCACCAAACCACTGGACTTCAATAGCTGAATCACTGTCTTCTCACCTGGATGGTCTGGCAAGACAGAAAGCTTTGGAAATGACAGAAATGTTGGCAGTGAACTGGCTGGAGCTGCCAAAGGCACATGGGACTCCTTCCCAAAGCTAAGCAGCAATAAGAATTTTGGTACTGCAATACCAAATACTGAAAGTTCAATTCAAATGAGGTTGCTCCTTATGCACAGAAACCTGAACAATGGAATAACTGCTCAGGTATCAGTTCTGCAGAACAATCTGGAGCTTTAGCAGATCACGAGAACACAAAAGTGTCATGCTGTGAAAAGTTCTCATTCTGGACAAACAGTGGAGCCTGTAAGAATCTTTCCACTCTATTCAACCCCAGCAAGGCCCCAGCAGCAGTGCTGCTTCCAGTTTGTCATCACTGCCCTTCCAAAAATTACATGAACCAAAGGAAGAGTCCAAAGGAGAGTGATGAGAATCATTAGAGGTTTAGTAAACATGATCTGTGAGGGAAGACTGCAAGTAATCAGGTTGTTTAGTCTGGAGAAGATAAGGCAGAAGAGGCAGATAACAGTCCTAAAATATGTAAGAGGCTGTTACAAAGGGATACTCTGATTTCCACGTTCCTGTCAGGCACAAAAAAAAAATAAATAAACAAGCTTAAATTACACCCATGACTCAGGAAAAAGTGATTTGAGGGAAAGCTAAAGCAGCACTGACACAGACCCCACAGCCTGAGGCACCTCCCTGGACATTCTGGAGAACAAACATTTGTCTGCAGCAAATGAAGACACATCGATGCTGCCTCCAGGTCAACTGGAGCACTGGAGATGGACAGCACAGCCTTGCATTCCCTCCCGGGCTATTGTTCCACGGATTACAATGTAAGTGCTATTTTTAGATGGGTTACAGTGAATGTATCGCGACATTAAAACTGGATCATCCAAACAAGTCTTCTGCAAGACGACAGAATTACAAGGAGATGCCAAAAGGCCGTGCTACACAGCACCTTTGACAGCCCATTGACACCGCCACGCAGTCTGAAAGTGCCTCAGCGTTGCAACTTTCAATTTGAACATGTTCCCCTCTGTTCCGACACGACACGCTTTTGTAAAGGAGAGGGGAGGCGAGGCACAGGGAAGGGCGGGCGATGTCCGCCCCGTGCCTCAGTTTCCCCGCAGCCGAGCACCTTCCACCCCGTGCCACGGCCACACACGTGGGGAGCCATCACGGCGGCCTTCCCGCTCCCCGGGGAGGGGGGGTGTGTGTGTGGAGATGTGGGTGCGTGGGTGGTCCCCGCTCACCTGCGGAGCAGCAGAGCACGGCGGGGGCGGCCCCGGCGCTGCGCAAGCCGAGCAGGGCGGGGGCGAAGAACATGGCCTCGTCATCGGGGTGCGCCGTCAGCACCAGCGC
>VXBI01011378.1:0-19142 GCA_013397375.1 Toxostoma redivivum
TGCCTGGTGAGACTTGGGGTTGATCACTCAGATTCTGGAGCCGAAGTTACAGAGGGTCTGAAGCCAACTACACCCCAACAGAGAAGGAAATCTTGGCAGCCTATGAAGGAGTTCAAGCTGCCTCAGGTTAATGGTACTTCAGTGCTGGGGTGGATGTTCAAAGGAAAGGTTTCCTCTACCTACCATACCACCAACACCTCATGGAGTAAATGGATTGCTCTCATCACACAGCGCACCTGTATTAGAAATACAAATCGCCCTGGGATCTTGGAAGTAATTACAAACTGGCCCCAAGGTGAAAACGTTGGTCTGACTGATGAACAGGAGTGGGGACAGGTGACCCATGCTGAGGAAGCCCCACTGTACAACCAACTGCCGCAAGAAGAAACATACTATGCTCTTGTCACTGATGGTTCCTGTCACATTGTAGGGATGAACCAGAAATGGAAAGCAGTCATATGGAACCCAACACGACAGGTTGTAGAAACTACTGAAGGAGAAGGTGGATTGAGCCAACTTGCTGAACTCCAAGCTGTCCAGTTGGCCCTGGACATTGCCAAAAAGAAGAAGTAGTCAAAGCTCTACCTTTGCACTTATTTGTGGGTGGTAGCCAATGCTGCATGGGGCTGGCTGCAAAGGTGGAAAAAGGTCAACTGGCAGCATAGAGGAAGACCAATCTGGGATGCTGAAGAATGGCAAGATATTACCATTCTACTAGAGAAGCTACCTGTGAAAGTCCATCATGTGAATGCCCATGACCCCAAGAGTCAGGCTAATGAGGAGCACCAGAATAACAAACAGGTGGATCACGCTGCAGAAATGGAGGTGTCACAATTTGGATGTGCAACACAAGGGAGAGTTGTTCCTAGCTTGATGGGCCAATGCTGCCTCAGGTCATCAGGGCAGAGATGCCCCCTACAAGTGGGCACGAGATCAAGGGGTGGATTTAACCATGGACAGTATTTCTCAGGTTATCCATGACTGTGAGATGTGTGCTGTGATCAAGCAGGCCAAGCAGGTGAAACACCTATGGTATTGTAATAATTGGTAAAAGATTAGTGTCAATCACAGAAGCACTGGGGTTTGTATAANTAAATTTTGCTAAATATCGAGGCTCTTGTCTCTCATTTATAACAGTATGGTGGGCAGTGGTCCAAATATAAGTATGGGGAGGCCTGGCAGATTGATTACATCACACTTCCTCAAACCTTCCAAGGAAAGCGTTATGTTCTCACAGTGGTAGAAGCCACGACTGTATGGTTTGAGACCTACCCTGTGCCTCACACTGTTGCAGTGTAAGTGTAAGTTGTGCTGTGGTTGCCTTAGAAACCTGGCTCGGTTCCATGGGCCGGTCTCTGAGTGGGTATTCATCCAATCGGGTTCCACCCAGGCTGCAGACATATGATTAGTCAAAGGAGCTGGGCAGCACCAAGACCTCGACCAATTATATGGTCAGGCATGCGAATTTTGAAGCCCCTATAAAAGATAACCTCCATGAATCAACGGACACTGTTGTGCTTGAACAAGCTGAGGAGTGTGTCGTGTCTGTCTCCAAGCCCTCCCCCACCACGCGTCAGCCACAAGCACCACGAGGTAACGAGCGCGGTTACAAGTGGTGCCTCCATGTGAGATACGGACTCAGTCACTTTAAACCGCGGATTTGTGGGAAGACAGAGGAGCAGCAGAATCTGCTGCAAACACAGCCAGTGGGGCGGCGGAAAAGCAGCAGAATTTGCTGTGGACAGGGGAATTTGCTGCAAAATCCGCCCCTGGTCCAGCCTATGGGGGTCGTGGCTCCGCCCTGGCCCAGCATCTGTGGGGCTTGGCTCCGCCCCTGACCCAGCCTCCGGGGGCTGTGCCTTCGCCCCCAGTTCAGCCTCCAGGGGGCATGCCACCGGCCCCGGTCTAGCCTTCATGGCCGGGTCTGGGAAGTGCATCACCAGGAATTCCTGGAGACGTAGTACTGGGGAAGAGCAGCACCTCTGTCCCGAGAACACCATCTCTGACGAAATCGGAGTTTTATATACTGACAAGGGACTCAAAGGACATTAGCAGAGAAAGTCAGAGCCATCGTCCCCCTGCAGAGCAACACGATATAACTGCAGCCGATCCGGTGAACGTATGGCAGAAGGTAAAGCTTGCCATTACACCGAGCGGGGGAGGGATGCATGGATCTGCAGAGGGATGCCTGCGGCCGTGTGGCACTCTAAAGCAGCCCCAAATACACAGAAGGCCACCTTCCCGGGAGGAGGGGGGACCTCCAACACCTATACTCGCACTGGGACCGAAAATCGGAGAGTGGGAAAAACAAACCCCTACGGGGTGCCCGCCAACTAAACGTCGGCAAGGAAAGGATTTCAAAAATGTGGCTCCATAAAGAGAATAACAAACAAGCCAACCTAAAGAGATATCACCAAGCACATAGAAAAGCTAGAATACAGCAACAAAGAACAAGCCATCTTCTCATCAAATGCAGCGAGATGCTGGCAGCCTCCTGTCTGAGGACCAACCGTTAGTGATATTATTCAATATACAATTGATAGTACAATAACTATTTAAGGATAAATTCCTTCCAATAACTTCATAGTGTCCTTAGATATCAAAATTATTCACTTTTGTTGTCACTGTTCTGAAATGCTAACAGAAACATGTGCCATTTCTAATTATATACCAGGATGTAACTTATCAAACCTAAGACATATCACAAAAAACAAGACATTTCCTACAGCTCTGGGGTGTGTCACACCACACTGGTATCCCCAAATTAGCAATGGGACAAGTCATAGTAGAAAGAGCACATAACACTTTAAAACGTAAACTTGAAAAACAGAAAAGAGGAATGGGTGAGGAGACCCCACAGAGCAGGGTAGCTAAAGCTATCTATACACTAAATCATTTGAGAGTATTAGAAAAGTCCCAGAATCCAGTCATTATAAACCATTTTCTATCACTGCAATCATCCAGTGATGATCAGTCGCCCAAACCCAAGGTAATGGTTCAAGACCTTGTCACCAATAGGTGGGGAGGTCCGTGGAATCTCATTACCTGGGGACAGAGATAGGCATGTGTTTCCACAGACACGGGTATGCATTGGGTACCTGCCAGATGTGTCCATCCTGCCCTACGCCCTGCCCGGGATCACAGGCAGAATTCCCCAAATAGCTCTTCAACGGACGTGGTGGAGCCAAATTTGGAACAGTGATGGAAACGACCTGTTTATCTACCTCATGGAAATCTGGGACTACTGAAGTGAAAGTTCATATAAGGACTTTATTTGTTTACAAATTGTTGTTCTATTCACAAACTGTTTCTATTTATAGAGCTAAGTTATATTTTCAGTTTAAAAGGTTGAATGTTGTTCATAGATTTAGGTTAAGGAGGGAAAACCTTTCTCAGCCAAGTTCTTGGCCCCAATCAAGCCAAGAGCATGACTGATAAAGGAGATATACCATAAACCCCGGCATTACTATTCAAAAATAACAGCAGGTCGTTTTGACCAGTTAATTTGGCTTTGCAAAACCAAAATCTTTTCCTTTGAGATAAACAGGGAGGCCTCGTCCAGAAGAAGTCTCCCAAACCTCATAGGAAAAACAAATTTCTTAGCAGATCCTGGGAGATAGTAAAGCATAAGTTTACCTTACTAATTTTGTTCAAGGTGCACAAATGGTTTTGAGTCAAATTATTTCTTGTTTTTAAAGTTGTTGTAACTTGTAACTTCTAAACACTGAGCCTGTGCTTAATAGTTCTCACCTAACAGCTCCTCAGGCATGAATACTTCAGCTCCAGTGAGAAACCTCATCTCAAACCTCATCTCCTGCACTGTCTTCTGCCACCCTGTTTGCAATGGGCCATTGCAAATAGGTGAGAGAGCGTTTTTTACAACTTTAGTAATAAAAAGAAAAGGGCAGTTGTTGCAGTGCAAGTCTAAATTGTGCTGTGGTTGCCTTAGAAACCCGGCTCGGTTCCATGGGCCGGCCCCTGAGTGGATATTCATCCAAACAGGTTCCACCTAAGCTGCAGACATATGATTAGTCAAAGGAGCTGGGCAGCACCAAGACCTCGACCAATGATATGGTCAGGCGTGCGAATTTTGAAGCCCCTATAAAAGATAACCTCCATGAGTCATCTTCTTTTTTCCTTCAGTACTGTGACTGGAGCTTACTGGCTTGCTTCTCTGCTCCTTTGCTTGCTTGGGAGCCCAGAGCCAGCATGTGCTGTGCTGGGAACCCGTTGTCCCCACGCTGGGGCCAACCCCTCTGCACAGCCCAACCCCGGGACCAACCACTGCCAGTGAGCTATCCAGGGGAGCGACTCCCCGCCCACCCCCACTGTTCTCTGCTGCTGCTTCAGGGCTTCTTGCTACACTTTAACCAAACACCCAGACTCCCCGTGGCTTCTGGCACACCCCTGAGTTACTGCTACATTTTGCTTACCACCCCTGGTGTGCCTGCCTCTTCCATTCCAGCTTGCTGCTTTCAAGGTTTCCTGCTGTAGTCCGTTGAGTTTCCCGAGTGGCACTGAGACCAGCTGCTTCCCTTGAGTTTGCAAAAGGAAGCCCCTTCTCGCTCTCTCTCCGGCTCACACGCCATTACCACGTGAAGAGACAGCAGAGCTCGTGCCACAGCGCCCTCTGCAGCCATGGGGAATTACAGCACCTGACCTGCCCGGTTGAGAGCCAACAGCACCATTAACTAGACCTATGAGGAAAGTGCTTGATGACTGAGAGAAAGCTGTTGTGTTTCTGGTTTTGTTTGTTGCTGCTGCTGTCATTGTTTGTTTGTCTTGTTCTACATATACATACTGCTAAAGAACTGTTATTCCTTCTCCCATACCTTTCCCTGAAATCCCCGTAATTTCAAAGTTATAATTATTTGGAGGAAGGGGGATNGGTCTCAGGGATCTGGGGACCCCCTTATCCTGTGGGGTCTTTGTTCTGTTTGCATATTTAATCCATTGACTTCACCTTGCAGCTTGGCTCTCTTCCTGTTTTGCAAGCACCATAAATTATAGCAAACAATATAGTTTTGTCAGTCCCCTTTTCAGTCAAAATCTTTCTTAATGCTTGATTCTTAATTCTCAATTTCTTTATTTCATATATATTCTAATAATGAACTGTTATTCCTTTTCCCATATCTTTGCCTGAAAGCCCTTTAATTTCAAAGTTATAATAATTTGGAGGGGAGGAGGTCACATTTTCCATTCCAAGTTAGGTTCCTGCCTTCCTTGGCAGACACCTGTCTTTCAAACCAAGACAATTAAATGGAGGGTACACAGTGTAGGCCGTAGATAGTAAGCCTTAGCTTTTGCCTGAATCCATGGTCATCATCTCACACAAGCCAACAAAGGAAACCTTGTGGTTGATGTCTACTATAGGCCACCTGATCAAGGAGAGAAGGTCAACGAAGCATTCTTAATTCAACCACCGGAAGCATCCCACTCACAGGCAAAGTCAAGACCCTGAAATTTAGGACAGTTAACTTTCAGGTCTTTAAAGAACCAGTGAATGGCACCCTGTGGGAAACTGCCCTCAGGGATGATACAGGAGCAGAAGACAGCTGGCAGATCTTGAGGAGCATTTTTCTTAGAGTAAAATAGCTCTCGATTTCCATGCATAAGAAATCAGGCACGAGAGGCAGGACACCAGTGTGGATAAGTAAGTGCCTCCTCTTCTGGTTGAGCTGAAGCACAAGGAGGAAACACATAGGCAGCGAAAGAAGGAACATGCATCCTGGGAAGAATCTAGAGATGCCACCCAGGTGTGTAAGGATGAGATCAGGGAAGCTAAGGTACAGCTGGAGCTGAATTTGGCAAGGAATGTGAAGAATCATAATATGGGCTTCCAGAGGTGGGTTGGTCAGAAAAGGAAGACTAAAGAAACTGACTCCCATCCCTCTCACTATCCCTGCCAATAAATAAGGACATCTAGTGACAACCAACATGGAGGAGGCTGTTTTACTTGGCAATTTATTTTCCCCAGTTTTCACTGGCAATCACTCTTCCCACTATCTCTCAAAACCCTGAACCTCAAGGTAGGTACTGGGGGAACCAAGTCCCTCCTATCGCAGGAAATGCTCTGAGACCACCTGAGGAACCTGTACATGAGTCCTGCACCTGGGGAGGCACAACCCCATGCACCAGTATTTGCTGGAGGCCCATCAACTGGAAAGCAGCTTTGCAAAATAGGACAATATGCTATTGCCGCAGACGCGGCCAAGGATATCCTTAGCCTGATATAGAGGAAAGCAGGGTTTATATATGTTACAAGACAGTTGTGTAGACCACTCAAAGTGCTCACTGTCCCCGGGGGTGCAGGGCACCACAGACCACTCTTGGGGGCATTGCCTATTTTTCCAAAAGACGGCTTAGCATACATCTGATTTTGAACCCTCAAGCCAGTAGTGCCAAATGCAAGCTTTGTATTGTATTTTCTTCCAGTTGTGCAGCACAGAAATAGCTGCAGTGGAAGTGGGGCTTTCAGCAAACAATGTAGAGCAACTTCTGTTGGTTCTGCAAAGTGTCATGAAAAGTTAGGCCAGGCCTGCCCTGCCCTGGCCAAAGCAGTCATTTGACTGGAGGGAGAAGCACCAAAAAGGCACAGGCACCTTCGAGGTGGACTTGATGTGGTAACAAATAACAAGAAATAGTACTTGTAGCTACTACAGCCTGTTCTGCGACCTCGTAGGCCGCCCTCAGGGTCGCAGCACTACACGGGGCAGATCCCTCCGCGGACTCGCCAAGGTCGGATCCCTCCGCGCCCCGAGGGCACGCAAACTCCCTGAGCCCGGGTAAGCACCAGCTCGACGAGGGCGGACCCGCCAAGAGGGCGGGGAAAAGCGAAAACGACAGACGAGGCAGCGAATCGAAAAGCAGGATCGGCCGGCGGCGATCTGTCAGCCCAATGGGCGCTGCGGAGGGCCTGTCCAAGTGGAGGAAGTGCGGGGACGGCACTGGGCGTTGTCCTTGCCTGACGAGAGTATTGGGGTGCTGGGTTGTCCGGTCTCGTGGCGCCATTATTGTCTTCCTAAAGATAATCGGCAAAACACTTCCCCGGTACCATCAGCGACGAGGAGGTAGCAGCGGCTTTGTTCTGTGCGCGGTTCTTCTTCCGTTCTCCCACCTCCCTCTCCCTGACCCGAGGACCTGGTGCGCGGTGCCTGGGAGTGCGGCAGGGTGGATGGCGGCGCTGCTGCTGCGGGTGGGTGCAGAGACGGAGGACGGACGGGTCCTCTCTGGGTTGTGGCGCTCTCTACTGCACCATCCCCTAAGCTTGTTCGGTGCTGCACCCCCACCCTTCCGGCTGCCGCGGGCGTACTGGGTTTCTGGTGTTGTCCGGACTCGCCTCGAATCCCACCCTACCGTGTCCTGTGCGCGAGTAGAGAAGGGCCTCCGACGGTAACGTACTTGGTGTTAGCCGCAGACGTTTGCCGCATTATGTCCCTTTGGCACTGCGAGTCGGACAAAGTTTGCTACCTCGTATAGGATGATAGTTTTGGGAGTTTATTTTAGGCACACTCAGTCAATCTCCTCGGGGATTCCGTGTGTGTGTGAACAGTGAATGTCTGAGTAATGACCGTAATAAGTTGGGTTTGCATAGGAAAAACGAAGGTCTCGATGTGTCTCGTAATAGCATCAAAAAGTTTTCACAGCTCTGCTGTTCTGGGCTTTGGTTCTGAACCCCAAACTGGACTAGGCAAGGAATAACAGGTTTTTCTTGTTTTTCTTTTTAAAAAAACAATTGAGAAACGGGTCATCCTGCAGGCTTCAAAAGCTTCCCAGATCTTGTTTCTGTGGGGAAGTGGGACCGTGATAACAGCATGCTTGCAATGGTCACGGGTGGTGGTGCTGGGAACGAGAGTGATCTGCTTAGACTGGAGGGAAAAGCAATGCACCCTTTGCCTACACGATGTTAACTTTAAGTTAGTATCTCATATAATTTAGTTATTAAAATGCTGAAGGTTAACAGGGATGCCTTCTGCTTTTGAAGGTAGGGTTTGCATGTAATATAGAAGACAGACTCATCCTATGCACTTGCATGCTTCCTGTCATTGTGTTTGTTCAATACTTGAGCTCCCTGTCCTGTGGGAAATAAATGGCCGCTGTTCTTCCACTTAAACTCTTTGCTGATTCATTTAAGCCATTTGTCTCCTGCCTCTGCACGAACCACATCTAATAGAAAAACTTTTTAGGAGTAAAACATACTGGAGGTTGCTAATCAAAAGTAGTGGCTCATCTCTTGCCTCCATCATTTAGCATGCTAAATCCCATTTCTGGAACAGGCTCTGTAAATATATTGTATTTTGGGTATAGAAATCATTACTATCATGCAAGAAAAATCAGTGTTCAGGCTTGTGTTTGGGGTATCTGGTAATCTGCTTCTGTAGGAGTTCAGTGGGGCAGGTTGATTTGCTTAAGCTGTCACCTTTCTCTGAAATCAGTTATGTTTCAACTGTTTACTCTTCCTCCAGTGATACATGTTCCATGATCTTTCACCCCAAGCTGGGATGCTTTTCCTAATCATGCCTAAGGAGCCAGTTTTTGGGTTGTCTGAAGCAGAAGATTCTGGTAAATCTGTAAGTATTGTGGAAGCTTTCTGTATGTTAAACTGTATCTCTAGTTAGTTCCTCATGATCTAGACTCTTTCTCATCTCCCCTTTCCCTCTTGATAGGACACAGTAGTCTACTTTCAGTTTTGTGGCGCTATAATCTTTTGCCTCTAACTTGTAATGGAGTTGAGCTTTTTGACTAAGAGCAGTGATATAAAACAGTGCTTATTCCTGGGTGTGTATTTCTGGTGCAAAATGCAGTGCTTTTTTGGAGCACAGTCTGGTGCCTATTGCCATGGTTTAGAGTAAGAGTAGTAGTACTTTTAACATGGGGAAGAGGGCTTGGGGTTTTAGGCAGGTCAGGGGCAAGGAAGGACAAAACTGGTTGACAGGTGCTGGATGCTTTGCTTTTATCTATGGAAGTCAGGTTCAAAGACTTTGTAAACCCATGCAAAAGGCAGCCTAAAGTTTATTTTCCACCAGGATTGGTTATGTTTCCTGAAGACACAATGGAGGCTTTAACCCAGAGACAAAGTCAGCTCCTGTGGCTGTTTTGTAGCTTGTTGCTGTCTCTTGAAAAAAATTGCCTAGCTCTTTTTTCCCCCTATAGTGTGCATAATTGGTCTTCGTAGCTTTGCTTGGAAAGCGTCGGTTGCAGGCAGTTGGACTGACATTAATTTGAAGCACAATGGTTGATTTGCTAGGAATTTGCTGGCTGCTTTCTCTGGGTGGTTCTCTGCTCACTCCTTCCCTTCCTGTCCTCTGCCCTATTTGTGTGATCCTTTTTTATTTCTATTTTACCTATTTATAAGTTTGTACTTCCTTCTCCAGCTTCTTGGGCATGTAATGATTGTTGGCGAGATGTGTGTTGCTCACCTGGGCCTGACCAATGGATTCCGGATGGTTGTGGATGAAGGGCCCGAGGGTGGGCAGTCTGTCTATCGCATACATCTACCCGTTCTGGGTGGCCGTCAGTTGGGCTGGCCACCTGGCTAAGATTTTGGCACCACAAGAGTTGCTGCACGTGTACAAATTGCCACTGAATGGATTTCGTCTCTTGCCCGTCAATCTAGCCGCTGTCGATGTTTAATTCTTTGTGCCATGTGTCTGTGGAAGGTAATAAAAGCTTTGAGCAGCAGTTGCACAATAAAGATTTGTCATGGGGATATCACCTTCAGTCTTGCGCGTCTTACTGAGGGGAAGTAGTTCTGTAAGTTCAAATGGTGTCTCCCTGGACTGCAAGTATGTGGCATGTTTCAGCCTGTTATCAGCATAGTGATTTGCCTGTTCATTTGAAGCGCTTAGCTGGAAGTGCTTAGCAGTCTCCTGCATCTGGTAGGAAGCAGTCTTAGCTCTTTGGCGGTTTTGGCAGTATGTTTTACCTTTCATCCTACATTGCCAAAAATTTCCTTCAAACTGGAGAGAACCAAGGATTATAAAACTGTTTCACTGGAGAATCATAGGATCCTAGAGCAGCCCAGGTTTGAAGGGACCTCAAAAGATCATCTGGTTCAGCCTTTTGTTTAAAAGGGATCCTAGATGAGATTATCTAGCGCTCTTTCCAATAGTATCTTGAAAACCTTCAGCGATGGGGACTGGTGCAACCTCTGCCCATTGTTCCTTTTCTTCTCCATGTGGCTCCGTGTGAAGAGAGTCTCCATCCTCTGTACCTTCCCTTTAAGTACTGGAACACTGTGATGAGGTTCCCCCTGAGCCTAGTCAGGTTCCTAACATTTTGCAACTAATTCCTTTTCTTTCCTAGTCTTCATGTGGCCTGTCGCTGCTTTTAGATGTTCCTCCAGAGCTTTCCAATCGTGGCAGTTTTCCCAAGTACAGTTATTTGACAACTTAGGACTTGGACTTATTCCCTGCTTATGTAAGTAGTCAGTTCTATTGCTTGCCATTCTGCCTACTAAACCAATTTTTTGTGAATGAGTGTTTTAGGTTGCTTAAAGAATTGCCGGCAAAGGTATTGGCAAAAGCAGGTTTAATATAAAAGTTTGTTGGCAAGGTTTACTACTTAACAGATAGTTAAAGCACTCAGAGAAAAAGCAAACTAAAATCTAAAATCAATCAATCTATCTAAAACTAAAATCAACTCAAAAATTGTCTGTGTTGAGGCTTGATGGGGGGGATGGAAGGGTATGGATAAAAAGGAATAAGGAACACCCTCTGGTTGAGTCTTCTCCTTGTTGTTCCTCGGGAAGAAGAGAGCCTCTGTCCTCTTTGTAGCTGCCTTTTGAGAGCCAGAATACTGTCATAATGTTCTTCCTGAGCCATCTCCTTTCTAAGGGAGAAAATACCCAACTCCTTCAGCCTTTCCTCACATTCTCCAGCCTTTTGATCATCTTCGTTGCCCTCCTTGGGACCTTCTCCCATCTGTCTGCATCTTTATGTTGAATTCTGGGGACCAGAATTGGACACAGTGCTTCAGGTTCTGCCTGCAGGCGTGGCCTCTGGGAGAAGAGGCCAGGGTCTGCCCTATGCTGGACACAGCTAGTTTCTGCCAGCTAGGCACCAGACTCCTCAAGGGCCAAAACTGAGCAAATCAGCAAAGCTGGTGGCACCCCTGTGTAAGCATATTTAAGAAATAGCAAAATGCTGTCTGGGGCAGGTACTTCCCTGCTGCCCTTGGATCTGGCAGGTGGCTTTGTCCTGAAGGAACTTTTTCTCCCCCTGTCCTGTTGAGGAGGGGTGGTGAGAGAACAGCTGGTTGGGCCCCTGGCAGCCAGCCAAGATCTGGCATCAGAAAACCTAAAAGGCAGGTTCATCCACGTAGAAGGGGATTGGTGGTTTAGAGACTGATAGTGAGCGGGGTAGAAACAGGATGTTTTGGAAGTAGCAAATTGCATCACTATCTGGGGATCCAGTCACTTTGAGCAGAGGAAGTTTCAATGGAAAAATCCTTCTTTCTGAGCAATAAGAGGTTCTTGTAAGAAAAAAGGATCTAGTCTCCATTTTTTTCAGTTGGTAATACAAGTGGCAACAATCTGGAACTCCTGCATTGAATGGGATGCCACTGAGCAGAGCCTGTTGGGTGCTCTGTGTGTGTGTTGGATACCCAGGAGCAGCTATAAAGAGGTCATGGAGGAGATATGAGGTTGGTCTGGCTAAACTTGATCAAGACAAGGTTTTACAGAAGGCAATGCCTTGAGGATGTGAAGGGTAAAAGGATAATACGTAAGGCTGGCGATGTTCTAGACCCTTTTGTTTGGAAGGATTGGGACTGAATGTTGATTTGAGTGAAGGGCAGGTACCAATCCATCTTCTCTAACTGCAATTTCAGCAGCAGAGGACACTCAAAGCTGAGTATCAGGCCCCAATGATGCTTTATCAGGTGTGGCTGAGATAGAGTTCATTTTCCCACAGCAGCTCTCAGTGCTGTGCTTTGCATTGGTAGCTAGAAAAGTGTCGATAACACACCAGTGTTTTGGCTACTGCTGAGCAGTGTTGGCACAGCATCAGCACTGTTTCTCCTACAGTTCCACTCCATTATCAGTAGGCTTGGGCTAGCAAGATCTTGGGAGGAGATGCAACCAGGACAGCTGACCCAAATTGGCCCAAGGGATTTTTCGTACTGTATGACATCAGCTGAGATATAAAAGCTAAGTAAAGGAGGAGGAAAGGGAGGCATTTTGTTATTTACAATGTTTGCCTTCTGTAGCAACTGCTACGCTTGCTGAAGGAAGCCCTGCTTCCCAAGAAGTGGCCAGACAGCTCTTGCTGATGGTAACTAGACAATAATTTTTTTTCTGTGTCCGCTTGTTTGCACACAAACTTTCACTTTTCTTTTAGTAAACTGCCTTATCTCAACCTGTGAGTTGCTTTCCATCTTATTTTCTCTCTCCTGTCCAGCTGAGAAGGGGGAGTGATAAAGTTGCTCAGTGGGTACCTGGCATCCAGCCAAGGTCAACCCACCACAGGTGTTTTTGATGCCATCCAGGTGTTGCAGGAGAAGAGTCAGAGATCACTTTGGCAGATCTGATCAAGTAGCTTGTTTATTGAGTTCTGGTCCTACTTGTTGAGCATTGCCTGGACCAAATTTCATATAGTTCAAACAGGACAAGCGCATCTGTGACACCAGCTTTCCCCTAGCAATGACCTCAGAGCTCTGAAGGTGATACTCAAGGGCATGGAGGCCCAGGGAGTGTTCTCCTCAGTTCTGCCGCTGAGAGGAAAGGGCAAGAGGAGGAGGGCACTGATAATGTGCATCAATAATTGGCTGCGGAGCTAGTGCTGGCAACAGAGTTTTGGGTTCTATGAGCATGGGACCCTGTTTGTGGATCAGCATCTGCTTGGGAGAGAGGGGCTCCTCCTCACTAAGCAAGGCAAAGGTATTTTTGCCAGAAGGATATCTGACCTCATTAAGAGGGCTTTAAGAATGAGAGCAAGGGCAGGGAAAGGAAGAGAGTAACCAGCCACCCTGTGAGGGAGTGACAGACTGGGTCAATGAGCAAAGGGCAGTGAAAGAGCTCTAGTACCTTGAAGTCCCCCTTAGCACCCAAAGGCAGCAGTCAATGTCATAGCTGCAAGCATAACCAGTGGGAAGATCTGCTTAGACAAGTAACTGTGTTAAGAGGAGCTTGACAGGCAACACGGTGTAAGGCCCCAAAAAATGTTGTCGACAAGACTCTTAAAAGGGCTTATGGTTTTTCATGGACTTTGAGATGCATGGCAGAAATACCAACAAAATATTCTCAAGAGGTCAAAACAACAAAAATCTTTACTGGCAACTTCAGACAATCAGAGAACTTTGGAAAAGTTTAAAGCAACATTCAATCAACATAAAACATTTCACAAAGCATTAACTTAGCCCATTTAACTTCGCAAACTCCAAGCCCATCTGATTTTAAGTTACTCAAAACTCTGAGAACAGGCAATTAGAAGAAGAAGAAGAAGAAGAAAGAAAAAATATAGAAAGGAACAAATATTGCTACCACTCCTGGTTCCAGTGATGCCGCTGGTTAGTTGGAAACGTACCCTGTAAACCATGCCACTGCTTGAAACACTATCTTAAGCCTTGAGAGGCACCTTTTTTTGTGACATGGTACTCCAGAAAGAATGGAATCAGACACTGGGAATCATTTTCTAAATAACTTTATAAACTCTTGGGCAACGAAACATGCAATGAGTGGATATATCACATTCCCTATCACCCACAAGCCTCTGAGAAGATTGAGAGATATAATGGACTGCTGAAGACTATGTTAAGAGCATTAGGCAATGGAGCATGGAAGCATTATGATGCCAATTTAGCAGAAGGCACTTGTCTGGTTAACACTAGAGGATCTGGTAAGTACCCTGGTCCTGCCCAAACAAAAACCATACATAGTGTGGGAGGAGATAAGGTCCCAGTAAGGGAAATGTCTAGGAAAGTTGTTGGAGATTTCTCCTCCCACTGGAAAGGCAAAGCCATTCATTGGATTGTCTTTGCCCTTGGACCCAGGCGTACTTGGTCAGTAATGAAGAAGGATGGGGAGACCCCGTGTGTGCCTCAAGGAGATTTAACCTTGGGGAAAAAAAATAATCTATGGTGTAAGTTGTATGTTGCAGGAATGACATGAACTGATGAAGAATGAATTTTGCAAGGAGCAAGGAGAGTGCGATGATGACCTGAACGGGGCCAGTGTCAATGCCCAATGATCAGGTATACTGCTTATCCTGTCCTGACCAACCATCCTGATGGAATGGAGCCAAAGTCATGGGTCTGGAGAGGTGAAGGATGCCCATAAAATTGGAAAATAATATCTATTTGTGAAAGGATGGGTGGATAGTAGTTAATACAAATGTATGTTTGGTATAGAGATGGTTTAAGGATGTAGTTTAAGTTGTATGTGTGGGTAAGAAGGGATTGCTGTAATGAGAAATAAATACAATGGAACAGTTGGAAGATATATAAATTATGTGGGATCTGAGCATGATGCAAATGGTATGGAATAAGGGGTGAAGATTGTATTGGGTCTGACTGAGCTGGAGTTCATTTTCTCATAGCACCTTCACAGTGCTGTGCTTTGCATTAGTAGCTAGAAAGGTGTTGATAACACCAGTATTTTGGCTACTGCTGAGCAGTGCTGTCTCTTTAACGTTCCCCTCCCCCCATCAAGGGTATGGGAGTGGGCAAGATCCTGGAAAGGGGACACAACTAGGCCATCTGACATAAAGTAACCAATGGGATATTCCATACCATATGATGTCAGCTCAGATATACAAGCTAACCGAGGGAGGAATAACAGTAGGCAATCATTATTCTGCAATTTTGCCTTTCCATATCAACCACTAGGTGTGCTGAAGCCTTGCTTCCTGAGAAGGGGCTGAACATTGCTCACCAATGGGAAGTAGAGATTAATTTTTTTTCTGTTTGCTTATGTGCACACAAACTTTTGTGCTTTTTTTCTTGCTTTAGTGAACTGCCTTATCTCAACCTACTAGTTCTTTTCCATCTTATTTTTCTCTCCCGTCTTGCTGGGGAGTGACAGAATGGCCTGGTGGGTACCTGGTGTCTAACCAAGGTGAAACCACTGTGTGCACTCCTTGTCAAAAAATATGCTTTAAGGATAGGCCAGTTTTCAATAGGTAGGCATCCTTTCCTTTTGGAGTCCATAACCTTAGAGGTTCAGGTATCGTCATAACCCAAAAAAATATACATGTCGCAGATGACCATGCTTATTACTCCCACCATCCAGGTTTCAGAGGCATTCCCGAGACCCATACCCAGGTACAGAGGAAAAAGTCAGTGGGCACCATGGGATGATTACATTCAGTAAAAATTCTACTACATGATAGTCTAGATTGCCTCAGGGGTAGGGGTCAAAGATATGCCAAAACTCAAGCAATTCCAAAGTCCTCAGTATATTGTTTCACTCATGGTCCTAGGTTTGGACCAAATGCCTTTCCTACTTTACCAAACCCTTCATTGGTTCTCAAATCTGAAATCTTTCTTCTCTTTTGTGAGCTTAATGACTTATGCCTTCTTCATCCACAGCTTGAGAGAACTTTCCAACTGCCATTCAGCTCCTCTGTCAGCCCATTTTCTCCCTCCTTTCAGGAGCCACCAACAGTTTGACATCCCCTTCTTCTGTATAATTGGACTTTACAGCTTGCTTACCTCTACTACATGTGCGTCCCTTGAAATAGTAATTTTATACTTTTCTCTTAGTAAGACATACACAAATTTGATTCCATAATCATATGAAATCCTATGTGAGCTCCCAAAACTAAATTGAGGGAGAAATCTTTTCCACACACTGTAGCAACCTGAGAGAAAATACAAACATGTAAAACATTGTTTGCGACAAACTTGTATAAAACACGTACAAACATAAATATCTCAAAACTATGAAGACAAAAACATGTAAAAAATAGATGCAGCAAAGAACAGCAACTCTTCAGTACTGTTGCCATTTCACCCTCTCATGGGACACCTCTTCTCTTGGAATATCTGCAAGAGGAGAGAAAAAAGAAAATTCAGTCCTGCTTGGACCAGTCTTAAAAGGAAAGAACTGTCCATCTGCTGGTATTTTGTGTTTTCTGCCAGAGGCATCTGTGGCCTTTAATTCCAGAATGACTTCAGCAATTCAGTTCCTTGCCTCTAGTGGCAGACAAGGCTCTATATTCACTACCACCCGAAGGTGACAGTGTAGGAACATTTTGCAAACCTTCATTGCCAATCCAGGGAAACTGAATTTCTGTTTATTTCCAGGGAGCCTTTTAGGATATCTGAATTTACCACCCTCTCCCAGCTCACTTTTTGGGGGCTGGGTTGAGAATTTGTTTTCTTGGTCTTGATCCTTTAATTTTGCAATAAACAACAACATGGGAGAAGGCCGACAGGATGCCAGCTGTTTCTAATGCATGGGTTGGAAGCCAGCTGCCTCTCACACTGTCTCGGTGCTTTTAGCAAATTTTTGAATGGGGAGAGGGCTGGATTCTCCCCCCTCCAATAGATACAAACGTTTTACACAAAAGGTTGTTCCCCGGGCAAGACACCAAGGTTCTTTGCTGTGTGCTTTCTCCTCAGAAGGCTTTGTTTCATTCCCCCTCAGTGAAATTTTGAAAACATTCTCTGTTTTTTCTTTGGGATGATTGCTACTTTTCTCTTGCTACATAACCAATTCTTTTGCAGAGTGAGATATTACCATGGGTTCCACCTCCTGGTAAAGAATTCCATCTTTACAAGTGGGCAAAGCTTGGGGTGGGTGAAGGAAGAGGGGGCTGGCTTTACTGAGTTCTCCTCCAGGGAGTGGAGGAAGGTGACATCATGCTCAGGGAGTCTCACCTCCCTCTCTGCCTCCCAATTTTTTACAGGTGGGCAGAGTTTAGGGTGATGAAGGGGGTTTGGCTGTATTACATCAAACTCCTCCCAAGGGCTGAGGGAGTTGATAGCATGCTCATTGAAGTTTGCCTCCCTGAGGTTGGAAAACCCTGGTTCATTCTCCACACTTCACCCATCAGTGTTAATTTGCAAATCCGAACATCTTTGGCTCTGGACAAGCTTGTTCAACTGTTTTTTCAGGTTTTGGGATAGCTTCTCCATGTAAAATTCTGGATCCACCCTGAGTTTACCTATTGTTTCAGCCACCAAAGCAATTTGCAACTCAATTAGCTCCCTGTTGCTGCTCGGCAACATATTTCTCTCTCTGTACAGCTATGAGCCCAGCTTCCACCCATATGGTTACCAAACCATTTTCCTTATAAGATTTTTTCATTTTCTTTACTCAAAGATCTGATTTTCTCTGCAACTAACAGCAGATTGTGCCAGATTTCCTCAGCCCACATCTCCTGTTTGAGGGCCAGACAAGCTTTGTAAGCTTTTAGCAGCTCTATCAGTGGAGCGAAGTCCAGGTCAATTTTCACCCCGCTGTTGGAAAAGATACTAAGTTTAAATTTTTTTATATAACTTTAGTCAGGGATTTTGTTTGCCTTTGCTCCTGGGGAAAGGAATTTCAAGTTTCTTTTCAGGGTACTGTTTCATCACTCAAGGCGTGATAAGCTTAACATCTCAACAGACTGGGAATAGCACAGAAGAGACACAAAAGATAACAACCATCAATGATCAGCAACTCCGAACATCACCCCTGGCATGGTCAGAGACACCTGGTCCAGAAAAGACTGATAAGACAACCAAGGAATGAGGACCAAATTAGCATTGGAGGTGAAGAAATCTCTAACCAATAGGAAACCAAATACTAAGAACTCTAACTTGGGACCAATGAACATTAAACCAATGAATTTCTGTGGGTTTTGGTTGTATAAAGTATGTGAAAAATCTAGTAAAAGTCATATGTGATGGACAAATTTTCTCTGCACAACCCGGCCAATGTGTGGATGAAATAATTTCTGTTGTATATCCTGGCCAGAACAACATTCTGGCCAGAATAAAGTAATGCCTTAATTCTCTAACACTAAAAATATTGTTGGAGAGTTTTTGTTTTTCCCGCAGTTTTGATCACACTGGTTTCCATGACCTTTCTGCTAGAAAATATTGTTTTTGACCAAAATTCAGTTTCTCCTTTATTCTGCCACTAGCAGTTTTCTCTGTATAAAATACCTCCTCGTCACCTCAAGAGTACCTTGCTTGCTGCGCCAATAAAATGCAAAGCCCCAAAACCCACTCAATGAGACACTTAAAAGGCTTTACTTTTTTACGTACCCTGAGTTAGACACAGCAGAAATACCAACAAGATGTTCTCAAGTGGTCAAAACAACAAACACTTTACTAAGAACTTTGGAAGATCAGAGAGCTTTGACAGAAGTTTAAAGCAACATCCCATCAACATAAAACATTTCACAAAGCATTAACTTAGACCATTCAACTTAGCAAACTCCCCTTGAGGAAGCCCGATATTTTCATCCACGACAGCATCTACCCGCCTTTCCCGGTCCACTTGCCACAGCAGCCTCTGTATGGGTTTTAAAAAGGTTTCTGCCAGCTTTTTACAATCAAATGGAGCCATTAAACTGCTAGTAAAAATGTGGTTTAGCAAGGTTTGTACGTGTGGGTTAGTTAGTCCATACTGCATTACAGCATTTTGCCCCTCTTGGAAGAGCTTCCAATCCAGTCCCACCCACTGGTGTTGGTTGTTTTATCAGGGACAGAGATTACCGGGAACACTTGTGGAATAAACTGACCCTCAACTAAGGCTTCCTGTATGATCCCCTGCCACCGCCAGGCAGGATTGTAATCATCATCAGACACAGGGCGGCTAGGGAATCTCTCCTTCTCCCGCTGTTGCATACACTCCTGGTAGTCGAGTTGAGTCGCGGGATCAGACATTCTTCGCATTCCACGATACTGGTTGAAATTTCGCTCCTGCTGGACTCTCTCCTCTTCTTCTCGCTCTTGCTTTTTTCTCCTCTTCTCCGTTCGCCAAACTGTTTCATCATCAGGAATAGCAGGGCGGGCGGAACTTCTATCAGGACTATCTTCTCCGGAGAGCCAGGATCGGTGATCCTCGTTGCCAGTAGGGTCTGGAGGATCGGTACTGCGATAAGCCGATCTTGCAATTGATTCATGATTCCTTCTCCCTTCCACTATCAGCAGCGGTCTGATTTTTTTATCTTTCTCTTATTTTTTGATCTATTAAAGCCCTGAGTTCAGCT
>VXBI01011380.1:0-13278 GCA_013397375.1 Toxostoma redivivum
CTGATTTGCTCTTTGATTTCTTCATCTGAACGGGGGCAACTGTTACTGGTCTGGGCTGTTCTGGTTCAGTGACAGTTTGTGTGGAGGTGCTGATGGCGCTTTTGGTTCCTTTCTCCTGTGTGACAGTCTGCATAGAGACGGACACTGTTGCTTTGCTTTTGGCTTTTTTCTCCTCTGTGGCAGTTTGAATAGACACGGACGCTGTTGCTTTGCATTTGATTCTTTTTTCTTTTGTGACATTTTGTGCAGACATGGACGCAGTTGATTTGCTTTTTTTTCCTCTTCCTTAAGAAGACACTGCACTACACCATGCGGTGTTTTGTTTCTAAGCATATAACAGACTGTGCAGAGGAGACAAAGCAGAACTAACAACAACATTATGCTGTCCTTGGCATCCAGAGAGAACTCAATATTTTCAAAAACTGCTGTGTCAGGCCTGAAAGATTGGAAAAAATCATTCTTTACCCCTCCCCCCAGGGGCTAGGTGCAATTGTTGAGTCTCCAGACCAGGACAAACTAACAATGTTGAGTATATATTCCGTGTGATGTTCATTGCCTCAGAGGTTATCATGCAATAGACATAATAGACCAATAAAGCAATTTTTATACCATGCCCTGGTCTAAACAGGAGCATTACAACCGGCAGATAGTTCCCAAAGTGTGGAAAAATAGAGCTAGATATAAGACCCATGTAAGAATGTTGAGCATCATGGTGAATAGGTGGCTTCTACAATACAAAACTGTAATGCTGATTTTCCTCAGTACCTTCTTGCCCCACACTGGGATCCAAAAAATGTACTGGTTTGAAAGCAAAACCTGTGAGAGAATCCAAGTCAGAAATACAATTTAATAGGAAAAAAAAAAAAGGAAAAAATAAGATACATGTAATAGTACAAAACAAAACCACTGACAGAGTCAGAATACAACCTGACACCCCGTCAGTCAGTCAGGGCGTTGGCAGCAGCCCCATTAAATGGTGTCTGCAGTCCTCCTGAATGACAGATGTGGTTCAGTTCAAGCAGTGGTCCTGTAGAAGGGTGTAGTTTTCCTCTGAAGGTCCAGTGATGATGTGGAAAGGTCTGCTTTTCCTCTGGGATCTAGTGGAAAAAGGCTGCCTTGGTGTTCCAAATCTCAGCTTTTATCTAGGTATGAAAGGCTTGGCTCTTTCCCCTGGCTGGAGCCTTTTTTAATGGGATGATGAAATTTTATCAGTCATTCAGTAGGACCCAAGGGATGATGTAATTTTATCGTTCATACAATAGGACCCAATGGGATGATGTAATTTTATCAGGCATTCAGTGGGACCCAATGGGATGATGTCATTTTATCAGTCATACAGTAGGACTTAATGGCCTATTAACAGAAGATATCTTCTGGAGGAAGGATGGGTTGTGAAAAAGATAAAGATGACTGTCCCACCTGATTTTATCAGATGGCCCATCAGCAGAGGATATCTCCTACAGAGATAAGGATCATCTTTCCACCTCGTTTCAACAGATGGTGATAGAATACATACCTTTGGACACATCTTTACATTGCAACCCAGGACAACAACAAAGAAATACAACAATAAATATTTACATCTAGTTTACATAGTTAACTTTTGGCTAAATAAATTTATGGACAGCAATTGAGGTGTTAAATCAGTACCAGCAGGAGGATGAAGTATTACAGGAACCACAAAACTTGACAGAGCCATACATCAAATTTCCACAGCTGAGATCCCCAGGACACAAATCAAGTACTTTGTAACAAGAAGGCTCTACAGTATGTCACAAAGAAAAATTATGACAACAGCTTGTCAGGTTTGCAGCTCTTCAATGAAGAGCAAGCACGAACTGAGAATAAGGCAGGGCTCTCAGGTGATCTTCCAGTACCAGCACAGCCAAATATAAATGTAAAACAGATCCAGCACATCAGCAAACCCAATAAAACAGCTGGATAAGCTGTTTACCTAAAAAATTGTGATATTTTTTTTACTAGAGGTAAAAATATGAAGATAAATAAAATATGTGATTTTAGAAATACTCTCATATTCATGGGCTTATCACAGCCTTTCAGCCCTTGTGAAAACCTTCCTGAATAAGGGAAATTGAGGGATGTAAATCATTAAAAAAGATTCCTAAAATGTAATGGTTATATATTATATGACAAAGACAGAGCACATCACATAGACTCCTTGTGGGATGGGCCACTTGCCACAGGACCTCCTTTCAGTAAGTGTAGTCAGCCTAGGCTCAGTATGACTGAAACTTGTTGCAACTGCATGAACAAATTATGTTCAATATACGTTTGAGTAAAAAAAAAAAAAAAAGTTGCATTTTCAGGAATGGAAAAAAAAATAGATGATGTCTTCTTTTGTCTCTACGTAGAGTATTTGTAGACAACAGCCAAAGACCAGCTACTCAATTATCTTCTATAAACACGGTGAAGGAGAAATATAGGTGGGAGAAAGACTGAAGCATAATGTTCTTCACACAATCATGCTGAAAGGAAGAATTTGGGTGCTCACTTCTCTCCTGTATAATCCCATGCTCCATTAAAAAACATTGGTCTAATGGAGACTAATGGTCTCCCAATTGAACCCTGTCATCTGGTGTCTCTAGCAGAAGTAAAATAAAAGTGTATATTCCCTGTAGCACATTTGTAGGAGAGGTTGAAAAGATGTGGCTGTGATATCTCAGCCTACAGCACACAATGTGCTGCTGGGTGGTGCTACTAATGTTCAAAGCAAACAAGACATAGGTTACAGTAGCAGGTACAAGCCAAAGTAGAAAAAGAATATTGAACAGTCAGAATAAACAGTAACATTCATTGTGCTGCTAAAAGGTAAACTATTGGCAATAAGGTGATTTAATTAGATGTCTTCTGCCACTGTGATAAAAGTAACTGCTTTTTGTTCACCTAATGGTCTTCACATAACACTATATTCAGTAAAGAGTACTAGTCACAGAGTTTTGAAGAAAAATCATGTATTTCCTGCTCTCTTTGATACAAAGTATTTGCCCAGTGCTCTAAAACCGCTGAAGAAAAGACACCCAATAGACAAGGAATAAGTGGATATACTTGCAAAAACTGTGGAATTATATGAATGAGAAATATCTACAACTCAAGGGGCAGTTGCTCCTCTGATCTCAAAGAGCTAATCTATGAAAAATAAGTAAACACGAATTTTGTAACTTTAACAAAACTCCTTCAGAATTTTAAAAGATTGCTAATGATTTTATCATTATCTAGATTTATTTAGACTCAGCAATATATCTAATACTAACAGCAGTCCAATCCATTAATAACAAATAAGGGTTTTTTTCCCTCCAGTTACCACTGCAAGTAGACTGCCAAGTATTTTCATTTCTACATGCATTTCTTAAAATGCATTTTAATTAACTGAAACTCTGAATTTAATTCTGCATTTATTATTGACCACCCAGAAGTTAAAGATTCTTTCCAAGAGACTAGATATCAAGCATTATAAGCTTCTTTCCTTCCTTCTACTTTGGTGTAAAATTTGATTTTACAATACAGGCATACTTTTAATACAATTATGATGCAATAACTGTAATTTTACCTTTTTTTTTACTTGTATAAGAATGAAGAGCAATAATTATTAAAAATTCAAAGAGACTGCTCCTATATTCAACACTCAACGTATCTCAATATTATTTATCTCAGAGGACCAACAGCAAGGAATATATTAGAAAATACATTTTATCAGGGAATAATATTAGAAAATATTAGAGAATATATAAACAGATACCAACATAACATGTTCTTTAAATAGCAAGTTAGAATATAGAACACATGTCCAAAATCATTACCTTTTCTTTTCCTATACATTATTTTTAAAACCATCAGACTGTACTTTTTCTATAGATTTAATACATAAAAACTCAGAAAAAATTTGTAAGATATTCAACATAATTGTTAGCTAAAAACTTTCAGCTGAAGGAAAACATTACTGATAAATATTAAAAATGCAGACTTATTTGCTTTTTGCACACTTCCTTAGTGAGCAATTTTTATTTAAAAAAAAAGCCTTTTTAAATTGAAGTCTTTTTAGTACTTCCTTTGCGATTATTTCAGTTTTTGTTTGTTATTCAGTTAAAGTTCTGCAATAAGAGCTCCTGCACTTTATCTCTTTAACTTTAGTACTTCCCACTGTAAGTGCATTGCTCTTTAAATAATTACAATTTATATTAATAGGAGCACATTTTCCAGTGAATATTTAGCTATTTTATAAATCTTTGGATTATATGCATCTCTCCTACCAAGCAACAATGGCTGAAGGAAAGAATCTGATCAGTCCAAGGTTTCTCCTCCTGAAGGAAAAGCAAATATGATTCATGTCCTATCTGGAGCTAAGTTACTTTTTAAAACTGGAATAATTTTAAATAAGACCTTCTTGACCACATTTTTAAGTTTGTTGCCTTGCACATGTAGAAACATTCAGCTGTACTTCAGAATCTACAACATTGGAACAGGGAAATGAGTGACTCCACTTTTTAGTGTTTCCAGAATAGTCAGCGCCACAGTTTCAAAGTATAATTACCATACTTACCAGACCCCAGAAATGAAGCAGCATTATTTCAATTCCTTAGAAACTGAAGTCAGGCCACAACGTGGATAACACAGCATACTTTAAATTCACAGCTTAGAGTCCTCCTAACTGTAAGATCCAATTACCATTCTGTTAAAAAAAAAAAAAAAAAAAAAGGAGGAGCAGGGCTTACAGTATTCTGTTAAATCACAGCCAGGATAACAGAAGGAAATGAGAAAACAAGCACATCCTATACAGCAACCCACTGTTGCTGTGTTTCCCCATTAAACAAAAAATATGCAAATCAACACAGGGCAGAAAAGTGATCCTACCCAGCAAGAGACAGTGCTATTGAAAACAAAGATGATCCTGTCCTGTTCCTGTTAGAGGTCATGCCACAATGAAGCAAAGAATTCTGTGGTCTGTAGGAAGAGAAATGATGTGCAAGAATTATCCTTGTATCAATAATTTAACAGAGAGATTGTTGAATAAAAGGTTATTCCACCTCTCTATCCTTCATGTTAAAAGCAAGCAACTACAACAAACTAAAAATTTCAGAATCTGAATCTGTGCCTGGTGTGCCCTGAGTACACTGACAAAACAGCATCCTTGAACTTTCCAGCTGAGGACTGTAAACAGCTGAATGTGAAGTTAGTGCCTAAACTGCTCTAGCTGCTGTACACTGACTGTGCACGAAAGTAAAATCTGAGACATTCTAAAGATAGAGATTACAATCAAGGAAGAGCCTTGTGAGTTTAGGCACTCCTGGGTTAGGCAGCAGCTAGGTGAGCTGTGATCACATTTTTTGACATAGGCACCTGAACTCTCTATAAACCTTGCCTTAGGTATTTAAGTCCCTTATTGGATCAAGCTAATAAACTCTCTCTCTGGCTTTACCTAAGTATTTTAGATCCTATTATGTTTTGCCTCCTTTTTTGTTTTTTAATGAGATCTTTATCTTTCTAACATGTAGTTAACTATTTATCCTATGCGTGGTCATTTTTTCTCATACTAGTGCATATATAATCACTGTGTAATTAAATAACGTACTATGGGGCTGGTTTCTTACAAAAGTACTGAGAACCGATAGTTCAAATTTTCTCAAAGGGAATTAAGGTCCCTTGGAAAATTGACACTGCAGTGTTGTAAAGAAATGCTAGAGACAGTGGTAGCAGTTTAGTTTTGTTCAGCTCAAATTAACTTCTGAGACCAAGCTGCAAATGCAGCTTTGTGGCCACTCATAACTAAAAATTACTCAAAGCCAACTTCTGCCTAACACTGTGTTGCATGAACAAGGGTTTGTGTTTGTTTAACTGCAGTGATGCTGAGCATTTTTCCATTTAAAAATCTCTCTGCTGGAACTATCTCACTAAAACCCCAAAAGTCTACTAAGCAACACAGAACAAACTGAAACAAAACAAAACCAAGTTGGTTTTGAGCATTATTTCTTAACCAGGGCTGAAGTGACTCAAACATCAAGCATCAATTTTAATGACTTTTAACTACTTTAGGACAAAATAAATACCATGAAGCTGAGGCAAAATCTTTTTATTCATGGCTGAAAAAGTAAAAACATTTTTTTAAACAGATCTGCTTTTAGAAGTTGAAAAACTACTGTGGATTCACAAGAAAAACTTGATTTGCTCTAATAGGTATATATATCATTATTAATTTTGCATATCATGTTTTTATGTGAGGAGGGCTGGAAGCCAGAACTGCAAGGTCCTGGTTGCTGATTCAATAGGAATTTGGAAGTTTTTTAACTACAGCTACAGATATATGGCAGAAGACTATTGCTGTGGAGCCAGGAGCTGACCTTTGACAAGAAATGGATTTCCCAAAATCAGTTTCTTGTTCCACAACAGGGATTTTACCAGATTAGAGGCATGCGGGAACTAGTCCCATGGTAGAGCTATTCTGGAAATATACAGAAATCACCAGTGCTATCTTCCTGGATATTTGGAAAATGCTTCTCATGAAAACTTACCCATGTTTTGTCAGATTATTTCAACAAATACTCTTCTACAAAGCATTGCCTTCCTGATTGATGGGTAAGGGCAACTTTTTTTCCTTTCAATTTGAAAAAATGTTTCACCAGAAAATTTCAACTAACAGTAATAGAAACTGCAAATTCATTTCATATATGCTACCTTGGTCACCAACTGGCATGGTAAAGAAGTAAAAATTTATGTGAAGCAATCTGAAGCCATACCCCAGCAGTTAACACATGGAAGGCATGACTATGCATGAACCATTTGCAGGCTGTTATGTTGCACACTTCCCTTCTGAAACAATTACAAAATATATTATTAGAGAGATGTCAAATGTCTCAGAGAAATATTTATCATGACCATTTTCACAGGGCTGTTTATAGCGGTTTTTGACGGTTTCTCGTGTATGGATTTTTAAAAAACAATAAAATGGTATTGAAAAAACTTTTAGGTGTAGTAATAAGCTTTTTTCCCATTAGAGGATTCAGCTTTAGCTCAACTGGTCTTTTCCCATTTAGAGCCATCACCAAAGGTATAAGCATGGCCTGTTCTGTCCTTCACTGGATCCACCTGAAGTGGAATGTGCCAAATTCAGCTAAAGCAGTGAGAAAGGCAGAACAGCCATTTAGGAGTAAAAAGCAAAAGCTAACGGTTTAAATAGACACAACCTCTGGGAAGTCCCCAGTGTTATGCATGGCTTGCAGAGGCAGGGCAGCAGCTGTGAGCACTTTCTCTCTGGAGCGCTACTAGAGGAAGCTCAAGACGGCTAAATTTGGATTTTTGCTGCTTTCTCTCCCCCCCCCAATTTTGGCAAACATGAGAGTAGTGGCTAACATACCTCTCCATGGCTACACAAGGTGGGCATAGATATTCTGCTGCACTGACAGCAGCTACCTTCTCTGTCAGCCCTGACAGTGTGTTGGGTATCCTAACCTGGGCACAAGGTTAGGCAGATGCCTTATTCCTGTTGTCTTTCAAAGGAAAAGGTTCCCTATCCTTCCCTCATACTTCTCCAAAGTCTTCTCCCTGAGTTTGTACTTTTTCCAAGAATCTGGGGAACATTTCAATTGTGGTCCTCATGACTTTGCCACTGTTCCTCCATTGTCCTGCTAAGATGAGACAGGCTGAAACTTTCACTGTGTAACAATGACTGAGACAAAGGGGTGAAATCAATAGTTGAAAAGTTTAGGTAGCAGTTTGTCAATTATTCTTCTATTTACTTGTTTCCTACTGATTAACTGTTTTCTGTTCTTCAGAAAGAGGGAATCTAGTCCCTTGCTATAACAGTTTAGCATGTCAGGTAATCCCTGTCCTGGCATTAACAAGCACTGTTTAACAGCATGTAAATCCTCCCACTGTTTCTTGGAAACTATCTCATAATCTCACTTCAGATTCTCAGAAGTATCCTCCCAATCTCTAATCTAAATTTTAGTAATTTACTTCATCTTTTTTCTGTGTCACTTACAATCATGTCCCCTCTCCATCCTTATTTTGGCAAGACAGTAGAGGAGCAAGCATTCCTCCAATTCCTGTTGTACAGTAAATCTGTTCCATATTATCCTTTTCTTCAGTTAGTTATGCTTCCTCTTTTTTTACAAATAACCTGACCAGAACTGTCTGTTGTATGACTGTTCACCATAGTCACGTATGAGTAATTCCTTATCTCAACAGTAAAAAAAAAAGTCTAGGTTTATATCAGTTTTTTTATAGCTTCCTGTTCTTTCTCACCTTCTATCATTTCCCATTAACAAACTCTCAGGATCTAGCAATTATTTTTCTCAGTAGATGTACATGGTTTGACACTTGCATGACTACAACTCCCCCATTTCTATCCCAGTAGTCATGCAGGTTGGTTTCTTTGTGTCTGACATTTTTCTCCTCAGTTTATTGACAGCACTTCCTTACTTACTGCCAAACCAAATGATCAATTTCCTACTTTTTTGTGTCAGGGTCACTGATGAAAATATCAAGTAAAATTAGTACCAAAGCTGATCCTCAGAAATTGCATATGAAGTGTGTTTCCAGTCAGGAAGCTCTTCCTATCTCATGATCCATTTCCATTGGCTTTTAACAGGATCTTTCAGACCTGACGACTTTTTAGCAATTCCATCTCACTCTGTTTCAGTCGAAATCCTCCACGTGGCTCATTATATCACCTGCTTTATTCAAGTCCAAACAGATGAGAGCCCGAGCACTGCCTGTCTGCAGAATACAATTTCCATTACAAGAACAAAAGCAGAGTTAGGTTGACTTTAGTCTATGTTAGGTAAATTCAAGGGTTATGGTATTCAAGTTAGCTTCACATTTCTCATTAGCTTTTCACTCGAAGTTGTGTTTCTACATCCCTAATGTACTACTGCTTAATTGTCTACACTTGGTGATCACCTTTTTCTTCCTTCTTGTCAGCAATAGCGTGCTTGCTCATCTACAGCCAATGTCCCAGATTTTTGAACATCTGTCAATCATGGCTGTCAGTTCTGTCACATTTGGAAACTTAGTCAGTTCAGTCTCCGCTAGTTGAGATTTTCATTCCTTTCATACATTCTACCTTTAACCCCAGAGGTCAACCTTTGTCATTTGTATTTTTAAGACAAGTGTTGCTGCCATCATCATCAAAGTGAAAGGAATCTCATTTAGACAAATCTCAAAAGTGTCATTGGATCTGCTAAAAACAAGTAGTCTCTGGTTGGAGGAGGAAAGAAACCATCAGTCTAAGGACTGGTCATACATTGGTATGTTAAGACTGAAAACAGTTGCTTTTGGAGATGAGAAGAGACTTCCCAGCACCATAGGCAAACTAGTATTCTGGAAACTGGGAAGGAGGAATGGGGACCAACATCTCTTGGGTTCTAGGCATCATTGCCCCAAGTCCAAAATCATCCAGCAGGAGCGAGCTCCTCAGAGCTCTATTGACAAAGAGGGCAGACACCTTCAAAACTGTAATTGAACCGAAAATGAGGACAGAGAACCAGAGAATCATTTAGGTTGGAAAAGACTTTTGAGATCAAGTCCAACTGTTAACCCCACACTACCAATGCTACCACTGAACCACATCCCTAACTGGCACATCTACATGTCATTTAGATGCCTCCATAAATGGTGAGTCCACCACTGCTCAGGGCAGCCTGTTCCAATGCTTGACAACCTTGTCAGTGAGGAAAGTTTTCCCTATAGCAAATTTATACCTCCTCTTGGGCAACTTGAGGCCGTTTTCTCATCCTATTGCATGTTTCTTGGAGAAGACACCAACCCCTACCCACAGAGCATTGATCAAAATGTGAAACCAAACTTTCCCCATACTGAGCCCTGTGGAGCCCCGCTAGGGTCTGGCTGCCAAGTGTATGTCACTCTGTTTACCACCACTCTCTGGGCCTGGCCGAAGACAGCTTTTCAGCCAGGAACTGTGCACCTGTCCAAGCCACAAGCAGCCAGTTTCCCCAGGAGAACATTGTGAGAAACAGTGTCAAAGGCTTGACTAAAGTCTAGGCAGACCAGATTAGGTCTTTCCCCTACCCACTGGCAATTGCCATATTATTATGCTATGAAGCAAAATTCAGATTACATGCTGAAGGGAAATCCCAACAAGCACTCGACTGTTTGCTAATTAGCAGTTTATTTAGACAGCTAAAAACTGGTTTTGTGCTGCACAAGTCACTGCATTTAACACATTTCATAAAAATGCTAGAATTCTTGCCTTTGCCAGAAGAAAAAAATCTAAAATAAACTTTGTTCATTTAAAATTCTTTTCTTTTTGGAAAGATTAGTCTCTGGGATGAACTCTAATATCCTCAGCTGTTCCTCGTAGGACTTTTGCTTCACCAGCTCTGTTGTCCTCCTCTGGATCTGCTCCAGCACCTCAATGTCCCTTTGGCAGTGAGGGGCCCAGGACTGGACATAGGACTTGAGGTGTGGCTGCCACAGTGCTGAGTACAGGGGGACAATGATTGCCCTGGTCCTGCTGGCCACACTACTGCTGACAGTATAGCCCTGTCCAGCTCACCATAAGTAACTTTTGAGACCAAGCTGCAAATGCAGCTTTTCGACCACTCCTAACTAAAAAAAAAATATTCAAAACCAACTTCTGCCCACCACTGCATTGCACAAACAATTATTAGTGTGTTTCACTGCAGTGATGCTGAGGATTTTTCCATTTAAAAATCTCTCTGCCAAAACTCTCTCACTAAAGCCCCAAAAGTCTACTAAACAACAAAGAAAAACTGAAACAAAGCAAATCATAGTGGGTTCTGAGCATTTTTTCTTAATCAGGTCTGAAGGAACACAAATATTATTAGTTAAGGTCTTCAAAAGCCATTCAAGAATTTTAAATATGGCTTGATATTTCCTTTTTTGATTGGGTTTTATTTCCCCTAGAAGGAATTATATTTAAGCATTTCTTGGTAGAACAAATAGTTTTCAGGAATATTATGCTTTTTTTTTAAGTGTTACTCTTATTTGTCAAATCTAATCTTTCTCCAATTAATTTTATTTTGCCTTTGCTATACATACCTTCACAAAAAGTTACAATAGCTGGGTAGCAAGCACCTACCTTCAAAGAAAAAGAGGCAAAACAGCCAGAAAGCCATTGTTTCTCTTAGAATACAACTACATCCTTTGTGTAAACTACTTTTTCTTGGGGTATATGCCACAGGCTTGTAAAAATGGGGCTTGACTCCAGATTTCCAGTATGTAGGTATTAATTTTTAGGTTCACTGCCTGATCCTTTAGCTTGTGTTGGTCTTGCTTTACTTTGTTAATACCGCTGTTGATTTCTGAGGACCTTGAATCAGAATCATTGTGCTTAATTTACCTAAAGTGGGGTCAAATACAACTTAAACCGCTGTTTTATTGTTATCTTATGTCTAACGGAGTTGCACACACTACTCAAACAAGGAATTGTTTGGAAAAACATTTAACCAACACCTTAAAATGTATAAGAAAGGAATTACTTCTACCTCACTGTACTGAAGGCACAGTGCTTTGCAGGTACCTTTCCTGAACGACAACTTCCATAACCAGCAGTATAATACTGCTCTATAGCAGGAAGGGAAAGGACAGTCCCTGAAGTCTTTCTTAGAGTGGCCCACATGAACTTCACAATGGCAAGACTTTGTTGTTTTAAAATATCATTTATCTGACCCTACAAGCAGGGGGAAAAAAAAAAAAAAGATTTTTGAGTGTGCTATTTTAATGGAGTGGTGGTGGAGCTGTGTGTTATCTAATCTTGAAAATTACTTTTTTTCTCTCTTACATAACTATCACATCCTGATGGTAACACAGCAAAAAACTTGAAATTTGAAGGTTTTTTCTTATTTAGTTAAATATGCCAAAGGTGGAATAATAACCAAAACCAAAGATCAAATAATCAACTGTAGTTCAAAGATATAAAAATGTCAACACTGGGTAATATAATGATCTAACTAGGTCCAGTATAATTTCCAACAGGGATAAATAATAATGTCTAGAGAGTAACGATGAGGTGAATATATAGTCTAGCTTTCTTGTAAATGATCTCCCAGATACTAGACATTTCTACAAAATGTCAGGCTCCCTATCCATCTATTCACCCATCCTACTCCAAATCCCTTGTTTTACTGTTCCAGTTTTGAAGAAAAAGATGATGGGAAAAACCTCCACTCTTCTGCTCTGACATGAGTGCTGGCAAAGCCATGAGTATTTTGTTCCTTTACACTGGAAATTATGTAAAACAGCTGATTGCATTGGTTGCACTCATGATTGCTTCAATCACTAATGTATGAACTTTTATAAGAATCACTGGAAGTGGCAATGGTGGAAACAGATTTTAATTTCTACTGTTTTAAATTGTTCCATCAGAGGGCTGCTTTACTATCCTAATTTCAATCCCACAAAGCCTTGGGCTTTGTCCTGTTTCATTTTTCTTCTGTGTTTCCATGAGTTATCTAATCTGAAATGCAAAATAAACTACTGTTCTCTTTAACAGTACCTCTTTCAGAGTTTTACTTTTGTTCAAATTGGCTAAGTCCAATACTTTGTGAGGGGTCAACTTACACTTGACATGTCCACACCAGAATCCATAATCTATTAAAACCATTCATAATAATTCAAAGCAATTTAAAACATCCCACAACTCAAGTTCACACTACAGATATCTATTTTACTTTGATGCTTAGACTATAATTTCCTAACTCACTCAATTTTTAAATTAATTACTGTAAGAGACTTTCCTATCCGTGCTTAAAATACACCCTCATGCCTCAATTACTATAACAGCTCTTTTCTTTGACTTTAGGAACTTGAAAGACACTGTAGAAGCAAAGGATGAAGCTTCGAGTACTTGAGGGCAGACAAAACACCTGGATGTAAATCCAGATGTATCTGGTTATTTCCAATCATGCCATCTTTGCCTACAGCTCTTTTAACAACCTTTAGCATCATCCTCTAGCCTATCATACACGGAATACGGCTGAAGATAAATATAGCTTTGCTCCCATAATAAGGCCATATATTAATTTTCCTGGTGTGCAAGCTTTGCTTAGAAGGTTTTAAAGGTATTGCTGTATTTATCTGAAACGTCTGTATTTATGACAGTCATCTAATGCTGTTAAAAAAAAAAAACAGGCACTGTAACAATTATAAATACATAGCACTTATGCAATAGGCTTCAAGCTTTCATTAGAGGCTGGCATACACCTGGAAAGCCTAAGCATTTCCCCTTGTGACTACTTTAGGCAGAACAGATCACTGGTTCCCGCAGAGCCCGCCTCTGTGGCG
>VXBI01011380.1:13944-46138 GCA_013397375.1 Toxostoma redivivum
CACACCTACTGCCGCCGCTGCCTCCGCAGAGAGCTGCGGGCCCGCTGCCGCCGCTGCCGGGACTGGCTGCTGCCGGCGGGGGGCACCAGCACGGCCGCGGCCCCGGCCCCGCTGCGCACCAGCGTTGTCCTCAACCGACTGGTGGAGAAGTGGTTCCCGGGCGAGTGTGAGAGGGTGAGGGCCGGGACTCGACTGGAGGAGCTGCTGGCCCAGGGCCGCTTCCGAGAGGCGCTGGGCGCCGTCAACCAGGCTCTGCGAGCAGGTAAGGCTGAAGGAGCGCTCCCTTCCCCCGTGCCGCCCGCCGGAGCCGCGCGGTCCCCGCTGCTGTCGCCCGTGTCCCGGAGGGACCAGCACGGGCTAGTAGCCCGGGGTGGCAGGCTCGGGACGGCGGGGGTGTGGTGGAGTAGGTTTGTGTGCCCTTATCGTGCGCCTTAGTGTGGGACCGTCTGCGATCGACACGGGCCGGCGAAGTGTGTCTGAAGTTTTCTCGAGTTTGAGGGGACTGGAGGAGCCTCTCCATTGGGAGAGCGGAGTGGAGGGGACGTGTAGCTGCCCGGCCGTGGGTTGTACGCCCAGCCTGGTAGTGGGGTACACCTACTTCTGCTTCCTCCAAAGTTGTGGGGGAGCGCCCCACATGGGCTCCGTCGTGTCTCCCCCCGCACGCTTCTGTGGGACATGTTTACAGAGGCGTCTGTGGGCTCTGCTTCGTTTTGTGTTTGGTAATCGTCGTGCGCGGACAAAGAGAAATTCCGCTGGTGTATTTAACCTTGTTTCCTGAGAGAGAGAGACCTATTTTCAGTCGTAAGTGTCACCAAGACAATTCCCAGCAGGCCGGGCCCAGTTGCATAAGCAGACAGGCACGGAGGGGGACAGGTTGTGTAATGGCAGTGACATCATAGGTGGGTGTGGTTGGAGTTTTATATAGTGTAGAAGAGGGTGCAAAGAAGGGAGGTAGAGGCACGCTTTTCGGCTGTCCTGTATCCGTCGCGTTAAATGTGTCTGGCTGGTACCATGGGGTCTTAAGATACACTCAATATTTCCAAGTTTACTCTTTGTAGAGAGAGTCAAATTTGTGTGGTTGACACCTAGGTGGATCCATCTAACAGATTCCTTTGTTGTTTAAATTTGGATTTTAACACCTCGTAGCACGGGAGGTTCTGTAATGAATTATACCAGTTTTTTTTTTCTGTTCAGTAATTTAGAAATTAATATTTTTACAGAATCAGTGTATTACGTTTATATAGTTGTCTACAGTGGAGGAAAAAACCCAAAAGCTTGCATAAGTCTAATCCTTCCAATCTGTTCTGGGGAGATACATTAGGTCTAGTTCCAGAATAAACTGTTCTCATCGTAGGTGGGATTAAATCAAAGGTCTATTTTATATGCTTTTTGGCAACCTAATTTTAAGGGGTTTGGTTTTGGCTATCAATTCTACTTTATTTGCCAGGGTGTTTCCAAAGTGTAGGATACAGGATGGATTTTAAATCTTGAAATGATAAGAAGCAGGCTTCTTCTTGAAGTACAGCATTGACTCATACAGGTTACAAAGAAATCTCAGTAGTTTTCAGGGTAAAACTGATTAATCCAGTACTGATCACATATTTTACAGGGCTCCTGTTTCATGTTTCAAGACTGCTTTGAAAGAATAAAAGAGTAAATTAATTACACAGTTTTTGTTAATCTTTCTTTTATGGATTTAGGAATATTATTTATATATTTATGAGGGAACACTTTTGATTCTTTTTTATGTGAATCTGCATCTTCCATTTTCACTTCAAAATGGGTTTAAAATTTGAGTATATTTACCTGCTGTGATGCTTATTCAAAATTATTTTTTTCAAATTCCGTACATGTGTTAGATTTAAGTACTAGAAGCTCAGTTTAATGTCCATTATACAATTCTTTCCTGTGTCTGCAATCCTGAGAATTATCAACATTCTGCATATTCTGGAAAAGATTCTGAAGAACTTTGTGAGTCAGAGTGCAGACGTTCGTAAAATGTGAATTTAGAGCCATGCATTCACAGCTGCAAATTGAAGGTGATTCCTGACCAATAGATAAATTAATAGTTGCTGGTATACTTTCTATCTTCCTTCAGACCATAAATTTTGAGAGCACTTAGAGATGGAAAAGATGTAGCATAAAAATGTATTAATGTTTAAAATCATTCATGTTCTCTTTCAGCATTTCCTTACTGCTGCTTCATCTCTTTTTAATGCACATAGTTAAAAAGTTGTGATAAACATAAATCTGATGTCCTTAAGACATTGATGCTAAACCTCTACTCAAATGGCATCTTTTCATAACTTTCTTCCATTTCTGAAGCATTTCAAAGAGTCATACTTGTCGTTGTGCAAAAGTGACTTTAGAAAACCATAAGGAATGTTCACATTCATGTAGTTAGTATATTCCTTGCAGGTGTTGAAATGAAATAGCTTAGTTAAAAGAGGTCTCTTGAATTAAAATACAAGCACAGCATGCCTTTAATCAGGTGTCCTGAAACACAGCACCAATGGGTTGGATTTGGTCTGAATCTCCTTCATTCCTGCTGGAGTGGACCTCAGGAGATCTGTTGAGCAATTATTTTCCTGTTTAAGCAGAGCAAATACTGTGATCAGAGCAGTTTGCTTAAGGTTTTGTACAGCTGGATCATGAAAACCTACAGGCTGATGATTCCACAGCCTCGCTGAGCAACCTGCTCAAAGGTTAATTATCCTCATAGTGAAAAGTCTTTTCCTTATATCAAGTCTTAACTGCCATTGTTTTGGTCTATAACCATTATCTCTTTCATTTTTTCACTGCGTACTTCAGTAGAGTCTTCTAGGTAACCCACTTTTGGATTCTTAAAAGCTGTTGTGTTCTCCCAATGCCTTCAGGAATTATTTTCTGCGAAACAAGCCCAGTTCTTTCAGCACTTTCTTAAGGGTTGTGTATTTCAACTCTGATTATTAGGGCGGCCCTCTAGTATTGTGCTAATAAGTACTGTCCCCTAAAATATTTCTGCATAATGTTTTTGATGTGCATGTCTTTTCTTTTGAAGAATTTGCTATATTAAGAACCATATAAAAAGCATGCAGAATCAGATGGGAGGTGGTCTATTTATTGGTATGTTTATACTTACAGTAAGAGCAGATGCTTTGGAAGTAATACAAAACTCAAGAATGCATATTGAATGTGTTTTTGTGTGTACACCTTTTATGCTTTTTTATTAATGTAATAATAACAATTGATATAGCTCTATGCTGCAACTACTTGGTGCATTTTTTGGTTAAAATAATTTGTCTTTGGGATGCTAGAAGTGAGTAATTCCTGAATTTACAATATATTTCGTCAGTAAAATTAAAAGTTCAAGAACTCATTATATTTCTGCTCTCTTTGATCCAAAGATTCAGAATTAGCTTGCATCCTCTCTTTAGCTGAAAAACATTAAAATATATGCTGAAACATTGCAAAGTTGTTTTTTCATTGTAACAAAGCCCAGAAATTAAATTGTGGTTAAATAATTGGATATATAAATTTAGATAGAAACAAAGAATTGTTTAGGTTGGAAAAGACCTCTCAGATCATTAAGTCCAACTGTTAGTCCAGTACTGCTGAGTCTATCACTAGATCATGTCCCTAAGTGCCATATCTACATATCTTTTAAATCCCTCCAGGAATAGTGTCTCTGCCCTTGCTGTAAACAGTGTGTTCCCATGCTTGGCAACCCTTTCACTAAAAAATATCCCCTGATACCCATACCAAACCTCCCTTGATGCCATTTCCTCTCATTTTGTTGCTTGTTACCTGGGAGAAGAGACAGCCAACCCCCACCTGTCGACAATCTCCTTTCAAGTGGTTGTAAAGGTCCCACCTGAGACATCTTTACTCCAGGCTAAACTCAATCTTTCTTCATCAGACTTGTGCTCCAGAGCCTTCACTAGCTCCACTGCCCTTCCTTGGACTCACTCCAGCACCTCTGTGTCCTTCTTGTAGTGAGGGGCCCAGAACTGGACACAGGGTTCAAGGCGTGGCCTCACCAGTGCTAAGCTTAGGGGTAGGATCACTGTCGTGGTCCTGCTGGCCACACTAATCCTTATACAGGCCAGGATGTCTTCAGCTCATGTTCAGCTGCTGTCAGCCAGCATTCCCAGATCCTTTGCCATTTAGCATTTTTCCAGCCACTTTTACCCCAGCCTGTAGCACTGCAGGGGGTTGTTGTGACCAAAGTGCAGGACCCAGCACTTGGCCTTGCTGAACTCATACCAATAGCCTTGGCCCATCGATCCAGCCTGTCCAGATCTCCCTTCCCTCCAGCAGATCAACACTCCCACCCAGCTTGTGTCATTTGTGAACTTTTTGTGCACTTGATGCACTTTTCCATATCATGGGTGAAGATATTAAAAGGAGTGGCTCCAACACTAAGCCTTGAGGAACACTACTAGTAATCATCTACCTTTGGTCTTCTGAATATTTAGACCCAGTTTGTCATATCTATTGATCATTCAGTGACAGTGTTTGTATGTTCAGCAGCAGAGTTGGGATCTCAGCTAAATTCTTTGGTTTTACTAGTTCAGTTGGAATCATGCATTTCTCTTGGAAAAAAAAGTGGGTAAAATGTCCACCCGCTATAGACTTGAACTCATTATCTTCAAACTACCCCTCATTTTCCCCCTAGGGAAAGTTGCTCAGGTCATTTTTTTGCGCTTGAAAGTCTGAAACAGATGAGCTTCCTCTGATTATGTGCAAACAGGCAGCTTATCAGAGAACAAAGACCTGCACTTACTGCTGCCGCTGAACAAAGGAGTTTGGTTTGCTACTTAACGCTGTTGGACACCAAAGAGTCAAATACAACATGAAAAACTATCTGAAGAGTTTAATCTGAGCTCTCACCTTGCTAGGCTATAGCAGTCACAAAACACAGCCACAGGAAATCAGGCTTCAGAGTTGTTCTGCTTGCAGAATTAGTGTTTTACTCAGACAAAGAGAGTTTCCCAGATTTCAGTTAAAACAAACATTTTATTATGTCGAATGTGAAAATGAAACAAACCAGCTTTGGCAATATTTATGTTTGAGGGGAAACTGTCAACTCAAATGAAAGACAAATCAGGAAGACACTCTAGTTTCAGCTAAATGAATTAATCTCTGATTTTTCTTAACCCTTTCTTTTCCATTAAGATCTTTTTACATGTAGCATTGTGAGTTTAAATACAAAGCAGTGGGTTGCCATCTATAGGAACATTGGCCAGGATGCCTTCTGACTGTAGAACAGGCTAATGTTGGAAATTTATGAGAATTTATACTAAACATTTAGAATAAACTAAGAATATTAAATTGACATGATAGCCTCCAAGAAAGCCTTTTTTGAAACTAACTTAAAGAACTATTTGATTTTAGTATTGTTTGCAGTAGACCAACCTTTGACTAGTTTATCTCATTCAGTGAAAACCAGATCTATTTTTAAAAACAATAAAGATCAAAACAGTGTTCTGGCATTTTTTCCAAGCAACAACTGCAATTTGTTACAAAACCATAGTTTTAGTGGCAAGGAGCTGGATGCCCTTCCCATTTAGAGGTTGCTGTACTGAAAGTGAAAAATGCTGTATGTTGGACATGGAAACTTGTCCTTACTGAACACATTTTGCTTTTTTCCCCACTCTAGAAGTTCTACTAGTACAACTCCTTACAGCAGGGCTGCCAGCTGGTGGAAAAGGCTTTCTGAAATGGCTATGTGTTTTTATCAGATAGTCATAAAGCCTGGTTCTGGTACCTCTGAGACAAATGCCACTGTGGCATCTCCAGCCATAGTCAGAAGAGGTTGGGCACTATAAAAACAAATTGCAGAAAAATTTGGGTATTTGAAACCAAACTTTGTAATACTTAGACTTCTAATAAAAGTGTGATGAATTTCCAGGTTTCCGTGGTTTTGATTGGATATACTGTACAGATATAAATATAGATATACTGTGTATTGGACATACTGTAAAGATAAAGTTTACTTAGTCCTCAATTTTTGTTGTCCCAGCAGCACTGTGCAGTGCTTTGTGAGCCTCTTTGTTCAATTTCATTTGAAAATAAATTTTCTTGTTTTGCTGTAAGATACATTAGGATCCAAAATTTGTTCCTTAGCTTACAAGACATGAACCAGGAATTACTGCTACATTTGTTATCCAAACACTAGGGACTGAGGGAGAAGGTCCTCCACCAATTTTGGAAGTATTGTACAAAAAATTGTAATTATGACATATCACTATGAAAGCAAATGTAATTAAAAATTACAAAATTCTGATTTTTAAAAGATTTTACCTAATTTCTGTCTGCAGATTCCAGTGACATGATGCTAAGAATTTACAGAGCTGAGTCATATGTTGGTCTCCAAGAATATAAAACAGCCATAGAAGATCTAAATTTTGTTATTTCTAAAATGCCAAATTGGCCAGAGGTAAGTTGGTATGAACTCATCATTTTCCAATTTTGTATTTGTAAAATTAATAAATTCCAAATTATACTTGCATCAATTTAAAAACCTAAGTCAGCTACTTTAAATTTTGTCTCTTAACATATGCAGAATGCTGAAAGTCATCTTTATAATAGTTAACTTTTATGAGACAGGCTCCTTATAAGTATGGCAGGTTAGGGCTGATTGACAAATACACTGAGAGTTGGAATAGTTCATGGTGATGTAACAGCTGGGGTTTGGGGCTTATTTTGTTTAGTTGTTAATTTTTGTTAACAGAGGGACACTTTGCTGTTTTAGCTTGGAAAGTTTATCTTCAAAAAGCCTAAATAAACTCAGTGGGAACTAAGTTTTGCAAATAGTACAAGCAGCTGGGAAGTCTGTGGTCTTCAGAATGCATGTTGTCACACTGTCTAAACTCTGAACACAGCAGGAGCAGCAAGATTATGCCACAGAAGGAGAGATAACTGCAGTTGTCCTGGTTTCTCCTGTGTTCAGCAGTTTTGTGGCTACTGTAAATACATAAAACCTCCTGCTTTTACCTCTCAGTGTTGGTAGTACTGTGTACTTTTTTTCTGTATGTGTGGAAAGAAGCATGGATGGATGGATTCCTGTAATAATCCTTACCTCTGTAGGAAAATAAACTGTAAGAGGAGGACTAGCAAACTTGCCTTCTTCAGAATTCATTTTAAAGGAAGCTGCCCAAATCCATCGAAGAGGATGCATGTCCTCATCTGACAGTCTCATTGAACAGATGTTACTGTTCATACTGCCAGTCATTCTATAAAAACTGCATTCTGGAGTTTGGTAGAGTCTTTTTTTGTTTTGGTTGGTTGGGGGGTTTTGGGTTTGGTTTTTTGGGTTTTTTTTTATTTGTTTGTTTGTTTTATAAGTTAAGTTTCTGGCCCATTACCCAAATTCCTGTATATGAATAGATACTATTGTTTTAACTTTTTTTGATAACTGTTGGTTTCATCTAACTTTAACTATTTCCATTACTGTCAGTGCAACTTTTAAAAGTTAAGTTCTTATTACAATGTCATCTACTTTTGAGTAAGTTCAGCAAAATCTGGTAGTCTGTCCTCCCTCTTTTTCTTTTTCAAGGAAGACAATGCACAGATTTTTTTTCTTTTCCTAGCTGGTGTCCACTGTTTAGGCATAGAATGTAGTTGGAAGAAGCAATTAATTCTGAGAGTGCATTGTTTTGTTTTAAGAACATAGGTTGATATGCATATAATGGATGAACAGTTGTGTGGATTGTTTTATTTGTATTCACTCTTCTGAAGGCTGGAACCATAAAGCTTTTAATGAAAGAGAGGGCAAAAAAAGTATCCTGTAAGCTGTTATGTGAGGTTATGTAATAATTTGCATTTCTTGTCCCTCTTCTTCCTCTCCAAAGGCTCTCAGAAGAGGGAGATTAAGGGCTGTGAGTTCAGCACTAGTGAGGTTTTTTTTACCCTTTATGTCAGACAAAACAAGTTAACTGGAAGAAATCTCACACCAGCCTATCCCATGACTCTTTTCAAACACCATAGTGGATGTATGTTAGACAAGGGATGTGGATCACACACACTGCACAGTTCAAATTTGTTAAAGCTACATTGTTTCTGTCGTGGCAAGTTCTAATTCTAACACTATTGCAATGCTTGTAAGATCGATTCTGCAATTCTCCCTGTTCTCTGCAAATGACTTTTTGGTATCTGTTTTTCAGGTCTACTTTCAGAAAGGAAAAGTGCTGCAAGACTCTGGCTTTGTTGGTGATGCCTTACAACTGTTTCTACAGTGCTTAGCCCTTGATGAGGACTTTCTTCCAGCCAAGCTAGAAGTAGAAAAGGTAATTTTATTTATGATACTGGATTCCCACGTCTGACTTGATTCCTTTATGAAACTCCAATTAGGATAGATTTGGAGCATCTAAAATCTTCATTACGTACACTAAACGTTCAGGTGACAGATTCCTTTTAAGATATTTCTTAAATCATACTATGCTGAAGAGTTAGTCCCAATGTACGCATTTTACATACATATTGAAAAGTACATGTGCATTTGAAGTTACTAAGTGAATATGTAGAAAACTGGAAAGCAGACAAGTGAAATTTTCCAAGTTTAAACCCTCTGTGGCCAGAGCATGACAGCTTTTTTCTGTGTTAATAAAAATTTACATTGAAAAGCTGCATAATACTGAATTGATAGTGTCTAACCCCATTTGACTTGTAGTAGAGAAGATTTTTAGATAAATTTCTTTTTTAGGTATGTAGGTTTCTGTTTGTTCTCAACTCTGCCTTCACAGTTACTGCTTGAATAAAGATCTCTTCCTGAGAATAACTTCATTTAGATTACCTTCTTAGTTTTTGATATGTAAATTTATAACAAAGTACGTCTGGATTCTTTTTCATTGTTATTAACATTGAGCTGTTTTTTCTAGATATTGTGTGATGTTTTGTCACCAGAGAAGTTAGGTGAGAGTTTGAAGGAATCTGCTTGGAATTCACCCCATATTAGAAATAAACCTTTTATACTTGGTTCTGAAGTGACTGCATCTCACTGCAACTTACAGCTTTATCCTCTGCAGGTGATAAAAACTCTACAGTAACTTCTGTCTTTGACTGATGTGTACACATCAGATGTACTGATACCCTGATTTGTCATGCTTTACAGCATAAATACTGATTTTATGTAAAATCAGTAATTGTAAATAATCAGTAATATGTAAATTGGAGGAAAAGAAGCATTGTTTGGGAGTAATTTATTTTCATTTGTAGTGTTAAGACTACTCATTCTAGTTCACTAGAATGAGTAATTAATACAGTATTAGGAGGTACTGAAGTTTCATCTTAGGGACTTTAAAATAAAGTGAAATGAAATTTTCCTTTTTTTTTTTCAAAGCAGATAAAATACAATTTTTGTTTTGTTTGAACTGGGTGAAGATTTTTGAATTGTTAATGCTGACGAAATTTGAGTACTGTCTTGACTTAGAAATTTTTCTAGTTAACTGGTGGATGCCCACTAACTGTGGGTATCAGTTTGGCTTATATATCTTTGCACAGTCATGTCTCACATACTTAGATTTGTGTTACTCTTAGAATACAGTTCGGTTCATCTTACTGTTACAGAGTTTAGGAGGATCAGATGTACTGGAGCCTATGAGTGGAGGCTTAAATCGTGCGCAGTCTGCCCATGCTCTTAACTCAGCAAAAGACCCTGCCAAGGAAGATGGCTTAAAGAGAGTGTCTTCTGAACCCCTTCTCTCTGGCCAAGGAAAAGGTGCTTTGTTAAAAAGAAAGCTTTCCTTTTCAGAACAGGATACATTTGTATGTGAAGATGGAAGAAACAAACACAAAAAGCAAGGAGGTAAACAGTCACTTACTATGAAATTTAAAATATTTACTGCCTTGTGCCCTTGCCTTTGTTTGAAGAGGTATCTTGTCCTGCTTTTCCTTAGAAAGTACAAAAAGGGACATGACACTGGCTTGTGGAACAATCCCAGGGGATTTGATTGATGTATCAGATTTTGAGTGCTCTCTGTGTATGAGGTAAGATTTTGTTCTTGATTCAGTATTTATCACAGATGCTTTGCTGCATTTCTGTTACATGTACAAACTTATAAGTTGTTTTGAGTTCTGATACCCATCCATAATTTTCAGCTTTTTGCTATCCCTGCACTTAAATGTGTATTTAAATGTCACTTGCTACAATGTTATATACTGTAGGACTCTTTCTAATCAAGTTGCCCTTTTAATTAATTGGCAATGTTAACTAGTAACCATCAAAGAAGAGATCCTTTGTGATTAAATGTTACGGGTTCTTCTGTCAATAAAATTTTTTTGGGAAGGTTAATGCTTAGAAACATAGCCTGTGAACTTTGTATTTGTCTGGGAGACACAGATGCTTCTGCATATTAGTCGACTTAAATGTAGCTGATGTTGTATTTGAAAACTCTTACTGAATAATCTTGATTTTCAGGGTAAATACTGTAAAACACGTGTACACTAAACTATTTATAGTTATGTTATTAGTATGTAATACTGCTGTTAAAACAACCCAGTTTCTCAAAGAATCACCTAATTTTGTGTATTCTGGATCTCTGTGTAGGCAGACCAAAATCTTTGCGTATTGGGGTAAATATTCAGTTACCTAGAGTTTTGTAATATGTCCAGCTTCATCAGAAAGCAAAACAGTGAGTGTTGCAGTCAGTGGAAACAAACTGCAATATAGAGAAAAAAGTAGAATAAGTAGGCTTGGGACTAATTGTTTCTTTACTTTGTTATAGTATAACTAGTCTGAAAAATTCAAAATATTAATCACTGACATTTTTAGAAAAACACACACTGGCCATGACATCTAACTTCTAATAATTTTGTTTCAGGCTATTCTTTGAGCCCGTAACAACCCCTTGTGGACATACTTTTTGCAAAGGTTGTTTGGAACGGTGTTTAGATCATGCTCCACAGTGTCCACTCTGTAAGGAGAGCTTGAAAGAGGTATTGTTTCTCAGTAAATCTCACAAATACAAATACTGTATAATTTTAAAGGCTGTTTCACTTGAACCCAACAATTTGAATTTGCTTGGGCTATGAATTACTGCTAGAAAGGAAAAGGGTCTCAGGGTCTTATAGGTTTTATATTTCTGTGACCATTTACTTAAGTGGTGTAATTCAATCCTGCGTATTTGTAAACTTTGGTAATATTCAGTTAAACCTCTCTGTGATTTCTATACACTTTTCTTACTGGTATGGCTGTATATCCTGGGAAATCAGTTCTGTCTCTGGTAAGCATAGAAATACAAACTGAGTTAGACACTAAGAACTTACACAGAGAATCTAATTTTCAAATATTGGAGTATCATTAGGTTTTAATTAATGAAACAAAAACTTCAGAGCTGTGTATTTTCATGAGTTTTGTCACATTTCATAGGTCATATTTTTATAAAAAAGCTGCATTTTCTCAAGCCTTTTGCTAAGATACATGAAAAGAATTTTTTTTTAATCATTTACAGTACCTTGCAAGCAGAAAATACAGTATAACAGAACTGCTGGAGGAATTAATAATGAAATATTTGTCAGATGAATTATTTGAGAGAAAAAAAATTCATGCTGAAGAAACTGCAGAACACTCCAAGTAAGCTTCCTGTCTTGAAATTCTTGAGAAATTAGTATAGAAATCCCTTTTAGAAATGTTTTATTATTTTTATAGTCATTAATTATGGTATATTATGGGTGCAAGAAGGAGTATGAGATTTGTCCAGGTCCCTCTGGATATCATCCCATCCCTCAGTTGTGTCAACCACACCACTCAGCTTCGGGTCGTCAGCAGATTTGCTGAGGGTGCAGTCGGTGCCTTTGTCTATGTCATTGATGAAGACATTAAACAGTGCTGGTCCCAGTATGGACTCCTCAGGGACACTGTTGGTCACTGGGACTCTGAGCCATTGACCTCTACCCTCTGGTTGCAACCATCCAACCCTTTGTTATCCATCTAACAGCCCACCCATCAAATCCATCTCTCTCCAATTTGGAGAGGACACTGAGGGGGGAACTCTATAGAATTCCAGATAAAATGACATCTGTAACCCTTCCCTTGTCACTCCATCATAGAAGGTCACTAGGTTGGTCAGGCCAGGTTGAATGAGGCTCTGAGTAACCTGATCTAGTAGAAGATGTCCCTGCCCACGGCAGAAGGGTTGGAACCAGATGATCTTCAAGGTCCCTTCCAACCTGGGCTGTTCTGTGGTTCTATGAAATGTTTCCCCTTTCATTCCTCTTTCTGCATGCACTGTCAGGGAACTTTGGTTTTAGCTTTGCTGGTGTTAATGAAATTGTCTTCACTTGACTGCAGAGTCTCAGAGTCTTGAATTTCTTGCCAAGCAATTCATGATAGACATTAATTGTATACAGATAGATGTAGTAAAAAAAAAATTGTTGGGATTTTTTGTAAACGTGTTGTTTATCTCACAGAGAGTTCTTCAAATACATGAAGCAGCATGTATTGAAGATATAAATGTTTGAAAACTATTTAAAACTACAGCTCATGCAACTTATTTAACAGAACTCATCCAGTAGCATTACATTTTGTAGTCTGAAAGGCATTAAAATTAAATACCTAATAATGTTTTAATGACAACTTGATTGTATCTACTATCATTTATATATACATGATAAAATAGGATAAAAAATACTTTGTTTTTAAGTTATGCCTGCTGAGGCATATTGCAAGGTGCAAATTATAACTGGGCTGCATCCTGTGATCTGGAGCCTCTCCTTGAAAATAATCTAAATGGTGACCTAGCTACTATGTAGTTACTACTACATCTTTGAACTTATAGGAAAACTCTGTCTCTGAGGGCTTAGTTGCTTTTATAGTGCAAACTAAATCAAAAATTAAAAAGTAGCTGACACCCAATCTCCAAAACAGAGCCCTTCATTTACTCACTACCTAGATAACAGTGAGTCCTACTGTCTAGTATGTATGCAAATCAGTAAATAGGTATTCCACCACGGGTACCGGTATGTGGGTTTATCATTCATGAAAGTTTCTACAATATATTTTGACGTTGAAAACCTCAAACATAGCAGACATACTGAAAAAATGTATTGTCTTGGCCTAGCTCAATGTTTAGATTTTGAAGGCATATATTTCTTGTTATGTTCTCTTAAAGCTTGACCAAGAACGTTCCAATGTTTGTTTGCACTATGGCATATCCTACTGTGCCTTGCCCTCTACATGTATTTGAGCCAAGATACCGACTCATGATTCGCAGGAGTATGGAAACTGGAACTAAACAGTTTGGGATGTGCATAAGTGATTCTCAAAACGGGTAGGTTTACATCCTAATTCCAAGCTTCCATCTCTTTTGTCATTTTTAATTACAAAAACCATCTTTTCGGAAGTGTATAATTGCATTACTGACAATGTCTCTTTTTAGTTTTGCAGATTACGGTTGCATGCTGCAAATTAGGAATGTTCATTTTCTACCTGATGGACGATCTGTTGTTGATACAATTGGTGGAAAAAGATTTAGAGTTTTACGGAGAGGGATGAAAGATGGTTATTGCACTGCAGATATAGAATATTTGGAAGATGTTAAGGTATCCAGAACACTGTCTAAATACTCACTAGTGTTAACATATCAATATTTTTGCTTGATTTGTTCTTGAAAGCTGTCTTTCAAATTTTTAGGTCCCTAGAAGCTAGCTTAGTTTTTTTATTACTATAAAACAAATAAGAAAACAACAGTTTTTGCTTCAACAATAGTTTGAAGTTGTAATTTTAAAAAATCACAATGCTTCTTTACCATTCAGTCATTAGCAGTCAAGGTTACAGAGAACACAATAAATATGTCTCTATATTGTTGAAATTGAGTGGGTTTCGACTTTAGTTTAAGCCCCTTAATTGTTTCTTTATCACTAATCATAACTCTTCCATAACTTTCCTCCTACAGGTTGCTGATGAAGAAGAACTAAAGAAATTGAAAGAGCTTCACAATTTCGTTTACAATCAGGCCTGCAGTTGGTTCCAAAACTTAAGAAACAAATTTCGCATTCAAATTCTTCAGCACTTTGGACCAATGCCTGACAGGGAGGAAAATATACAGGTGAAACATCATTTAATATTCATTATTAGATGTTTGTCTCTAAAAATAAAAATCCTATTACCAACTGCTAAGTATTAAAAGAAAAACTCCCACTTTTTTCTCCAGCTTCAAAGATAATAAGGCTTGCACCTTGTTTCTCTTACAATGAGCAACAAAAAGCAGTTCTGTCACTGGTCAGCGGTTTCTCCAGGAAAGGATGATATGCTGAGGTGAAAACTAATAACTGAAGACACTTTAAGTTCCAGTAACAGTTAAACTGTTAGTTTGTGTAAAGCTGTTAGAATTCAAATTGAAAAAGCTCTCTGTTTTTTCTCTGGGAAAGTAAAGAAACTGAATCTGCCACATGCAGGCAGTTACCTTTGGCAAAGAGGTAATCACAAATAACACTTTCTTCTTTTCTGAGCTAATGCCATAAACTGCTGCAGCTGCTAGCATTTGACCAATGTTTCTTAAGAAACTAGCTGCAGCAGTCTATTTTGATGGCTGTTATAAACAGTTAATAAGGGAGTGGAGGCTGTAGAAAAGTAACATTTAAAAATATGTAAGATTTGGTTTTCAAAGCAGTGAAAACCATTCATATTTTTATGTGAATTGGGATCTTAGGGGAGCTTGTCCCTCAGCCGTCTGCTACATACTTCTGTGAAACTATATGAACCTACCTGGAGGGACTGTAGATGGTGTAGAGGCCAGTGCATGAAGTCAGAAATTATTTTAGAACAATTTAATAAAAATAGATTTAAAACAGCATACTAGGAAAGAGGAATACATCTGCAAAGCCAGAATAATTAGCAGAGTAGGAATACTGTGGGTATGTACCTGAGATTTATAATAGGACACAAATGTGTCAGCTGTGTGGTAGCAGCTGCAAGTGAGATGTTATCCTGGAGTGTACCACTACTAGTAATAATTTTGCAAATCCTTGGAGGTGCTTAATATTCTCTGCAGTGGTAGGACCTCTACTGAGGAATATTAGTCCAGTTCAAGGCCTGACCATCTAATGGTTGCTGTTGGTCATTAAAGTACAGGAAAAAGTTACAGTTTTATCTGCTTAGAAGAAACTTACTGAGTAGTCCTGCTCTGTCTAGAAGGTAATAAGAAGGGGAGTGGATTTGGGATGTGACAGAGAAGTCCATCAAATAAAGGTAATTATAATGAAAACATTAGGCTTCGAGAATATTCAAGCCTTAAGAATAGCATGACAAGTATTAGATTTAATTTTTATCAGGGAGGTTTGTCATTGGGTGACTGTTCTATACTTAGCATCTTTTCTCAAGGAACCTATGAGCTTCTTATGTTGTCTTTAAAAAATTGCTTTATAAAGCTTAGTTTAAGTGTACTTTGTTTGACTTCTCAGTTGAAGAGATCTTTTCAGCACTATTCTAATCTCATGGATCTGGAATTCTTTTGTTAGTATCAAACTTTAAAGTAGTCTTGTCATTGATGACTTTGTCTTTTGGTGTCTTCATGGTAGTCAACTATATGACATTGGTTATTGGTAACCAGCATATGTTTTATTTCTAGGCAATGCCCAATGGTCCTGCTTGGTGTTGGTGGCTTCTAGCTGTTCTCCCAGTAGACCCCAGATACCAGCTGTCAGTTCTCTCCATGATGTCTTTAAAAGACCGTCTGATAAAGATCCAACACATACTCACCTATTTTTCTAGAGACCAGTCCAAGTGACTAACCGCCTGGGTCTTCCTGAAAAGTTACTCTGTTCTGGTTGTAGTAGCAGCTGGAATTTTTGCTGCCTTTGCACATCTAGCACTGGTTTGAGGAGTGTAATGGAACTGTTTTTTCTCTCCACCCTCCTGGCTTCCCGAACCACATGGTTCATTGGATGCACACTTCCTTCAACTATGAGAGAAGACCACTGACAATTGCACAAAGTCAATCCAGCTAGATATGTTTTTCACATTATCTTCATTAAAATTTGCACTATGTAGAAAAGAACTTTTTGAGACTTGATCATTTTAGCATTTGACTTTTCTAAGCTGTGGAAGTGCAGGACTTAAGGCTGACAGTCCAAGTTTACAACATTGAGGAGGTAATAAAGGTTTTGAAAATGTTTGCCTCAAACAACTGGTTTTTTTGCTGTTTGCACAAATATTTGAAATACAGTATTGAATGTCACAGTTGGATATTACTATTCTTGTTTAACTATCTTGACCATGAATATGGCACAGATTTTTTTAAGCTATCTTGTAAATGTATGCATCACGAAACATATGACCTGAACTGTATGCTTAACTGAGAGCCAACTTTAAGGAACAAATGCAGAAAAAAAAGGTACTTCTGTCTAAAAATACTTAAACTGTGAATATGGTTTACATACCTAGCCTGTATATTTTAAAGAGAAAACTGAAATCTAAATGCTAATACCAGTTACATTTCTACTGGGCTTTTCAGGCTGTTCTTCTAGAGCACACACTTAGTTTGTAGAGCTTAGAAGAAGAGATCTTAGAGTGTGCGTGCGTGTGTCTATCAGGGATTGTGCATCCAGGATTCAAAAGCTTAAAGTTTTATTTGAACTTTTTAAGTTGGTGCAAATGTGAGTTCTATGCCTTATTCATATAAATAGTAGAGCACACTGCAGTGGCAAGGTTAGCATCATGCTGCCAATAGGTACTTTTTGTAATTAAAGGTTTGCATATTTGTGAATATGTCTGATACTGGCTTTCTTGTATGTAAATCATTTGTAAAATATTTCTTAAATCTTGCTTTTGCTAATATATTTAATTTTCAATAAAAGCTAAAAGTTTGTAATATTTTTAACTTTGTCAGAAACTTAAACTCACTTTCCTTTTCCATATGCTTCTCTTCTGGGATTTAAGTAAATCCAGAATCTGCTCTTTAACCTACATTAAGGTTGTGAGCACTTCATGACATAACTGGTATGTTCATAATCTGTTTCTGATTATACTACCTATCTCAGACTGATTATTGGTCAGACAAGTTTTTTCCTGGTGTTCTGCTTTTCTTTCTACTTTGTTTAAATGAGGTATGAAGTCTGCATTTTGCAAAACTTAAAAGTTGTAGTAAACTGTCCTTGCAGAGCAGTGAGGTATTTCACTGACTTGCTAGTCAGATACTCTGGCCTTGTTCTCTTCTGGAGTTCAAGGCTGGAGATAGTACAGGCAGCCTGAAATCTGCTGGATCATCTTCCACTATCAGTTTCTATCTAGAGTAAATTTCCCCTTTAGGGTATGGCTAAAGTTCTGGGTGAATATTTGGAAAGCTTTATTTGGATAAGAAAAGAAGAAAGGAAATCATCTATTTTTCCACTACCATATGCTATAACCCTAGAAATGTAATCTTTGTATCACCATGATCTTCTTAAGAATGCAGGTGACAGGATTTTTTTTCCTTGCCAGTGAAAAGTCCCTGTAGTGAGGCTTGAAATACCCAAATAAACTAGTGGTAATTCTTTTTTTTAATTCTTGCCTAGAGCTTGAAACTGAGTATTCCTTAATCTGCTGAAAGATGTGGCTTTTAAATGTCTTTATAAGCTCCCATGACTTCTTGATACAGTAAAAATGCAAATGTCAATTGGGTTGCACTGCTCTGTGCATAAACAAGTTTTACTTCTGGTATTGTACAAACCATGTAAGGAAAAACTTGATTGAAAACAAACAACAAGAGTATAAAAAATATATTTGTTATACTGTGTTTAACAAATGCTGCATTAAGGCTAATTATAAGTACCACTCTTAAGTAACCATTCCACAAATGTGATTATTATAGGTGCTTTTGAGAACAATAGAAAATTGAGATTGAAGATAAAAGATTTTTAAGAGGTTTCTCAAATTAGAATTATTTAAAGTGAGTATTTTGTGTACCAGATTGTGTCATTTTGTGCAGTTACAGTGGGGCAGAACAACACTCAACTGAATGTTTGCAAAGCCCTTTCAGTAAATACGTTGGAGAGAGTACCATGCTGTACTTTGTACACTGTATTTTGAATTTGGGGAGTACTTTCTTACAGTTACTTTTTAAATTTTCTTCCCCTCCCCTTCCCTATCACACAGCATGGATACTTTAGCTATTGAACAATAAAACAGAAGCTGACTAAGGATAAAGTTTAATCACCTTATATTGTTGTAGTAAGGTTCAAAATAAATGTAATTAAACATGAATGTAGTGCAAGTGATCTAGACTTAAGCAAAAAGGAAAAGTGGAAACCTCACTTCCTATGTAGGCAAGGTACAACACCATTAATGATTAGTCTTACCTAATGATGAGCAAAAGTCAACAAAAGAGTCAACCTCTCCTTTTCTGTCAGACTTAAGGGAGTCTCCTTTGCTGGGCAGCACTCCTGGACCAGCCAACAAGAGCTACCCTCAATTTTTGTTGGGGCACCTTATTTATGAGATTGTGCCTTCTTCAGTCCTAAGATTGACAAGTTGATGTGGAAATGTTCTTTGTGTAAGCATGAGAACAAAGTTAGATGTGTCTCAAAAAGTTGGTGGTCCATAGATAGCTATACAGTGAATTGGATGTGCATGTATGTTAATGTAAGAGCACCCATGAACTTCAGTGTGATGGGGTGGAGTCACCATACACAGAAATATCTGCCTGGAAGTGATGTGTATTTTGGCAAGGACTTCTTCCTAGTTTTGTTAAATTATGGTCAGAGATCTCACCGAAATTCCTAATTTATGATTAATATTTACCTCCAGCCTTCTACTCTTACCAAACATCATTTCTTTTAACAGCTTGCTGCCCTGGATGAGCACGGATGAACGTTAGGTTTAGAAACTTCAGTGTTCTTGGTATGAAATGGCAACTTCATATTTCTCCATCTAATTTTTTTTTTTTTTTTACAATTGGCAAGTATATGTGACATTCATTCTAGCAAATTGTTTCTTTGTGGGCCTTTTACTGACCTTAAGTTATTTTGAAGGGCAATGTGCAAACATGACTGTAAGATATGTTGATGGGAGTGAAACTTGAAGTGATCTTAGAACGTTAGTAGAAAGATGTTTGCTCTGATGAAAGATGAGGCCAGATTCAAACATTGCTAAATGCTTTACAAAACTTGGTCATCTTTTTGTTTTTTTAGGTGATCTAATCCATTCCTTGGAGCTCTGCATCAGTATATGTAGGATGGGGTAAATATCTGCTGGATACTCAAATTGTGCTTTAGACTTGCATCAGTTATGAATGAGACAGGGTGGAGTTTCCTGCACAGCTGAGTCCTGGAGACCAGCATGAGGGAGCCCCAAAGTACCATGCTCTGCTCACTTAACACTGGGACAGGGACAGTTCCCAGAGAGAATGGTTATCTTTGAGTACTGTCAGGAGCAGTAGGCAAACCACATCTGCCTGGCCTGCACCTCATCAAGGCTAAGATGTTTTTTCAGTACTGACTTTGAAAAGACCTGGCTATCTCCAGCTGGATTTAAAATGGGAAGGTTTTCCACTTAGTAGTTGAAATACCCGTTTAAGGAAGATAGTATCTATGGTATCACACTGCAATCTGTCCACTATCCTTTCATTTATGTGCTTTTCTACAATTAAAAAACCCAACCTGTAAAATGTTTAATCATAGGATTTAAGACAAAACGGAGTCCATTGAGCCTTGATTTTTGTGAAGTTACGCTTTCCTGTCCAGTCATGACTGCAACTGCTTTTACAAGCAAAGTCAAATAGCAGGATTTCGCCATGGATTAAAATAAAAAAAAACACTCTTGATTGTAGAAGTGATGTAGTTAAATTGGAGTCAGAAATGCCAATGAGTATGTGACAGGCTCTCTAGGACAAAATGTTTTAGTGTTAGAGAGAAAGCAGTTGGTAACGAAGTCTTCACAATTGCAGTTGAGGTATTTGGTTTTGTTTTATAAATAAGTTGGAAGGATGTCCTATACTGGAAGTAACTTTTAAAGCAGTCTGAATATGAACCTGTACTTGCTATGAAACTGGCCATTTAGTAGATGTTTAGTGTTAGAAAAGGGAAATAATTTAATGGGAAACCAAAGGCTGTGCCATATTAAGACAAATCCAGTCACTTTCCAATCCAAACAAATTCTCTGGAGCTTAGCATCTTAATTATATTATCTATTTGAGTGAGAGTTGATTCCTTGTGCTCAAGAGCTTTCTGGTCTGTCAGCTCAGAATGTTTTTATCAGCATAAAGAGCTATAGGAGGGGCTTGGCAAAGTGGCTACTAGCTTCTCCCTGACAGTGCTGTAAGGGGAGGGGTGATGTTTCTTTTTTTTCTTCCTTCTTATTTTCCCTTCTTGCATCAGGCATCCCTTGGTTCTGACTGAGGGTTCCTTGCAGGGGCCACAGCCCATCCTCTTCCTCTGCCAGCATATCAGACCCGTTCACTAGATTCTTCAGCTGCCTGCTGGATGAAATCCTGGGGTCTGGGAAGCACCAAGTGAACGACAGCCTGTTATTTTCTGTGAAAAGCTCTGTCGTCGAAAAAGACTTGAACTTAATGCTTGATATTCACAAGCATCTGTTGAGCTTCTGGCAGCTTGTTTGCTGTACTATTTTTCTGTGAAAATATCCTCCTACTGGTGATGACATCTGTCATCGGGAGGGAGGAGAGAGAAAAAAGCTGTTACAGTTCATTCTTTTACCAACTTCTGTGCAAATGCATCTTCATTCCTTCCTAAAGAAGTTTTTAATTTTACCTCCCACAGAGAACAAGTCTGGCTAAGATCACCTTTACACTCAGGCAATACCCTTCAGGAAGTGAATACTGTCCTGCGGAGAGCTCCCCAGTGTAGCTGAACTGACATTTCATAGTCATCATACAGAAGAAAGATAACAGGACCTGTCTGAGGCCTGCTATGAGATTCCCAAGACAGAAACTCAAAGCTCTAGAGGCAAGCTCACTTGCAGTTACTTAAGGAAACAAACTGAGACAGTGTGGAGGAAAAGGGGAGATCGTGATTTTCCTTTCCCATGGATCTCTGCATGCCTGTGGTGGTTAAAACACTCTTCTAAGAATTGAGGGAAAGGTAATGTTTTGTCCTTTCCTCTAGTAGCAAGGGGATCAAATTGCTTATAACCAGGGTGGCTGTTCTAACATGTAGAGTAGTGCATGTTAGGTTTGTGTGGATAGGTGTGCTTTGAGGTCCCAACTGGAACATTAACTTTGTGTATCCTGATAAGGCTGATTAGTAAGAGGTTGTTTTGCCATGTTAATATCTAAAATGCTTCTGCAAAAGTGCAAGAGGAAACTTAACCAGCTCTTAACCAGCTCTTTTCACAGCAAAAACTTTGTGAAGAAGTTTCAGCTAAACTAGCCAGCTGACCTTTAGGGCAGCTGGCTTTAAGGACAGCTACAGAAAATCCTTGCAGATTTAGTCTGCTGATCACAGCAGCATACTGTTAATGTCAGCTGCTGTGTCCTCGTGCTTGTTTGCAAGGCAACTGCTCAAGCAAGGATTTGCAACTAGAGAGTTCAATACAGACTGCACAAAACCCACCCAAACAACCCACCCCATCCAAAAGCTGAAGAATGACCATCTCTATGAATTTTATAAATGAAGTTAGTATAATCTGGGTGAAAGTAATTTAGGAAAAGTAAATAGAGAGCAAACACAGTATTTCAGGTGTTAACATTCAAATCATCATCTGTTACGAATTGTTATTGCAGAGGGGAAGACTACAGACAGCACAGCACTATGGGCTGAAGAGACAGCAGTGGCTGGCTGTAGTGGTGTTTCCCAGCACGGTGGTCAGGTGGCTAGTAAGCGTCTCATGTTGATTACCCATCAGAGCCAACACCCAGTGTTGGGCTGGGTAGGGCTAAATACAAAATGACACCTCCATCTGTGTGATGCAGCTGAGTGAGCAGACTGCTGCCACCAGGAGGAAGAAAGGCTGCAGTCTCCTTTACAGTTGTTGGCTCTGGTGCTTGTCTGATTACAAGATGATTCAATTCACTCACCCAAGCCAACAAAAGATAATGAACTCTTCACCCATTAATTCTTCTGCTAGTTGAAGTTAACATCAGTGTCTTGGCAGGAGAGCTTGTCGGCATGCTTTCAGCTATGCCTCGGCAATTATGCAGGCAAGTACTAACTTGGTAAATAGTCTGCTTGCTAAAAAATGCCCGATCCCGAGGATCTTTACTTCAAAGTCAGTGCTTCCAAAACAACAGTATAGAATCATAGAATCATCTAGGGTGGAAGAGACGCTTAAGATCAGCCACCCAGCACTATCACTGTAACCACTAAACCTTATCCCCCCCCCAGTACCAGGTCCAGACACCTTTTGACACCTCCAGGGATGGTGACTCCACCATCCCAAGCAAGCTATTCCAACGTCTGACAACACTGACAGTGAAAAATAAATTCTGGTATCTAATCTGAATCTCCCCTGTCAGAGCTTTAGGCCATCTGCTCTTGTCCTCTCAGTGCAGGCACAGCAGGAAAGACCGAACCCCTCCTCAGTGCAGCCTCCTTCCAGGCAGTTGGAGACGGTAAGGGGGTCCCTCCTGAGCCCTCTCCAGGGTAAACAAACCCAGCTTCCTCAGCTGTTCCTCACAGGACATGGTTGCTAGACCCTTCGTGGGCCTTGTTGCCCCTCCCTGGACATGTGCCAGTATCTCCATGTCCTTTTTAAAGTGAGAGCCCAGAACTGGACACAGCACTCAAGCTGCAGCTGTGCCAGTGCAGGTCCTGAAGTTACGTTCCACAGCTGATAGCTACTTTTGAGAGTACTTATTCAATAAATCTCCATGAAGCAGATTTGCATTCAATAGTTTATTTATAATTGTAAAAGTATAGATGTTACATACTTTGAGTAACTGCATATTTGTTAGAATCATACCTACTCAGAAGACTGGTGTGTGCAAAGACAAGAAAGTCATGCTTAGATTTCCCCCCTAGAAGTTTGTTGCTTTAGTATTTGTTCCCCTGTTCAGTTCAAGAAAATTTCCACAGAAAGAGTGAGGAAATATAGACACAGAATAACTACAGATACCAAAGTGTATTAAGACAGTCCAACATCATCACATAGGCCCGACAAAACTACCGAAGGTAGATCTGCCTAGTATTTAAAAGGACAAAGCCTGGACTAGGCAAGAGTTAGAGCAAACAGGCAACAAGCCAAGTTACAGGTCACTCAAGCCATTTGTATTTATAGCTTGTTATGAACAAGCAAATTGGTATTAACTTCATCACATCATTCCAAAAGATATTGATGGGGTAAATATACACGCACTTTTTTAAAAAAGATACATGTATGTATATATATTTTAAATAAGGCATGTATTTATTTCAGGCTCTTAAAATGTTTTTCCACACTCTTTTCCTATTGATACAGCATATGTCACCATTTTATTGCTATAGAAAGCATATCATCATTGCAAGCAGAACAGCATCAACATTGGCTTTAGTCAGCAGTCCAGTTCAGTTAATAAGGTTCAAGACATACATTAATACTATGAAAGAATGTTCTGTTACAGAAATGCAGAAGACTAATTGAATTCTATTTAGACCACAGCAAATCATTCTCTTGACATAGTCTGTAGTTAACAGTATAGACTAAAAAGCAGAACAGCACCATTCTGAAGCAACAGAAAGAGATACCTAAAATACTACTTCCCCATCTCTACTTATTGTTATACTAAAAAAAATACACAAGGGAAGGACACAACAGATTTCCTATTCTGCTCTAACAATGCTTTCTTCTGCAAGAAATGATGCAGGACTTCTGAGGTCATCCAAGGGTAAATCCTAATAGGAATGAATATGCACACGCCATTATCATTGTGTAACTAATAACAGCTACTTGTTAGTGTGACTTACAAGGAGCATTCTCTAAGTTTTTTGTCAGCCAGCTTCAAGGAGATCCAGGTGTTTAACATGTTGGATCGCAGTTTGGCCCACACTAAATGGTTGTTTAACCCAAATATCTGAGCAGCAAACTGGGCAGCTCCCTCAGGTGACAGAGTAGTAGGACAGCTAAGACCTGCAGAGAAGAGAATGCTATTTATGAAAGCATAGTTTATATTCAAACAAAACATTTTCTCTGAAGAACAATTTAAGACAAGGCTTGTTTCAGCCTCCAGAAGCCACATGATGCAGGTTTAAAGCAAGTGAAGTGTCATGTGTTCCATTACTTTTAATGTAACTGCTTTGTAGCACTTTACACCAAAAGCCATCATGCAAATTACTCTCTTATACAGAGGTGATAGATTCCTGGGCCTCCACTCAAGTTACTAACAAAGTTAAAAATCATATAATGCACTGAATTAGTAGTTAAGACTTGAAGTTTACCTACAGTGATTGCTGAGAAAGATACTATTTGATCTTTGATCATAAGGAAAATGCATCAGAATTCAATTGCTTAGATTCCCGTTAATATAATTTTCATATTCAAAATGAAATGTTTAGCAAGGATAAAACAAGGTTTACTTTTTTTAAAGATTATTCCTACGTAATCTTTGCCCTGTCTATTGGGCTTTTTGCCATTTAGAAGTCAAAGCCTATAATGTCACATATCTCCATAGACTCTGCTTGGTACTGATCCAGCTGCTTTTCAATGTTTTGCCCCATGTGTGTACAGTAGAACAACAAAAAAATAGAACTAGATCAGAGCAAGAGCATAAGTTGAAGATTATCTTACCGCTGGGCAGTCTAAGAGAGGACCACACATCCTGAGTACCCCAGTCAGCTGAGAGTGGGGGGCAGTTGACAACTGGGTAAGCAGTGTTACCAGACATTACTGGCCCCAAACCATTGCTTCTCCCAGCTACTGCAACAAACACTGTTGGGATTCCATCTCCTGGTGGGGAGGAAGACAGTCAGAGATAAGCAAACCACCTTGTTCTCTACCACCTGCTTTCATAGGAACTTTGTCCAAGTTCACAACTGGGTTTGCAGCTACCCTTTCAATTTCCATTACATGGCACTAATATTTTGTGTCCAACTTCCTCCTTTACAGAAATATCTTCTAAGAAATCTTACATCCTTAAATCCACAGCTAAAACTAGCATTTCTTACTCTGCCTCTGAGGGGAAGTCTCAGTATCAGAGGAAGAGGTGCTGCTTAGTTTTGTAGAGAACATAGCCATTAAACCTCTGGCATCTATAAGTGTTCCTCTCCTTAAATCTGAAACAGTTCAGCTCAAAGTGAGTGTTCTAGCTATGGTTGCCACATCTGTAGTTTCACCAAGTAGAATGGTATGCACAGAATGTGTGTACTCCCACAGAAATAAGTAACTCCTCTATCTCCTCTGCTAGGCTATAAACACTTTTGAAGATGTTAAGTCCTCTTGGCAAAGAGGATAATTTAAAGCAAGTATCTTTTCCTCATGGCATTTTCTCATGGCATCTAAAGTAATAAGCAAGAATATTTTCATCAAACAGAAAAACATGGTGGGAGCAACATCTACCTAATATAGCACTAAGAATATTTAGTCAGCTAGAGAGACTGTTCTTCCTTGTTTCAGAAATGCTGGCATCACCAGAAGATGCTGCAATAAATCTATTAACATGATCAAGGCTTGAGCAAAGCAATTCTGATACTGGGATAAAAGCAGAGGTTAGAGTTTGAGTAATGAAGTTTGTGGCAGGGCAGTAAGACAATACATTACTCCAAAATTACTTAGAGCAGTCATGCTACTATCAAGTGTGAAACAACTGTAACAGCTTGGTGTTCTGTTTAACAAAAAATGGAAAAACCCCACATAAATCTTTGAAGTTGCCAAGTCGTTCTGAAACATGATGCTGTGTCAATCCAAATCAGTATTTCTTGGCATTTACCTTCATATTCTGCTTTGATCCTCAGGGTTTCATCTGGCCCTTTGTGAGCAGAGGTCACTCTTAATTCACAAGGAATTCCAAATGTTGCACATGCCTTTTTTATTTTTTCACAGTGACTGAGGTCAGAAGAAGATCCCATTAACACCACAACTCTACCTTGGCTCTTTGACTTTAGAAGCAACTATTGAAAAGAGTGGAGAAAGGAAAGAAATAAGAGCAGTCAACAGGATTGAAGGCACAGTTACCAAAATCTAGATGTGTTGTTCACATAAAAACAGGTACCTCCACTCTTTCTGAAACCCATTCGAAGTTTCTCTTAACCATTTGCAGTGCTTCAGGAGTCACTTCTTTCAGGTCCCGATAGGACTGAAGAAAGGAAAATAAAAGCAATGAAGTGTTGTGGTTTAACCCCAGCCAGCAGCCAAGCCCCACACAGCATTTCACTCACTCTCCCACCAGAGATCAGGGAGAGAATCTGAAAGGTAAAATTGAGGAAACTCATGGGTTGCAATAAAGACAGTTTAACAGGCAAAGCAAAAGCTGCACACACAAGCAAAATGTAACAAGGAATTCATTCACTGCTTCCCAATGGGCAGGCAGGTGTTCAGCCATCTCCAGGCTAGCAGGGTCCTATCACATATAAACATGACTTAGAAAGACAAAACACCAACTCCAAACATCTCCCCACAACCTCTTTCTCCTCCCTCCCCTACACTGTATATACTGAGCATTATGCCATATGGTCTGGAATGTCCCTTTAGTCACATGGGGTCACCTGTCGTGTCTCCTCCCTATCTCCCATGAACCCACAACTTCCTTGCCAGACTGGCAGTACCAAAAGCAGAAAAGGCCTTGGTGTCTGTGTAAGCCCTGCTCAGCAATAACAAAACCATCTTTTTATTATCAACCTTGTGTTCAGCACAAATCCAAAAACATAGCCCCATATTAGCCATTGTCAGGAAAAATAACCCTAACCCAGCCAAAACCAGCAGATGAAATTAATGTGGTTTGGGTCCACAAAAGATTAACTTTGCTACCATAACTGATAATTATTATTATACCTCAAGTATAATTTCTAAACAGTTTCTAGAAATTTCAAGCATAAACAACCTTCTACATTGCAATTTATGGCCACTTGCAACACAAAAGACTTTCAGCCACAAGGATATCAAGATTTTAAAAGCTTTCCACAAGGAAAATGTAAGGAAAAACATATAACTTCTTTAAAATTGGATTTGTAATGTCATGATTGCCTGCAGTAGCACTGTACCAACCTACCTTCTACATGATGTTATCATGTACCTTATTTTAGGGGACTGTCAGAGAAATTCACTCAAGCATGCTACTTCATAATTCAGGTCAAGTAAACAATAGAGCAGTTTTGCTTTCCAATTTAAAATGAATACTTTTCCTTCCACAAACACTTTGAAATTTTCCCCTGTGGCTTACAACACTTTCACAGGGACTCTGTCACTAGTCTCAACAACCATGACAAACTCCTGGCAGCAGCATTCCCAAAACAGTTCCTTCATAACTAGTCATCTGGTAATTCAGAGATATTTGAGAAGTATAAATGCTCTAAGTTTGAATATAGGACAAGTTCTGTTTCAAACTTGTTTGCAGGCCTCATATGTGGGCACAGTCTATTAGTAACACTTTCGGAGGCAACATTATTAAATTCATGGTAAACCAAAAGAAATAACAAAGAAAAGCATCCTTGCTGCAGTTTCCTCCTAAGTATCACCAGATCTCTACCAGTAGAGATACTCCTCTGATTAAACTGAGAAACTTGGAGGCAGACCTGGGAGCCAAAGCTTCTGTTCTTCCCATCGATCTGTTATCCAACTATTTTATTATTACCTGCACAAGTCAGAAATACTTATCATTCCTGGAAACCTCACACTTCGTCATGACAGCTCCAGTCAATAGTGCTGTTGGGTATTCCAGTTGAAGACACACAGACAGAGGATTTTTCTTCTACCATAAATCAGATAAACTATTTAATGAGAGCAGGCTTAGACACAAGGTACCATACAAACTTCTCTGTAACAAGATTAAGACCATCTAGAAAAAGCCTCTCTGAAAGCAGATGTTAAACTGTAGGCTTTACTTTCTTCATTCTTCTCCCCTGCTCACTTAGAAGGCAAAGATTAAAGCACCACCTGCTTGTCCTTTTGCTGGCTTCTGTCTCCTGCTGGCCACAGTCTCCATGAATCATTGTCAATAACGTCAGCAAGAACAATTTCTTTTGTCAGCACATTAACACCAAATTCAATCTAAAAAGACAGTAAGAATCCTATTTTAGTGACTATACAGAAATATTTTTCCTGTCAAAACCAGGATCATGAGAAATTAGATTCTTATACCTTCAGGTCTACAAGAGTGCAGTTTTGGGGCTGCCATGCTTTTTCTAGGATTTCAAAAATGGCTTGAGTAGAACGAGACATAATATCCACTTCAGTCTGGCCAATAGTAAGTCCAGCAAAACAGAATTTTGCTTCAATTATTTGCTCTTCAGACCACTGTGGATCATTATTAGCATCATCCTGTTAAAAAAACCAGAACAAATACATGATGAATTTAAGCTTGCTGTAAGAGGAAAATAACCATTAAGAGATACTTGGAAAAAACAACACACAAAACCGTGTAACAAATACAGGCTTCAAATTAGCATTTTATGATTAGCATTTTAAAAAAATGACAGTAACATTGAAAATGCATGTTGCAACACCTGACCACCTTTAGAGTAACAGGGTACACCACAAACACTTCAGATTACAGTTCACCAGATACATCTTTCAGCACACATTCTCAAAGGAGTTCAGAATCCTAAATGACTAGCTAGCTATTTATCCTTGCCATGCAAGTACTGTTTATTTTAATTTCTTCAAATATATCAACACATCCATTTCAACTGATGCATTAAGCTTATGCCTAGAAAACGCTTATACCGATAATTTTCTAGTTTTAAGTACGGTTTGGCTTATTATTCTTTGATCGCACTGTAAGCCACTACTGTATGGACTTTGGACAAAACAGCTATTGGATAAGAATGCAAGAAAACATTAGAATGGCAAAACTACTGACAGAGGCTTGGTCAGCCCCCAGCACTATTTGTTTTATCTGTCAGCATTTTAAAGAAGGCAATACAGAATTCTAGCTCTTCTTAAGTTTGATTAAGATCACAGGAAACGAAACGTACCTTGTAAAACATCTCAATTTTGGGTGGATAAAACTTATACCCTTCTTTGACACCAGGGTTTCTCTTGAGGAAGGAGCCAGTAGCAATCCTTCTGCACACCCATTCAATTGGGATCATTTCACAGTGAGCTGCTATGAAGGCTGTGTCACTCTGTTTCCTGACAAAAGCTGTTTTGATTCCTAAAAAAAAGGATGGCAGCTTAATTCCATTAGTAGGCAAACTCCACAACTAAAACAGTAGTCACAAACATCTTTAATTTTAAGTAGATCTGTATCTTGTTCTTCCCTGGACTTAAGAGACACACTAAATCTCTTCAGGGTATTTTAAGCCCACTCCAGCCTTGCAAAAGGCAAGTATCTTCCACAAGTCAATTTTATCATACAACACTCACTTGTAACTCAGAAATTCTATTCTTGAAAATAATTTTGTTCACAGAGCCTTAAAAAAATTAAATCTATCCCTCATAATGTTTTTGTTTGTTTAAAAAATATGAATTAGCAGAAACAAAATACCCAACCATGTTCTCTAGTGAAGATTCATTACAGATCAAACAGTAATTGGAGCTTTTCAAAGGAGTAACAGAGCACAGCAGTCTTTACTACTTTGCTTAATAAAAGCAGATGGGGCAGAAAAAATGGCTTTGTCCTCCCTTTCATCACAAACTAAGTTATTTAGGACACCAGATCTTGGTGATTTATTTGGCAAAAGACAGATTAAGAAGCATCTACACAAACCAGCTGCAACAAGTCAACCTTCTTACATAATTGTAAGATGATGGACCCTATTTTAAACAGGGACAGCCAACATGCAGATCAGCACTCTAAGTGCAAAATGGTTTTTTCAGTTTCACTCTTGAGGAAAGTCCCACCTTTCTCCCTGACTGTTGCATATAGGTAAAACCTTACAAAAAGAAGGCCTTGTAAAATCATGGTTCAGGCCTGTTACTTCAGCTAGGCAGAAAAGGACTATGGGAAAGAGACTCAGCTGAATTAGAGGTAGAAAAACAAGTTATATAACCATTACGTGTTCATATCGTGGTTGGTTAAATTATGCCTGTTATGATTCAAAGCTATGTAGCTGATAATGAGCTAACTGCTTAAAAAAGCCTGTTTTTTGCAATAAAGCTGCTCTCCTTTGCACTGCCCGGGGACTCTAGGTCACTTTGTGTTGCTCACCCGATCAGGGCAAGACCACTGCCAAGCCAAATCAGCCCCTGCCAGAAACAGAAGGCAAAGGAGCTGCACTCAGTCAAACCAAGCAGTTCTATTCCATTCCACTTCCAGAACCATAAAGGAAGAAACAAAAAAATTTTAAAATATGAACACTGTCCCTTCAAAGCGTGGTGCATTTCCTTCAAAGGCAAAATGATTTAAATAATCAAATGCATATTAAGGCCCCTGTCTGGTTCACTACTACATTTTCCATCAGTGCAGATGTGTGCTTTTACTTGGCTGCCATTAGCTCTACTATAAAAGGCAGAGAAGCTTTAACAGAACTTCGTAAACCATCACCTCTGAAAGAGAAGGTAAAGAAGAGTTGCGCAAAGCAAACAAACACCCTCTACAATAAGGCATTCCCACTGTCTACATTTACACGCTTACATTTATTGAGAATAACTCAAATAAGGAAGCTAGGGAAGAACCCTGAAAGTTATTTTGTTGCTTTAAAACACAGCTGCAGTTTACTCTGCATGTTTTTCCATAGCACCGGTGGAAGTTGAGTACAAAATCCATGAGTACACTCATGGATTTTTGAGAGGGCAACAGAATGGCTTCTTCATATTAAAAGCACACATCTGTAGGATATGAAGTATTTTGATTGTTATCTTAAATATTGCCATTCAAGAATTAGGCAAAACATCTCACTAATTGCTCCTAAATGAAAATTAGGAGTTTTAATCAGCTGCAAATATAATCAAATAACTAGGAGGCTTCCTAGTACTCCCAAGAAAGCCAGTGGCTCAGGATTACACTGAATTATTTGGTATATATTTCTGTGTAATTAGTTCTTAATATACAGGCTGAGACAAAGAGAAAACTCTAGAGAACCCATCATTCTCTTCCCCATATGAAACACATTAGGACTTCACAGTTTGTTTGAGAGCTATCACCACACCTTATAACAGATAATACAAATTTTAGAATAACTCAGCTTGTGTCTGAAACAGTCTGTGCAAATATTTCAAAGCATTTGGAGCACACAGCTATAAGCAATCTTAGCTAAGCTTACCAATGCTTCTATTCTAGTACTGAGAGCAGACTCCTCACCAGCACGAATTCCTCTTTGCAACTCGCTAACTACTCAGTCAAAGACACTTCAAAATGCTTTCTCAAAGCAAAGCTACTGGCTCAATTTTTAGAAGTGTGGTGCAAAACTCACTTGAGTTAAAGTTATGCGCTCTGTGAAAACTCACTACTAGCATCAGAACTACTTTGAATCTTTTAAAAGTAAAGATTAAGCTCCTGATACATTCAGTACCGACTGATAAATATATTTTGCAATGTGGTCCTCACAAATGTTACATGCAAAGCTTACAGGAAACTTATGCTGCTATAACACACAACTGAGGGGGGGAGGGAAAGACACTCTAATTTTATGTTTCAGCTTACATACACAGATTTCACACAGCCTAGACATAGTGTGGTAGTGCCACTAGCTATAAGTGCATTCTATGCATGCAGATGTAGTAAAGCAAGGCAGATGCATCCAGCCCAGAGCTACATGTAAGGAGGTAGGTGTAGGGTATGGAAGAAGTGACAAAAGGAGAGGGGAGGGGATTAGGGGCATGTCCAAACAAGCAGAAGAAACTAAGCTCTAAAGTACCCGAGAGAAAAGCATAATTAAAAGCTAATAGAAAAGAAACTAAAAAAATCCACGAGCCTCAAGGCAGGTTAAACTCTTCTATAAAACAATACTGTTTTGTAATAACGTCTGTAACATACAAGCATATACATCCTACCTTAAAAACACTTACCAGCTTCCTGAAGCAGCTGAAACACACAACTTGTCGTTGTGTTGGAAATGGCAGCCTTCCCTTCCATTCGGTCCTTCCTAGCTGCATTTCCCGCCGTTATTTGGTCTTTTGACTGCATGAGAACACATCCTGGGATATCTGGCAGCTCGTACACTTCTTTCGTTTTACCTTCATTAACTTTTTTGCCAAGTTTCAGGTCTAGAGGAACAACAAAAAAAACAAAACACAAAAACAAGAAAACAAAACACATACACACAGCGGAAAAAA
>VXBI01011380.1:47629-82219 GCA_013397375.1 Toxostoma redivivum
GTGTGCCGGGACGGGCCCGCCCGGACGCGGCTCGGTGTCGGGCCGGGCCGCGGCGGCTGCTCGGGGCCCTGCGGCGGCACGTGCAGCGGTGAGGCCCTCGGGTCTCCGGCGGCGGGAGCGCTCGGGGAGGGGAGCGGAGCGTCCCGACCGGTCGCTTCCGCTCCGCCCCGGCGGAGAGCCCCGGCAGCATCCCGGAGGTGAAGTGCAAGGAACACCCCTCCGCCTTCTGCCTCCCGAGCCGGTCCCGCCGAAGAAGAGCTGTCGAACGCCTTTGGACCTCGGCTGCATCTCGCCTGAGTCGCATCCGCTCTCGCTGCCGGGGCCGCGCCACCGGCCCGGGCGTTCGTACGTTCCTGCGCGGAACCCGCGGCGTGGCCGCGTCCCGGGCAGCGGGGATGAGTCCTGGGCAGCGGGGATGTGCCCCGGGCAGCGGGGATGAGCCCCCGGCGGCAGGGGAGGAAGTCCCGCGCAGCGGGATGCGCCCGCCGCCCCCTCCCAGCCACGCCGAGCGTGACCTCCTGCCGGAGTCGCGGCATTCTCGAGATGCTCACCTTGAAGTGTAAGTCACACAATCCGAGGCTACCGAAACGGAGCAGTTCTTAAACGTTTTTAGGCTCCTACTAGCGGTAGTGGTTTAGGTTCATCATCATCATACAATAAAATTTCTACCTGATATGTCTAGGTAATGTACAACAGACCTGGTTCGTTGTCATCCACGTGGATGCAGACCTACAGAATGAAGTTTGGGTTGTGCTTCCATTTGGTCGGTATTCAAAATAATAATGTTATAGTGACATATACCAATCATTTTTTCAGCGGTGCTGAAAGGGATATCCTCCTTGTGAGAACACATGCACAGCCAGACAAGCACAAGCTCGTTTAGTAGTACATGCTGAGCCTGTTTAGTGTGCTTGACTTCATAGCTACAAAAAGTGTACTAAATAAACATTCCTGAACGGTCTAGGTATGTAGGCTTCCTAGGTAACCTGGAGACTGGTAAGTACACATGCACTGAATAGATAAAATATATTCTTTGTATTTCTGAGGTCACAGACATGTAAATGTTGCTCAGAAATTGGTTTTGGACCAACAATAGAAAATCGTTTACATGGAGATTTTCTGTTTATTACGTAGAGTTTCATATACTTTTCCTGGTAAAATGCTGCATCCCTACTGACTCTTATATGCTAATAATTGTCTTTCAGCTGCAGGTGTATATATATTTGCGAGTGTCCACCAAAAATGTTTTTATTGGGAGTGATACAGCCAAAATCCCAAACAAAGTCATGGTTTTCATGTAAAATGAAATAATAGTCTCATTTTAGCTTGCATCATTTTTCTGTGAAGAGGCTGGAAAGGCTGGAAAACATCTTACCTTGTTTGTACTGTTACACTGGTGGACCTGGAGTATCTTAGGTGGAAATAAATTGATTGATGTATTTTCATTATTCTGCATCTCATTATCTAAAATTTCACTGCAAACTTATTTCAACTTTTCAATATGCTTTGTTTTTTATTTTTTCTTTGATGGGCATTAATTTGTTTGAGCTTTTTAATATCAGGTATCCCCTGTGGAGGACATAACTGTACACAGCAATATTTACACTAGGATTGAAATTCATCACTCACTCACAAATTCTACAGGAAGCTGCACACCTAGAGGCATATATGCACTACCTCTGATTCTGATCTAACTCAGTAATGGTCAAAATTTTTAAGGGATGCTTTCCTAAAGGTATAAATATTGCACCTGTAAAAGTGAAACAGGCTGTTGCATTAGGTATACCTTTGCAAGCACTCAGTAAAATTTTGTTAAATAGCTGAGATGTTAATATTCCTATTTTCTCTGTTAATGTTTCTCTTTTTGCATTTTTCCTATTACGATGGATAAAAGAGCTGGCATTCTGATCAGAAAGTAATAGGATAACAGCTATTTTTCTTTCTACTTTTTGGAATGTCTCTTGAAAACCAGAGTTAAAGTTTAGCATTAACTGAATCAGTAAAGTGCGTTACGCCCATGGTTTTCAAGTTAAAAACTAAAACATAGACCTTTAAAAATAAGTAAATATGAAAGAAGATTATAGTAAATATTTATGGGCCATCCAAGTCAGGCCTGACTGACTAACAGAAATTTGACTGGCCACTAGAAAACACAGTCCTTAGACATCACCTTCAAATTAGTAAGGATATTTATGTAATGATTACTGGCCTTTGAGATAAGCGTGTTCTTCTATATGCAAATTAGTCCTGTGCAATAAATCAAATTACAGAGCCTAATTTGTCTTAGATTTTAAAATTCAGAATTCTAAAGCATGGCATTGTATCAAGCTGCATTTCTGAGATGCCTGGACCACAAAGAGGAGAACATATTATTATTTCTAATCTTTGAAATCTTACCTGTATGTGTAAAAATCCAGAGTATTTGTTACATGCCACAAAAACATGCAGCATAAATTCTCTATGCTTTGTGTTCTGATCCAGCTGGTTGCAGCAAGGTGACGGACTTTGCTGTTTCTGATAAATGGCCAAGAATGAATGATCATTTGTACTACTGTGGCACTGAAGAGATTTTCTTCAATGAGGATGTTTGCAGCTGAAAACTTGAAACTCTGTAGGCTGAATCAAGCCACCAAAATATTTAAGCATGTGTTCAGTGGTGTGTATGAGTGGTGCTCGCTGCTTCACTCACTGAAACTGTTCTACATGAAAAATTGATGTGTATATGTAAGTGAAGTTTGGGAGCCCACAAGTAGGCTCATCATCAAAGACAAAAGATAAACTTATAATTTCACTATTGTGACATTAGCAGAAACAACTTAAAAAGTTGTTTGGGGTTGCTAGTTGTTGAGGCATAAATATTTACTCCTTTATAGCAGAAGCTAGAACACAGCTTTTTATTTGCTTTATAACGGTGAACTGTGAATTAAAATGAAAACCAGTATATTCCTACTCACTGTCTAATCAAGGCCTTCCACACACTTAAGAACATTTTATCAATTTAACTTGACACCATGGTAACATTCTACAGCTATGCAAGCAGTGAATGCTCATTATGTTTGAAACTTTTAATTCTGCGCAAGCAAATCATGTTTCTCTGGTATCAACATTAACAAGGCTTAAAAGTGGATGTTCTAAATAATCTCTACATTTTGGAAGCCAGGGAACAAAGTCACTGCAAAATCCACTGAAAGCATGCCAAAATAAAATCAGAGGATATTGGTAAGGAGAGGATTTTCTTGGGGGCGGTGAGAGAGGGAGGAGGAGTGACTCTGAATTACAAATCTATTAGACGTCATTTGAGTCCTTGACCAGGACAAATTTACAAAGTTAATCTTCGAGGAAGTGTGATTTCTGTTAACTTTTTGCAAAATTCTCTGGAAAATATTTTTGGCAGTAATACTGTGTACTGAAACCTGAGTGTACCAGCTTTGTACTCTGTACTATTTTTAGAAAAAGTCTTTAAAAGCCTTCTATGAAGGTGGAGGTCCCATTAAGTCAAAGAATATTCATTGTCTCAGCTTGGCCTGTGTATGGAACTTGTTATCAGTGGAGGCTTGGCCAGTGTGCTTTTTAATAGATTTCCTGTTATTGTCCATTATTAAAACCCATATAACAGAACCCAGATAATCACGTAAGTAAGTTAAGACACTTAACTTCTGTTTCAATCTGGTAAAGTCACTGGTCACTTCCCATTAGCCATCCTTCCAAATACCTGCATTCAATATAGTATAATCAAAGTGTTTACCTACATTTTATATACAACATCTTGGCTATAAGATAGGGAGTTTTTTAAAGGCTATTTAGCAAGCTGTTAGTGTTACTAATGACTTATGCTGTGAATCTTTCAATCAAAAAGTTTAAAATTGCAGTAGTATTTGGATGTGAAGGAATTTTCTGAGGAAGTCAGATACACTACAGGTAATGATCCTGATAATTTGGTATATAAGGTATTTATCTTTTCGTTTAATCTCAAGAACACATTATGAGTTCAACATAGCCCTCATTCCCAGGTACAAGAAGTGCAGTGTCAAATGTCTTAATTGAATACCAAATTTTGTTATTAGTCATATTTCCATGTAAATTCCCTATGGAATATACAGGGTAAGATGTTTGCCTAGCTAGTTGTTGAGACTGTGTGCTATTTTACAAGAATATTCGTGCTCTATGTGCTGGTAAAACATTCCTGAGTACTTTCAGACACAGAATGTAGATGTAAAAACCCTTCTTCTACTTCTGTCTTGTTTAAATTTGAGGTTATTGTGTGCTACAGGTGATGACAGCCTGGATTAATGTCATTCAGCAAAGCTTGCTCCTACAGGAAGAGAGGAGGAGCAAGGCCTTTATGCTGTGGTGAGCTCTTCCATCTGCTAGGTTGTTTTACATAACATCCTGCAGGGCTCAGGTTCCTGCACACTCATTTTTGGGAAAGTGAAGAGAAGCCAGATTCCATACTAACCAAGCTGAGGTCTCTTCAATGTATATGTCACAAAGTGTAGTTCCGTCTAAGCTGTTAGCTCTGAATGTGGAGTAAGGTGGAATGAGATCATGTAAGAAGGAGAGAGAGAAAGAGGAGGGGAATAGTGCCAAAGGGGAGATACAAGAGGACATTTCTGTTATGTTTATTGTGGCCAATAGTCCTCCCATTACATTAGCCTAGCTAGAGAGCTGGGGTGAGACTGCTCATTCTTCTTCACTTTGACTGTACATAAGTCATCCATGTAGGCATTATACAGCTCTCCAGTAATTATCACAGGATTGCTCGGTTGGGTTGTCTGCCCATACCTTAAATTTGAGCCTCGTGCATAGAGGGAGGGTTGTATACAGCAACCTGTGTTATCACTGGGTAGCTCAGTTCATATAAACGCTCCTGGCTTCACTATCTGCCATGTCTTACATTACCATTCCCATTACAAAAAAAGAAAAAAAAAAGCAGGGTTGTTTGGAGGGGCTTTTTATTAGGTTAGTTTTAATTTAAATCAGTTCTGTCAGTTGGGTAGCCACTTGGCCATGTGGATGCTTGTGCCAACACAAAAGAGACCTAGCTGCATGAGAAACAAAAGATGACTCTGAATACAGTCTTTAAAGCCAATCATGCAGATAATGCTTGATGGATCCACCATCAGTGCAAGCATGTCTGCTTCCTGAAGCTCATTCTCAAAGCCTTTGGCCCAAACAGTTTCTCTAAAAGGGCATTCACAGGACTTTACAAAACAACAACCCTATCAAAGATGTGTACAGAGATCCATTCATCTTAGTGAATGAGTGTGCTCTAGAGAAGAATGAAGGTTTTTAATGTAGGTCAGAGTGGTAATAGTTCCATTTATCTGCTACAACTCAAAAATCTCAGTATTGCCATTTGCAAACTGGAGAGGAGACAGATCTGCCCTCACACTAATCTTAATGACCCTCTGGCAATAATGTAGATATTTAAGGAGGGAGAATACCAAAAATCCCTGTTATTTATAGGATTGATGCTCTTGCTGTCATTATTTAGTTTTGATTATTAAGCTGGAACTTTTTCACAGTCTAATTTATATTAAGATTCCCAGGATCGGTTACATGGACATGATGGCTTGGTCTGGCCTTTCTGTTGAGGATCTATGTCTAAGAAAGGCTCTCCTCCCAAACCACTGCAGTCCTATGGTAGTTCCCTACACATAACCATTTAGCACATGCCAGATGGTGTCCCACATTCCAAGTCACTGGCCCATAAGTATGTCTGGACAAGTATTGTGTGACTGTAATAAATGTAAAGCTGTGATCACAGAAAGCACAGTCACAGCAAAAGCTTGAGTGGATATAAAAAATACACTGGAAGGACGAGTTAGATTAACTAATACTATTTCTGAAGGGACTGTTTTGAGAAATCCTTTGGCCTAGCAACATTCTATTTAGCCCATTATCACTACTCCTGGGGATGCTGTCCAAAGGAGATAGATCATAACTCTAGACAGCCAGAATTCTAAACATGCAACATTCCTGGTAATTTTGTCTCTAAGCAAAAAGTTATGTGGAATTGTAACTACAACCAAAGTGAAGAAAGGTTGTCTTGATAGCACTTTATCTGTCTCAAGTAAATTGATTGTTATCTGTATAAAGGGGAGTAGCACAGAAATGTCAGATGATGCCAAATGCCCCATCATGCACGTGACATTTCTTAACTTTGATTGACAATAAATGAATAGCAGGGCAGAAAACAGCTTTCTGACAAAACATTTATAAAAAGCAAGCTATGCTTTGCAGTCACAAAGCAGAATAGAAGAGGAATCCCACACGAAGGGAAGTCCACCATCTTTGAACATTTGTCAGATAAATCCTGCTTTCTGATGTTTTCTGAGGAAAAAAACTCTTCACTTGGAAAGTAAACACACTTGTGTTCTTTTTTCTTCTGTCAGTTCTTGCTTCATGTCTACCACCTAGTGTTGATATGAACAATTTCCAAGTAAAGACTGCAAGTGTGCTCTGCAATTCTCTGCTCTGACCTGCTAAGAATTCAGCGAGTCGTTTTCCTCAGTGCTTTTGTGTTGTCCTGAATATCAGCATTTAAAAACAGATACATATTCTTGAAAGGTCTGCTGATTTTAATGAATTAAAAGTCCTTATTTTTTATTTTCTGGAAGGAGATAAAGAGAGATTTGGGGGCCATTGTACTGAATGACAGCAAGGTTTGGAAAGATTTGGATCCTTGTGCATCACACAGAATTTAAAATTAAGTTTGCCATCTCTGCAGTGCTAACGGCTTCCATAAGGTTAGTATTTTTTCTAAAAGGGCAGGCACACTACAACAAAAATAACTTTTCAGCTGCTCAGAGTTAGTCCTGACACATCTGGGAATGTGCTGAGGTACTTCAACTCACACAGGAAAAACCACTTAGGGTTTTTTCTTACTAGATGGGCTAGTCTTGTTTGAGGTTAGTGAGATGAACTGGTTTATAGGGCATCCAGCAAGAACTGGATTACTCAGAGTAGCATGGAGAAAAGGAGAATCTTCTTGTTGAGATGTTACCAAGTCAATTTCAGCCTTGCAGTCATGAAACAGAGAAGGTAGAGCAAAACATTGTAAGTTACTAATTTTATTTTCAGTACAAATAATTTAAATCATAATTGAACTAAACTTAAATGTACTGACTGAATTAGAGTTGGGTCACATGTTTTTCTGGTTCCCATGTGGAAGAACTAAACTGTGATTTTAGTATTGTGGGAATGGTGAGTCTTCAGTGGACTCACCATGTATTTATGGATACCTGACTGCTGTCATGGCAGGGGCAAACCTTGTCCTCCTTCCAAAGACAACACTTCTGTATGCAAGTAATACAATGCAAGTTCCAGGGTGTACCTTTGAACCAACTCATTGTAAAGAGGGAGAGAATAAAGATTTTTAAACCAGTGATGATACTAGTATTGTTGGAAATGGTCGTTTCATTGACAATATTACAAACCAAAGAAGGTTTATACTGAGAAATTAGTGTAAAATGTGAAAAGTGGTAGATAAGCATACACTGAAAAACCAAGTATCCATTTCACTGTATAAATTAACATGATCAAAAACTATTATTTTCTATGGATCTCTCCTGACTTCTCTGAATTGTTTTTAAAATTGTAGTCAAATGGCAGATTAAATCCAGCTTGGTGGAAAGTATTTGCCTTCGTAATGTCTCTCATAAAAGAATTGACAAGGAAATGATTAAGCATAGAGCAGGAAATAACGTATTATATCCAGTAATATTTTTATGTAAAGTTTTATGAAGAGGGACTTGGATGAAATTTAGGCCTCTGTGTGTAAATAAACTTGGTGGCTGTTGCTGCTGCAATAAGGACTTGACTGACTTGAGCTGTGCCTTTGTGCCCAGAATTGACCTGGCTTTGGCCGGGCTGTGTAGGTCTATGCCCAAACATGACTGATATCCAGAAAGTTGTTTTGCTGGAATACACTGAAAGAAAAACCCTGCAAATGTAATACAGACCATAAAGTACATACACAGCCACAAAATGAAGTAGTGGCTAGTAGGATTTTGCAGACTAACAGTCATGATATGGCATTTGTCTCTTAGCATGTCATTGTTCTCTGCACTTTTCTGTATTTTCTGTGGGTTACTGGACATAACAGACCCCTTGCCCAATCCAGAATAGGGACCAACTCATGCCTGCCCCTTCTACGTAGGCATCAATTCTGTGTGCTTTTCTTTCTGGCTCACTGAATTCTCCAGTTCAGTGCTGCACATTGCTGCAAGCCTTCAGGAGGCAGAGTGGGACAGTCCCCCACACCAGCATAAGTAGGGGGAGAGGCTAGGAGGAGGGTAAATGCTGGTTAAGGAGTTAAAAGTTGTGGTTTCCACACCAGCCCTGCCTAACCAAAAAGTTCTCCTATGGCTTCAACTCATTGATTAATTGCAGAGGACTAACTTGTTAGGAAGACTGTGGAAATGGTAATTGGAAATGATGGGATGAAATTTTAACTGTACATATTTTGTTTGATCAGTTAAAGTATTATTTTCTTTCTACTAAGGCTGTTAACTGTGGCATGTAGGTGAACCAAGATATATAGGCAGAAGTCATATTTTTTATTCAACTAACTGACATCACTTCTAAAAGCTGCTAGTTAAGGATTATGATGAAACTCTGTATTAAAGGTAAGCAAGCTCATGTACTCATGTGGGTAACATACACTCTTAAGTATTTCATTTCATACTACTTGACAGAACCTATTTGCATGTTAATTTCATAAAAAGTTCATGAAACCAACCTGTTGTATGGCTGATGGATCAGCATACAGCTGTGTTCTGTTGAGGTCTTGCATTTCTTCCTGCTTACAAAGCCTTTCAAACAGTAACCTTTTGCCTTCTGTTACCGTATGCACTCTCTCTGTTAATAGTTTTTGGAAGTGGAGTATGCTGTTTTCAGAAGCACTTTTCTTAAGTGGAACAGGTGACACCTCTGTGGACAAAAGCAAAGTATGTGGTTAGAGTGCACAAGTCAATGAACTGCTGACACTGAAGTTTAGCACATGCTGGATTTTTTCCTAAAGCTGTTCTTCTGATCTGCTCTTTTGGCAGGCATTGCCTGGTGTTGTATAAGGGATCATTGTATAATGGAGAGTAGAAATGCAGCAGATCCTGTAAAAATCACTTATATCTCAAACTTTCAGTTTTGCCTACAGCCCTCTCTGAGAGGTACTTACATAATGGGCAATAAATGAAAGTCTGTTTAATCAGACTTTTTCAGAGTGATTAAATAGTGTTAGTACAGTTTGTGGTGGTGAACTAAACAGGTTGAATTCAAAAATGTAATGTTCAGATCATTTCTCTTCACCTGTCTGTAGATATCATTGTAGTATTAAAAATAGTGGTGAGCTCCTTAAAACTAAGTTTTTTTGTTCCTCATTGTTTCATTTTCTTTTTATTTATGGCCTGTCAGTTTTGCAGGAAGAAAAATAAACTGCTGATCATATGCCACGTATTTCTATTCTTCACATCATTTTTCTCTTTCCATGATTCTCTCTAGTCTATCTTCTCTTTGACACAGCTGTCTTAACCTTTCTTGGGTACAACACATTAGACATGCTTACAGACACAGTGGTGTAATATAAGGAAATCACATCCACAACTGTGCCTGTCCCCACTTTCCCTTAAGCAACACAATTGAGACATCTTTTTAAAATTTTCTTTGCATATGAGTCTTATAAATCAAGTAAGTTTTTCCTGATGTCTACCTCATTTATACCAGGGATGAGGACTGAAGTAAATAAATTGCAATTTTCCTTATGCCTACATTTTTATCAGAATTCTTTCTTTTGCTGATTGTTGATTTGTTTGATTTTGTTGATTTTTAACTGTTTGAATACTGGATATAAGAATCTGGCATCCAATTCAACAGCAATGTATAGATACTTTTAAAAGTATCTCTTACCATCATTCCATGTTTTTCTCTTGATACTCCAAGATCCTGTGTCTGTAGCATCTCCCACTGAAACTTAGAAGAGAAAAACAAGGTGACTGAGTGTTTTGTCAAGATTCTCAAAGCACAGTCAGTCACACACCAAAAAGTTTTGTACTACAAAAGCAAATACCCTAGGACAAGACACATTTATTTGGCAGATGCCTCAGATTAATAATGGAAGCTTCTTTTTGAAAAGTTATTGTTTTACTGGCCACTCCATCAGTATTCACAGATGGAGTGATGGTCACTCCACACGGTCCTTTTCCAGCATTCTGAAACATAAAATAGCCAGGTTGGTTCTTGGTCTTGACAATAATCTTGGTGTGGACATATGCCTTATCTCATATGCCATATCTCTCAATTCATGGAGTAGAAACGAGCAGTAATATATTTGGTTTCTGTATTTGGAAGAAAATACATGTCTTGAGAATATGATTGAGCACAAGACTGAGGCAGGGGAGAACTGTCATCCCACAGCTCCATGGAGGTCATTCCAGCCACAACTAATGCAGTACTGGATGGTGCCCTTGGATACCACACTAGGGCTCTGATTCATGTCTGAGGACAGCTGGTTTAACGCTGGTTCCAGCAGTTTCTGCTCAAGCTGTCTATCTGAACTTTGCTGCAGAAATGGTTCAAGTCCTCAACTAACATTTGTGTTATTGCAAACTATTATCTAACATATTGAGAACAATCACAATTAGTTCTGCTTTACCTTAAGTCACTGAAACCGAAGTTGCAGAGGTTCAGTTACTTCTACAAGAGCACCTAAACTGCCTGGAGCAGGGGCAGGTGCCCCTGATATCTGAAGCAGCTGGCCAGTCACGAGAACCCTTACAGCAGACACTGTGTGGTTCCTAGATCAGAGAGTTTTTGATACTAAGATAGAGACAAACTCTACTTTGAAAACTGAATCTGCTTTAGCAAAACTAATACAGTTACTACAAGGGTTCAAATAAACATCACTGCCCTGGATTTTTCTCTCTCTTGACTCCAGTATGTATTGAATTAATACAGTTTGGGGATTTTGGAGTCCTTGCACTTGGCTTGATTGCTACTGATTTCTGCAGTTCCAAATGGTATGAGCTTGCAGCTCTCTATCCATTAGACTTTACATGCCTGCTGTATGACTTCTAAAACGTGCCATGTTTTCCAGCACCATTTCACTGTATGTCACTTAGGCTTTCAAGAGCAAAGATTCTCCAGTAACACTGAACGCTTCAGTGCTTTCACTTTTTACTAATATTCTCACTTCTATATGTCTCCATACACTACTTGAGTTCCCTGAGTGTTCCCTATGTGACCATGCAGATACAGCTGCCCCAGTTATTTTCCCTCCCCGTTTCTGGCCACACATTTCACACGTACAGCATGGCTCCAACAAGCAACTTAAAAAGTTCACCTGAAGCACTTTATCTCATCACTTGAAGTTTTTAGTACCTGATAGGAGACTTGAGCTTTCACATCCCCAGCCTGAGGTTCCCAGAGGCTGTCTTCTTAAGATACAGTCAACTTCATCATAAAATCTCATTTTTCTCCTGGGATTTCCAAGATGTTCATTTTCTTTCTGTAGTGCACGGTATTCATATTTTAAGTTCTTGTACTTTGTGCGACATTGTTTCCAGTCTCTCTCTATACCACATTTCATTAACCTTCTGGCAATTTCCTCAAATATTTCTTTATTTCTTGTGGCCCCTTCAAGCATTTGTTGTATCTTTTCATCTGACCATATGTTGATCAGAGCCCTAACTTCATTATCACTCCAGTGTTTTCCTGCTCCTGTATCATTAACTGTAATAACTTTAAAGTGATTTTGTGCTTCTTCCAAGGGAATGTGATTGTCTGAAAATATAAATAAAAAAACTAAGTAAAAGTGCTATAAATACATGCTAAATATACCTATATGAAAACATAATTGCAACTAATGATTTATCTTTTAACTTTATAATTTTAGTATCCATACACAATTGTTTTCTCTTAAGTATGCAAAATATGTAGCAAGTGGAATCACTTGTTTCTCCAAGGCATCTAAAATTCAACATTTTGTCACTATAATTGTGCCACTGTTGTTGTTAAATTAAAGACAGATGTATCGAACTGTTACCTGTAGGAAAGCAGTAATCCTTAAGCTTTAAAGACCTCAGCATTGATGAGAAGTGTGGTTTCAAATTAAAATGGCAACATTCTACTTGGGATTCAACAGAAGAAAAAAAATCTTCATACTCAAAAATTGGTCAGATGTAGGCAGATGCTGCTCATTAGATATGTATTGAAGGCAAACTTGAACTACAGTATTAATACAAGTTTTGCTCATTAAAGGAAAAGAGCTATGAAACTAATTTTTAAGTTTACTAACAAAGCTAGAATGGAATCAGGAGTAGAAAAGTAGAGCTGTGTTTACAGTAGAGAGCTGATTGCTCCAGCTTTGGTACTGAAATTACAATGTGATTTATTTCATAATAAATGCATGGAAATTAATATTCACCTGTCCCAACAATCCGTTTTGCTACTGGTGTACAAGATCTGTCTTCTGAGGTAGTGCTTGTAGAATCATCATCTATGGAAACACACAGTTTTAAATAGGCTTGGATTTAGACAAATTGCTAGTATTATTGTCATCCTCTGTAGGAAACACCTATTTCCACCTAAAAGTGTTGTAAGCCCTCAGTCTAACCCATTAGTTATAGACTTGAAGAATCACAGAATCATGGAGTCATTTAGGATGGAAGCACTAATCCTTTAGGATGGACTTAGCATAGCCAAGTCCACCAGTAAACCATGTCCCTAAGTGCCACACCTACATGTCATTTAAATCCCTCCAGGGACAGTGACTCCACTGCCCAAGTTCAAGGTGACAGTTCTACTGACCTCCCTCCTTCACCAAGAACTGAAAACACTGTCATTTTGTGACTGCTGTGGCCAAGAGGCTCCAGCCACCACCAGTCCTTTATTCACAAACACCAGGTCCAGTAGGTACCTTCCCTGGTTGGCTGCTTCACCAGCTGTGTCAGGCAGTTGTCAGACACACACTCCAGGAACCTCTTAGGCTGTGTCCTTTGCTATATTTCCAGCAGACATCTGGTAAGCTGAAGTCTCCCCCAAGGGCCAGAGAGTGTCAGACTTCTCCCAGCTGCTTCTAAAATATTTCAGCTGCCTCTTTGCCCTGGTTGGGTGATCAAAAACAGACTCCTACCAGGATACCTGCCTTGTTGCCTGGTCCTGATTCTTACCCATATATCCTCAACCTTACTGTCACCATCATGAACTCTAGACAATCAAAACACTCTCTAATATACTGTCCCCACAGTCTCTCCTTCCTTGACACCTGTCTGCATATTCCTTAACACTTTCACCTGTTGGAAATGGGCCAAAACAGAGCTGTAGGTCTACTCCTAGGCTCCTGAGATATTCCTTTTTTTTTAAACTTACCAACCTCCCCATGGCTTCCAGTTCTGTGCTCATTCTCAACCATATGGATTCTGATTTCTTCCTGTCTTTGGCAATGTCACTTGTGTAGTGCTGACTTGCATGATTACTATGTTCAATTGGACATTACGTGATAGGGAATTTGTGTGTATGAGGCAGTCAGTTGAGCTGCATGACATTTTATTCTTCACTTTGCATTCATGTGACCTCGCTATGTCTCAACTTTCAGGGTCACAGATTTACTTTATCCTCAGTGTCACTTGTGTTTCTGTGTGTCATTGTTGTGATGGCATTGCTCTGATGTTGTCCTCAGTGTCACAGTCACTACAGTTGTCTTTCACAATCAAGATCTGCCAATGCAAACAGTTGTAAAGTGTGTGTTGCATAGGGTGTCTCAACATCCAAATTACAGATAACATAATTGAAAAGAAACCTCTTGCCTGGAATATGTCTGATGCATACAATAGAAATATTCTTATGGTAGAAACTTTCAAAGTGTCAAAGGCCAAAGAATTGCTGTTCACAGAATCACTAAAATTAATCTTTTTTCTATTAACTTCTGCATACAAATAGCATTGCTGTACAGAGTATTTTGATCCTGGGTGTCAGGTCACTATATTTCGATGCCATCATTATTTCCTCTGATGTCTTTTTTTCATGATCTTCTGTGGGTTTTATGCTCATTTATTCCAGAATATTAATATCCCTACTGTGTTCTAATGTTAAATTTTCACATTTTTAACAAAAAAAATCTTCTCCTGATCACTTATCATTGAATATATGACTTCTACATATTGCTGAAGTGCTAATTTCAGTTTTATATTTAAAATAGTTCAGAATATATATATGGAAATTGGTTGATAGTAACTCATCTGATATTAAATGCAGTCATGAAGTAGTTTGAAAATACAGACAAGGTATAAAATGTTCTGAGTTTCTGACACAGTTATTTACCTTTCTGTTTTATCCTCTCTAGCAACTGTGTAAGGAAAACCATATTTGCGTCACAATCAAATGCAGACTAATCATATTCATCATAAAAGGAGTATGTTGTCTGGGAAAATAAGATTTTGTTACAATTATAGGAAGGAGAAATAAGTGTTCATACATTTTTTGCACTATTAAATAAAAAAAAAACATCATAATCTAGAAGTAGAACCACTGTAATTTGGTGGAATAACATGATGAAGCTTTGGAATCTGCAGTGCCCAGTAAAGTAGAATGTCCTGTTAAAACTATCATGACAAAGTCCTGACCTACCTATATCAATCGTCTCCTTCTTTATTTGTGTAGCTTCCAGAGCTGCTGGGGTGGAGTTGGCAAAATCCCTGTCATATTCAAGGATGTCTGTAAAAAATAATCATTTACAGAGTTCGTATTAACTAAAGACATCCTGAGTTTTGTCTTGAGAGTCACCTCCTTCAGAATGCCACTGATGATAACAACGACTGTTAAAGATTTTCTCTCAATACATTAAAGCTGCCATTTATCTCAAGTAATAGGCTTAAGAGGGGAGTGTACGCGCTTACAAAGTAAATCCAGAACATCGCATAATATATATAGGCTGCATGTTATTTTAACCTGGATCAGAATTTGTAGAATAGTTCACTGATGGTGAGTGTAAGATATCTAGTTACTGGCAAATGTTCATGCAGCAGAACAGGCAAGACAGTGACTTGCATAAAGGGTGCAATATATACTGAAATTATTGAAAGATTCCCAAGTGACTGAAACCAAGAGTATTTGAATTAGCCCCAAAAGGAGCAAGGACACTACACTGACACATCAGGGGGCTATGCTTAGACACTTGATCTGTAAGGCTTCCTGCCTGATGGAGACAATGTACTAAAGCCCATCCTGAGAACATATCTGCTTCTGCAGCTTGCAGGGGTTTACATCACACAGCTGGGTGACAGAGGTGTCCCTGGGCTCCCCTCCATGGGGAGGAGATCTCCATTCCTCTGCCATTGGCCCACTGGTGTTAAGGGAGAATTCCACCCCTCTGCCCTGGGACAGAGGTATGGGCAGGTGGATGATGCAAGTGGTCTTGCTGATCCTCGCTTTCTAGTGAGGACACTGCTCTACAGAGATTAAATGGTGAAGGCCACATCATGGATCAATGACAGCAGTTTTCTGGCTCCCAGCATGTTCTCAGTCAATTCAAGAATATTGCCCCTAAACATTGAGCAATAAAGTTTAATCTAGAGCCATTTTATTAAAAATTACCCCCAGATCAATACAGCTTTGTTTGCATCAGATGTTCTTTATGATGTGACAAGAATCATGTGCTTGGGGTTTTTTTGGAGTTTTTTTGTGGGTTTTTTGGGGTTTTTTTGTTGTTGTGGGTTTTTTTGGTTTGTTTTTTTTTTTTTTGACGAGCCAAGAATGTGGGTAGGGAGCCCACCTTTTTTTCTAAGGCACCTTTCAGAGTTTTGGAGGGAGGGCACAAGAAGAGTGAGCCAAACAGAACAAGCCATCGACAGTTTTTGGCATGGATAAAACACTGGCTCCATCTGCATTGTTAGTGAAGCTATAGACAGTTGCCAGCAAATATGCTTAATCTCTACTTTGTGTTTGAAGCACTGCTCACAAGGCCACCCAAGCAATGCTGTCACAGTCTTTCAGCCACTCAGACTGATACAAGCTCTGTTCTCTTTTGGCACTCTGTCACCATCACTAATTATCTTATTTTCTGGCTCATGAGGCAAGATTAGTAATTTGTCTCCTAATCCTTACTCTTATGTGTGTCTTGTATAGTATAAAAGAGAAGTGGGATATGTTAAAACTAGGGAAAATTTCAGCTGAAAACCCACAGGAGTTGGGGACTGTTGTGGTCCTTCTGCTCCCCCAGCTGGGCAGTGCTGACAGCAGCGTGTCAGGAACTAGGACAGGCTGTGCAAGGAGCTGTGAGGATTTATTTACCTTTGTCTTCTCCTCATGTAGGCATTTGCTGCTTTTTGAGTAGCAAATTCATATGGGCAGACGAGAAAAACAATACCATGGCACATCAAATAACTAGGTGTTCTCTAGGTGTATTTGTTTTTTTTACTAACACCACCTTAGTATTTTCCTTACTAGAGTATCGCAAATCCAGTTGGGCTGTTTATAAAGACTGGCAGTGATGACAGTGTTACTTTGGTCTGTAACTCAGATTCACTGTAAGATCATGAGAAGCATGTGCACTCTGAAGCACTCTGTGCATCTTCTGTGCATTTACACAGCTGCAGTTGCCAGAAGGCAATGCCTGCCCAGGCTAACCCTTATATGTGTATTTATATATGAGCAAGTGTATATACAGCTCTGGCTGCAGAGTACATTACGTGCATATACTGATAAGGAAGATACCCAGATATGAGTTTAACAGAATTTCTAAATTCTCCTTTATGTCAAATGGGGTTTTTCTAAAAATTTTTAAGGCACACAATATCTATAATTTAATAATTCCATGCCTATTGAGAAACAATTTTCTACATAAGTTCTGATGAATGTGCAGGAGCTTTTAAAAAAAGTCACATCTTATATGCCAGTGATTGTCAGATATTACTCGTATCAAACAACCAGTGTAATGTATCATTGCCTGTTTGCCTTTTTCACTATTTATCATCGTGTATATTTATGGGTACAGAGGTACATACAATCTCTTTACTTACCAGTTTCTCACTTCAAAATTACTTGGACTGTCTAGGAAAGGCATTAGAGATTAGAGAACAAAGGGTCTCCATGATATTGTAATGTAAATATGTGCATCTTTTCTCTGCTTTATGCAATATCTAATTATGTCACCATTAATAAAATTAAGGACTAGGTGTCTTTTACCACCTGCAAAGAAATTATTTGAGTGTGTATTGTTTGTTTTGGAATGAGGGAAAAAATTCTGCAAACTGAATTTGTTTGTTGGTTTTGCCTTGGAGTGTGGTTTTGCCTTTTTCCCCCACAGCAGTTTCTTAAGAGTGGACAGGCTGAGCCACAGACACTTTTGAAACACTTGCTATTTTAATTTTCCCCACACAATCATATTGCATTTACAATTACCCAGAAACAAAAGTATGCAGTTAAAAAACACATACTTAAAAAGGGAGTTGGTAACCAAGGTAAACTACAGATATCTTTATACCTACACTTACCTTAAATGACAGAAATGTGTACTCAGAACTTTACTAAAAATATTCATTTAATTTTATCTTAAATAGCTTGTTTGGAAGAGTGCAGTCCAAGAAGTTACAATATTACGTAGCACCAAGTGGTTGAAAACTGCCAGATGACAGTTAAGGAGTGCTGCTGAATCTTTGTATTATTACAGTGTCTTACTACTGTCCATGTGTATGTAGTAATTTTACTTGTTGATAGGGAGAAAAGGAATTTAATAAATTTTTTAACCTGTCTTAACTGGATCCCACAAATAGCCATTTATTTCTTTCATATTTGTCTCTCTGAAAATGAGATCTCTAAAGGCAATGCAATTTTCAACCTGTTTTCGCCATGGAATGTGTCAAGTGTCCATGGTGAGATGGTAAAAGGTCGCTTTTTAAATTTATTAGTAAATTTAAATTTATTAATGTAATTGCTATTGAATGAAAAATCCAAAAATTTTTCTGTCTAGTATACCTTAAATTACCTCTTATGATCAACCATCTCTTTACTTACTTGCCATAGCTGCTTCTTTCATTATATGCAGAGCTTCCTGATTCTCTGGAGTAGTATTTACAGTAACAACATCTGTCAGAAGATTTTTAATTTGATATTAAAATTCTTCAAGTTCACATTAGACTGTTTTAAATTCAGTAAGACTACTCCTTAATGCTTAATTTAGACCACGTTCTGCCTCACACTACTGAAAGAGAACATGAGGTGCTCTGTTGTGGACAATAAAACCTGACAGCCTGAGAGACTTTCATGTGTCTCTGGCTAAATGTTAAACTTCTGCTTCCCCTAAAATTTATATTTTCAGATGTAAGCCATAATCTTTCTTTGTAAAGACCAGGACGTATGACCTTCATATTCAGTGAAACTCTTAAATGAAGTTTTCATCCCCTGACATGAGCATTTTCACAATTATATCATGATCACATATTATGAAAAAGAGAAGTTCTATTAGTTCATGCACAGGAGACTAAACAATTCTAATCCTTGGGAATACATAGTTTAAGTAAATGTAAATGCAGGAGGACATTGCACTCAACTTGCTTAAACCAGTAGTTTCTTCTCTTCATTCTGCGTCACATGTCTTTGAATGATTACTTACTGGACTGATTTTATCAAATTTAGCAGGACATTATTAATGTGTACATAAGTACGTGATGGTTGTCTCTATGACATTATCTCTTGCTTTTAAGTTTTCTAGGTCTCTGAATTTTCTACCCTTAATTACAATTTGGGCTCATTTTAGAAATAAATCTTAAATTACTAAATTTAGGTATTTATATAAAATAGAAGACTTTTCAGATTACCTGAATCAGAAACTTTCTTTATATCTGCAATCTGTAGGTCTTCTGACATATTACTAACAGAGTCCTCTTCACCTGTGTCTCCAGGCATTTCTGTGTAAATAATGCTAAATTAATTAGGGCACCAAATTTTTATACTTTATAAGAACAGCTGTGGTGTATCAAATTAAAAAGTCCATCCAGCCTCGGATGCTCTTTATGCCAGCAGGCAAAGTAGATGCATTAACAAAATGTCTAGAATGGCAACTGAAGAGTTAATCTTCTCTCAAAATGTTCTAACATTTTCAGCCAGACTGTCTTCATGTAATATTCTTCTTGACTTCTCCCATTACTTTACTAACTTCTAGTCTTACATTTGGCCAACATAGTATCATCCTCTCACCTCAACTAAAAGTTTGATGTTTAATTCTGTTCTTAAACAACATGTATGTTTCTGGTTGTACATACCAATAAAAATGTTGTAACTCTTGGGTAGTGCAGGTTCATCAGTCTACTCTAATTCTGCATTGATCATCCATTACCATTAATTGTCAATAACCACCGAAAACCAAAGGTAAGCTCTGCCAGCATTCTTAGTGCTGTTCCTTTTGTTATTTTCATTGTTATCTCACCAGTTTGGGAATCTTGCTCCAAAGGCCAATCAAACTGAGCTATTTGAGGCCATAAGAGAAAGACAATTTAGATACTAATTTTTTAACCAATATCTATTACAGATTTCTTTCGCTCAATGTCTTAATTTTTCCATTAACATAGTCTGACTATCTCTCAGATCCATTTCTGTTATCTAAACTGGAAATAGTCTCTTTTGACATGATTTTGACTGGAATTGTCTCTCTGTATCCTTTTATCCTATGTCTTAATCTTTTTTTCCTCCTTTTGCTTCTCAGTTCTATAAAAAAAAGTACAGGGCAATTACTCAATCTGAAGTATTACCTTATAACAAAATACAAAACTACCGGACAAAATAGTAAATTTCCATTCAGTGTTTTTCCACCCCAGCCAATTGGTTAATCTCTCTATTTGTGCTTTTTGAGTTTTTTTTTTTAAGATCTCTCTCTAGTGCTGGAAAACTAAAAATTTTAAATGATATGTGGGTAGTTGAAGTACTTACCTACAGAATCCTTTTCTGATTTTGCTTCTGTCCATTCTGGAGGCCTCTCACTTTCATCATTATCTGATTTACTTGCTTGTTCCATGGTGCAGTGCCCCAGAATAGCATCCAGTTCATTAAAAAATTTCATACTTTTACTGGTACTCCCTGAGTCTTGGGCACTTTTTACACTCTTGTATTCGTGTTTCAGATTTTTGTATTTTGTCCTGCACTGCTTCCAGTCCCTGTCAATTCCAAACTTTTGCAGTCTAGCAGCAACCTGTTCAAATATTCTTTTATTTCTCACTGTCCCCTCTAGTTGTTGCTGGATATTTTTGTCTGACCATATGCGTATCAAAGCTCTGACTTCATTAACAGTCCAGTGTTTTCCTCCTTCATTTGCTACTGTAGGAATAAAAGCTGGTGGTTTGGAAGCCTCTACTGCTGGTGCTGGATTACCTGCATTGTGTGGGGTAGGGGAGAGACACAGATATTTGTTACCTGCATTGGGTGGTTGGGGTGGGTGAAGGACAGAGAGAATGAGAATGAAGGATGCTGTTTCCCCAGCAGAAGAAGAAGCAGAGGTGACATTAAAATCAAGCTATTGGTTATTAATTTGTCAGCATTTTTGTTAATTCTGATATCATTTTTGCTTTGACTTGAAGATAGATATTGAGATAGCACATGTACATTTAATTAATCTAAGAGGAATATTTCTTTCTTCTGTGTCCTAATACACTAAATTTTTACTTGTAAGATCTTGGGGAACAACTGATGAGCTGCTTTGTCCTTCAGACATTAGAGAGGAGAAGAGTATTGTTGGGAAGATGGGATGTGCTAAATGAGCACAATAAATTGGCCCTGAGTCACTGACACTAGCATCAAGACTTAACTTGCTGCATTCATGCCATACTTCAGTTTTTAAACACATGGAGAGATATAACATGGGTAAGGACCTAAAGAATCTGATCCTTCTTAACAAAGCACCCCAGTTGAGGGGAGCAGAGGAATGGAGACTTTTGCTTAAGTCAAACATTTGTGTGACAGAAACCAGTTCTCATGGCACAGAACCATCACCTTTCTCAGGGCAGATCAATCAAAAATATTTGTATTTTTTAGTGAAAATCAGTGTGAGTTGTCTTACTCTGCAAAACTAAGATAGTTTTTCATTTTCTCCAGTCTACAACTTTATTTTTTAACATTATGAGGTAAAGGTTGCCACCCATGCAATAACTTTAAACACTGAAATATTATGTATTTTAGTTTATTAATGTTTCCTTGTTTCTATTTATGAACTTGATTAAGGATTTTGTTTTGGTTATCAAATTAACTTGAAAAGTGATTTCTCAGGCATTTTATAAAGAAAGCCTTGCAAAAATAACTAAAAAAAACCCAAATAAACAAACCCAAAACCAATTCCAGGGCATGATCAAATAAAGCAGCATGAAAATGCCCAGTAACTGACAGGTTTTTACAGTCATACTGCTGTGATAAATGACTCTGTCAGTGTCTCTCTTTCTGGAAGAGCAAACCAGATTATGGGAGTTCGATACTTTATAGCCACTGAGATGTGTGTGATGGCAATAATATCAGACCCTTGATTGTACACAGAGCTTCAGTGGAGCATATTTATAATAAACTGTCTGGGGACAAACTTGTCCTAGATAAAGCCATTCTTTGCTAGTCTCCATAATTCATTCCAGTTGTCAATAAGTTGTTCTAACACATTTTTTTTCCTTATAGTCCTGAGTTAATCAGGACTCTGCAGCAGCCAGCTGCATAGTCAGTGTAGTTGAGAAGGGTAATTTTCGGGTGGCACATCAATTATGCTTTCTCTATTTCTTCCTGAGGGAGTGAAAGAAAATGCTGATTTACTGGTGAATCAAACCATAGGAACTGCCACAGATGATAACTGCCAACACCAGATAGGCCGGAGAGGAAAGGCCTAGAGAAGATGACAAGAAGAGAGGACGAAGAATGCAAGGAGGTGTTCTCTACACTTCCTGGTCAAAGCCATAGAGCATGGGGGCATCTGGGAGGAATAAAGTTTCTTTACTCTTTGTAAATAGACCAGTATTTCTCACTAGTCAGTTCATTTCCAACTGAGCTCACTTTTGGTTGTGGATATTAGTTCAAATGAGTTCTGGTGACTTGGTATATTCCTCACTTATTCTGCTGTGTGCAGAATGAAAAATGGTGGGTCTGTTTGTTCCTCATTCTCTTTGAAAAACATGCTGATTCAAAATATCCTGCCTACAAGTACCACTTTGAAACAAAGTTTGTTATGGTCAGTGCAAAAATTTTCCTTATATCTTAAAAGCATTTTAGTCCTAATTTGTTTTAAAAAAATGTTTAAGCAGGATATACATTATATTTTTTATTTGAAAGGTGCATTTATACCATATTTAATCTTCTTCTAAACTTCCTCACACCTGAGAGATCTGCTGAAATAAAACCAAAATATTAGGCATTATAGATACAAAGGGGTCAACATTTTTCTTTCAGTGGTTTCTGAGATAGTGCCTGAAACTTACAGACTAGAAGAGGTAGTAGAGGAGGGCATTTTAGTACTAGTATGTACTTGAGAGCCCATACAATTGAAATTATTTTGCTGACTTTGTAGAAAGCAGCTTCCTCAGAATTGAAGACTTTCCTGCTTGGCAGTGTATTGAGCACTGAGAAATAAAAACACGTTCCTGTAAAATTTGATTCAGATACTTTCTGCATGTTTTGTTTATGTGCATGAAGTATTTCACATGTGCATAAATTCCATGTGACATTCTGGTCTCTTCCTTAATTTCTTTCTATGCCAGGCAAGAGGGTGTAATGTGTAACATAATAGCCAGGCTTAGCCTGTGCCTTGTTTCCTTCCTGAATATGGCCCCTTGCAGATTTTGTAATGGAAGTTGTTGTGACTGGACTGGAATGTATACTAAGGCATAGAGGGTATATAAAAAATAGAAAGAGCATGTAGGAAATTCAGGACAGGTGCTGTTCATCCAGACAACAAATCAGCACATCGGTTGCTTAAATCTGCCTAAAATGTGTTTATGTTTTTCCATTTCCTGTAGCTGCCCCTTGAAGGGGCTCATGCCTAGGATGCTCTTCCTCTTTTTGTCTTGCCAGATTTATGCCTTTGCTTTGTAACTTTGCTGAGCAAAACTACTAGAGTGGGACATTTTCCAAATGAGTTCTATGGTTGGTTGGACTAAAGCATTGCTGACCACTCCCTTGCGTGGAGAGGTGACTTTGAAGTTATGCTGGAGACCACTGCAAGTCTGCATTGCTCTGCATCTCTCTCCTGGCTCACACCACTCAGTCATGCTGCTTTAAGCATCCATGATTTAAGAAAATAGCCAGGGAAAAGCCACAAGCTGACATGGGTATCCACGCTAGCATCTGGCATACTTTCCACTTGCATTTAACAAAATTACTGTGGTTAATGCAGTTAACATGATTAAGCTATAGCATGGGATGTGTTTTGCATGTGAATGGGGGTCATGCAGGTGTTACATCATATACAGTGGTCAGTGTCTAGTGATGCACAAAACCCCACTAATGGTGCAAGGAGATGGTGCAGAAGTGTGGCTGTAATAAAGCTACGCTGATCAGAAACTGAATGACAGTGTTTTCAAGCTATCGGGAAGTGCTCTAACACCCATGCTGCTTTTTAGTTTTTGATCTCTCTGTACCATCATACTATACCTAGTTGAACTGGTCTGGCATGAGATATAAAAAGTAGTGGATCTCCTGCAGCATCCTCATCATCTTCTAAAGAAACTGGTATTTCACCTGGGAAGGAAAGAGTTTTTAGATGAAAAAATAGGTATGGACTAAATTTGCTTAAATTAGTTTAAATTAAAGTGTCCATACACCATGAGAAGATCTTTAACTTGAAAATCTTGGCATTTAATTTGCAGTTAAATTTAATTTTAAATTAATTTAGCCTGTCCCCATAAGGGGGACATGAGTTATAGGAGGCAAATCATTTTATGTCTTGTATATGAAGCCTGTTTGAAATGCTTTTTAAAATTCTGGTTGAAACGGACTTGATTCTAGTGACTTGTATGCTCTTCTGACTCAGTATTCAGGGTAAAGTAATGTAAAGTAAGAGACATACAAATAAAGGCAGACTTTGCACACAGATTCATAAAATCACAAATCTATTTGTGTAACAAAAATTAATTGCTAGAAGAGTATGAAGAAAAAAAAGATGTTCTGCAAAGAGCTCTGGAAATCAATGGAATTCTTTAACGGTATGGGGAAGGAACCAAAATATTCATTGCAACTTGACGACTGACGTATAGCTGACAGGATTAAGTCTAGCTTTTTCTGGCATAGCTTTTCTACATTTGTTTAAAAAGGAACATCATAGCAATTGCTATGTAGGTTTAAAATGCAGCATATGTACATCAGGTTCAGAAACAGCTAGATTTTCACAGACTTTTAAGGTGTCCTGTGGTAGTGTGCTGTTTTCAATATATCATGTTGACAGGAGGTTTGAAATGTTGATTCCTTGTATGGAGCTGAGCTTCTGTTGAGCTCCAGCCAGGCAGGGCACTTCGTCATGGGGAGCAGTAATGAGGTGCAATCTCCTACCCCTGACGTCGGTGAAACTGAAAACTGCGTTTGAAAACATTATCCTAAATCCTCCTGACTTTCAGCAAGGCTCACGATGACTCATAGATGCAGTGGCCTGATCTCTGACTGCTCCCAGCTGTCTGCCTAGCTTCCCTGGCAGTAGCTGCTGCTCCTGCCTCCACCCCCAGCGACAGGACTGGCGTTTCAGCTGCTTAAGAGCAGCAAAGCAAACCAGGGAGAGAAGAATAAATTCTCTGAGTGTGCCATAGGCACTGGCATGAGTAAGGTTAATTACATTGTTATATTAAAGGAGAAACTTTTTTTTTAGTAAGTAAGAACAGTTACCACAAAAAGATATTACTGTATCAGAAAAGCTACTCAATTAAAAGCATTGCACACTTGTTTAAAAAAAATATAAAACACTGTCAATGACGTTGAAAGTGCAGACATGGAAAACCATGTGTAAGTGGCACTTTTATGTCAGCATTTCTGAAGGATCTTCCTGCATGTTAGTAGCTGAGTTTTCTGCCAGTCATCGCTGATGCATTTCTGCTCAGCAATAATCTTTCTACATTTGCTGAGGTAAAGTGAAGGTCATGCAAGGTGACCAGTGCCTTAATATTTAAACATGAAGAAAGAAATATAAAAAGTGTAAATAACTTGAATTACTAGGCAAGAATTTTTTAAGTAACGTATTTAATTTATAAATACTTGATTTAACTTGATTAACAAAATGGGAAGGTCATTCATTTGAACTCTAATGAAAGATATCATTTTTCGTAGTGCACTGTCACTTCACATAGATTTTCTTGGTTGTTGATTAGTGCGATAATACACAAATTATAGGAGAAAATGTGTTGACTTGTATCTTTTTAAATTATTATTTAAGTTACAACACTGCCTCTGAAAAGTGTTTTGGGAGGACAGCATGAACCTCTCTGCTTACATTTTTGCATGTGCTTATGCATAAAGTGTTATCTTTTCATGAACAAGCTGGGAACTGGTGTATCTTGCTAGCAGGATTGTCCTGAGACACCCCTCTCAGATTTCATTGAGATTTTCAGTAATAATTTCTTCAAATACACTTTCAAAAGAAAACTGATTCTACCACATATGAAAAATCCTCAGGGGAAGACTACTGAAATACTATTCCGTCCTATTAAAAAAAAATAGTCTCTTTTCCTCCCTTCCTGTTGCTCCCCCTCCCCAGCAATCTGCCAGTAGCTGAGATAATGTAAAGACATGCTTTGCATCTTTACATTAAGCGTGCGTAGGAATATTGAGACTGAGGCTAAGCAGAATGGTAAATATATGAATTATTTGGGAACATCCCCTGTCCCTGTCATGCTTTTAAGAAGACAAATCAATACAGCTACCAATTTCTTAAAATAAAATAAGATGTTCATGATGGACACGTATTATCAGTCACAGGTTTTAGTTTGCTGATAGCATTTTGTTCTTGCTACCCAAGCCGTAAGCCTAGACTTCCTTGATTCCTCCAGCCCCCTCGAAATGAGATGTCTCTGCATCTTTTAATAGAGGCAAGGGACCGTTTTTCTCTCCTTACCTCTCCTGTAACACACTATGGTTGAAAGGGAGAAGCCCAGGCAGGGCTGGGGCAGGAGCAGGGGTCTGTCTTTGCCCATGCCGGGAATCGCCTTTCCCTCTGTGTGAGTGACACTGGCAGCTCTGTCCCTGCAGAAGGACTTGAGAGCATCAGCTGCCGAGGCACTGATGCCAGTTTTTGCCTTACAAGTGCTCTTCAAAGTACTGGGCTGGGCAGGTATTGTACTCTGACTGCAGGTGGAATAGGACTGGGCCTCTAGTACAGTGTTAGTTGCTTGACTTGCATTCTTCAATAAGAAAGTTGATGATCTCACAGCTGTTCCCTCAGTCCCTTGTTGTGGATGTATGCATGCATTCTGCATATCTGCAGGACACATTTCTATCTTAGTGTGCTTTCCTTGTAGCTCAACTGTGCTGGTTGTGAAAATCTTTGCATTTCAATTTTTGCATTAGTGTTGCATTATTACAGTTAGCTGCATTTAATTTCTGTTTATCCATAAAACTTTTTTGCTTCTATTTTTCAGGAGTGAATAACAAGTGCTTGTGCAATCAAGAGATATATTTAATTATACCACCTTTAAAACCAGACTGTCCTTGTGCTTCAAAACAAGGCATGTCTCACTCAGGGGTAATTATTTTTATAGATACTATAGTTTGGGATTCACAATTGAAATTAACTTTTGTTGATTTAAATTTGCTAGAGATCTGAAGCAGATGAGAATTAGGACTACGAGGTGCAAACTACATCAAAACACAGAGGATAATCTAATGGCAGATCATCAGATGTAGGACACTATCTTAATTTCATGTAGTCCCCAAAGTGAATCAGCTTGTATTAGCCTCAATTCCGCAAGTTTAAGAATAAAAATGGATTGCAATTCACAGTGCAGAGAGCACATTACAATATTATAAAATTGCCATTTTAATTTGAAGTGACTTTGACAGATTAGAGGCTTTCTGATAGTGATGACAAATTAAGGTCAAGCTTTTTGTTAAGGTAAACAATGACAATGAAAAATGGCAATTTCCTTCCCTCAAATGTGTAAAACAGCATTGTAGAGGGACATATGGAATGGTACAAGGACAAGCTCGATGTCCAGCTCCTTTCTATGCCTTTGACAATATCCCCTGGCAATAATGTTGAGTTTCTTGTTTTCTTAAAAAAGATTCACAATCTTAATTAATGCAAATTGCTACATACCATGGGAACAAATTAAGCTTTTAATTTATCTTTTTAGTCATCTTATTTTGGTACTTATAACTATCATTGGGGCTTATGCTTCAGTGACATTTAGGATGGGACAAGGAGATTTGAGTGATGTCAAACAGCAGATTGACCCTAATGAAATGTTAAGCAGAGCTTAAATGCATATATAGAGAAGGTTGAATAAAACAAGAGATGTAAATAATTTAGTAAAACCTACTTCATAATAAAGGCAGCTGTATTCTCTTGGTCTGCTGCAAAATAGTCTGATAAATACAATAATTTTTACTTTCACTGCTAAACTGCAGTTTTTAATGAGAGATTACTAAGCATCTGTTTCTTGAATATTTAAGTAAAACTGCTTATAAAAGAATTTATCTTAAGCCATCACACCTAAATTTCAAGCTGATATATATATATATGAGAAATAAGAATAAAAATCCTAAATTTCACTTGTATCACAAAAAATACCGATTTTTACAACACCCTGACAGTTTTAACCTTTTATTTTGTGGGTTTTTTTACCTTTACATCTGAATTGGAGCTCTACAAAATCTGCTTCCAAAGTACTGCAAATGAAAGGCAAAGGGAAAGAAAGCACCTTATTTTAATTTAATATTACCACCCAGTGCAGGAGTCTGGACACTAGCAAGTACTCACCGAGGCTGCAGTACAGGCAGTTAGCATAATTTTGCTGGAATTACGCTGTATTTACAGACTTCGACACTGGTGGGTGCTAACATTTTATTCCCCTGCGCGAGGCGTGCATCCAGTCACTTCTAACAGCGCTGCCGGGGCTGAGCAGCCTCCGCTCCAGCGCCAGCCGAGGCGGGCTTCGGTTTCGTTCCCTTTGGGTTTTAAGCAAGGAGAGAAAAAAAGAGAAGCAAAAATATTTTTTTTTACCTTGCGTGCTGTCTGTTGTGGCGCTTGTGTTCAGCTGCGTCTCAGTTGCAGAACACCTGCCGTTTTCTTCTGCTGCTAATTGTGTGACAGGCTCATATCGCAATATGGCATCCAGATCATGGAAAAACTTCATGGTTTTAGTGACATCCCCAGAGTTGTGGGCATATTTAACCGTTCTGTATTCGTACTTCAGGTTTTTGTACTTTGCACGGCACTGTTTCCAGTCCCTGCACACTCCCAACTCCTGTAACCTTTTAGCAATGTAGATAAATATTCCTTTATTCCTCAGGGTGCCGTGCAGTTGCTTTCTGATATTTTTTTCTGACCAGACGCTTAACAAGGCTTTAACCTCCTCTTCAGTCCAATGCTTCCCTGCTCCACTCTCCATGTTGAAAGTGACCTGGAAATGATTCACTATTTCTAGCCAAGATTTTGTTTCCTAGGAAACCAGACGGCTGGTTGTCAGTAAGCTCCGCCGAGATGAAAGGATCTAGTTTTACTGGCTCAAGCTGCCTGAGGGGAGTAACTTGAGACACTGCCAGATAAGCAGGCTCGGCGCTGGAGCCCGGCGAGGGAAGCGGCTCCGCCGGCGGGGAGGGGAGACCTGGGCCGGGCTAGGCCGGGCCGGACCGGACCGGACCGGACCGGGGCTCCTGTGACTCTTCTTCGGGACTCAGTGCGGGTACCAGGGTTTGAGAAGAGAGGCAAAAAGAGGCGGTTTCGTTCCTTTTAAAAAAAGTAAACCCAACAAAACAAAGCAACATCACACACGCGCGCACACCCCCCTTGTGGCCGGGCCTCTGCCAGGAGGCCGCGGCACCGAGCCTTCCCCACACGGGGCGCGTGTAGGATCGTCCTGCCCTGCGTCTTCCATCGCCGTGCACTGTTTGCCTCTGAACTGCGGCCGTAGAGACACGTTTTATATATTAGTGATGTTATAATAAAAGCTGGCATACTTAAAGTCTGGCTCAGCGGGTAAAGTGGTGCAAGCATTGTGGTAATGACGCTGAGATCCCATGTCTTTTGTCAGCGCTAAGTGAAAGATGTAATCCAACGCCTTGACCTGGGCCTTCCTTGGTGTCTGCTTCCCTCTTCTTAGTGATTTAGTTACTATTTAAAGAGACCATGACAGTATTAAAATGGAAATTTCCTGTAGTATTAACATTGCAAGTTGCTGAATGCAGTGCATCAACCATTAAGTCTTACTACCAGTCTTCGTGTTTATAGATGGAACATCTTCCCGAGTTAAAGTAAATGCCTTTAAGAATGTCCTTATCTCTGATTATTTTCTTTGAAGAACTGTGTCACTAACAGGGTATATTTGTTCAGATGTGTGGGAAGTTTGGTTTGTTTTGCTTTCTGTAAGCAAGTGTTCTTTAAAATTTTTGCTTAACATCCAACTGGGACTAGTAACAAATAAAGGGATTTTATGAACTGGAGAAAATTGGTAGTGAGTATGTCAGATGTAGATTCACATCCATTCTATTGACTTTTGTACCCAATTTTACTGTTGCCTATAATAAATAATTCCAGTGACTTCAACTGAGTTAAACCAGTCCAATGCACAAGTAGGACATTAGTTGTCCTTCCCTTTTTAAGGAAAACATCTTTCCTATTCAGACATTATTATATGTGAGAGTGGACAGGAGCTCACCCTTCCACCAAAGGCCTGATGAGTGTTACAGGCACAGGAAGGCACATAGCAGCAGCTTTGTTAGAGGCAACACTGCATTATTTCAAGAAGTCTTTTAAAGGGAGATGGAGCAGACGACACTGTTATCCTAAATAAATAGATAGATAGATAGATAGATAGATAAATAAATAAATGAAAATGGAGCAGCCTGCACTTTTATCCACAATCAATCAATCAATTAAAAAAAAAAAACAGTCTGCAAAGCAAACCTTTTCAATGGATAATGACTGAATTACAGACCATGGGCAGGTACACAGTGTTCTGCCTGCCTTGGGCAGGGCAGCATATGGGATATACCCAGTGGACCCAGCAGGGGGAAGGGCTGGGGAGGACAGGCAGCAGGACAGGGAAAATACACATATTTCAGCTGAATCAGCTCTGCTCAACAAGGCACAGCTGCCAGCCTGAGGCTGATGTGATGTAAGAGAAGTATTTCCATTTGCAGTGACACTTCTACATCAGAGTTATTTTGCCTGAGTTCAGAAGCTGAGATGCCCAACATTAGGCTTATGCACTCAGATGCTTTTATCAGAGGGTCTTTGTAGCTTTTAGAGCTGTAAATGCTGTCTTGTCTGCCTAAGTGCAGAAATGCAAAAGCTTCTGCATAGGTGATCAGTGGAAAAGACAATCCATTCCCCTAAGCAACACCATCAGTTTTTAATAACATCTCACAACCCAAAGCAGAAATAGAATAGCACTACAGAATCTAGTACTATCCCCTAGATTGCTGTGCCTCTAAAAATGGTTTTTCTGATTAAGCATCTGTTTTTACTTTATGCCCGTACTGAAATTGAAGTTCAATAAGAGCCTGAGGCCATGCTTATTAGAGGAAAGATTCTCACTGAATTTAGTGGACTTACACACAAACCTTATGCAACTGTCTTGAAATAAAGCATAACACAGGCAAGAAACTTGCAATTAACACAGCAATTATAAGTCTGTAAAATAAAACAACAAGGAAGCCTATATTAAAATTCCGTTAAAAACCACCTATCCATTGTATATTATCATGTCAGTGCTTCATGTTAATTTTATTTTGTCCATAGGGGTCAGGAGAGTGCTGGAATTGTGACAAGTGATGGCGAGTCATCCCAGGCATTCAAAGTACACAAGGTAAAATGCAAATAAATGTTTTGTATTCTTAAGTGAGATGCATGTAAGTTAGTTTCTGCTAAGAAGCAGTGTAGTTAGAGAAAAAGTAACATTTGATTAGCTGTTTCAATTTTGTCAGTGAATCTCATTTTGTTAGTTGTCTTGAGTGTATGCTTAAAACAAACCTGCCAGCGTTGTCCTGATAGGTGTTTCTGTGCATATAGTGGCAGACACGCAGAAGTTACCCAGAGCATGCTAATTATGTCACAAAAACTTTATACTGAAGTCACCCTCCATCTCAGGTCTTAACTCTGCAGATTTGGAAGAGCACTGATGCTCTTCTTGATGTCAGAAAGAAAAAAAATATTGTTACAGAGTATGCACAAGGAAATGGATGACTAAATCTTACATCAGTGAGACTCAAGGAAGTAGTAACTACTTTAACTACTTTACCCATAGGTAGCAATAAACAGAATCTAAGACAGAATGGAGTCCTGAGAAGGTCACACAGACTTTCTGGAGCTGAGAAAATCACAGGGGATGTTACAAGACACATAGTGACTACAGCCTTAAAAGTATCTATTTTTAGTCAGGGAATAGATTGTTCTGTGAAAATCCTGAGCACAAAAATGTAGATTGCTTCATTTAAAAACAGGACTAAAGGGATCTGATATACCACTGTGACACCTACTCAGCTTCTTTCTTTCCCATGTCTTTCAGACTATTTGTCTTTTTCTTAAAGTTCCATTAATACTATATCACCATTAAGCAGAAGAACTTAGAAAGTCACCAGGAAAATAAAACCAAACAGAATCTTTTCTTCTTTTTTTCTCCCAAAGGGAATGGGTCTTATAAATCACGTCTTCAGCGCAGACAGCCTGAAGAAGCTGTACCCTTCAAACCTTGGTATTGGGCACACGAGGTACTCCACCTCAGGAATTTCTGAGCTGCAGAACTGCCAGCCTTTTGTTGTAGAGACTCTTCATGGGAAGATCGCTGTGGCACACAATGGGGAGCTAACAAATGCTGCACAACTCAGAAGGAAGGTTAGTACCTCCTTTGGGGGCTCTGGCATTGTTTCTTTCTGAGTTTGAGGCAGAAATGAGCAATACAGTTGCTGTGACTTTTCCTTAATACCAAACTGTGTGGGATTATGAAAGAGATCCCTAATCAAAATAGATCATTTTGGGGGGAAAAAATCCTGTCAAGGGGACTCTGCCTTGATATCTCTTTCTAGGTCTGTTATAGGCAATTTCATATTTTCTCTTCTATATTTTAACTCTCTTCCCAGAGTGTGCACAAAGCTAATTAAATGGCCCAAATATGAATTTATGCCCTGAATATTGGTGGCATTAATTTTGGTTGCATGCAGAGCAAAGGAATGAGATGAAAAAGGAAAAAGGTAGTACTAGTGTAGAAAGAAGTTGTCAGACCTAATTTACATAGTTGGTTTGTTGGAAGAAACTTGGCATTATTATGTTGTGATCACATGAAGCACTGTAAAACATTTGTTCATTGCACTGAGGTGTTGTTAGGTTCAAATCTGAGCAGTGTGATGTGAGATTGTTTTTTTAATGCTGGTAATACTTTTGCTTTGTGTCTTAAAAAGCTTATGCGGCACGGTGTGGGACTGTCAACCAGTTCTGACAGTGAACTGATCACCCAGCTGCTGGCTTTCACACCTCCACTGGAAAACGACGATACGGCCGACTGGGTGGCAAGGTGAGGAGCATGGGCTTCACAGTCAACACCAGCCATTAAACCTTAGCATGATGTGCAGCTGTAAATGCACACAGCTGTTCGTGTGGCACACGGTCATGTTCACCTATGTCTCGTTCCAGAATAAAAAACTTAATGAAGGAAACTCCGACTTCGTATTCATTGCTAATCATGCATAAAGACATAATCTATGCAGTACGTGATCCATATGGGAATCGCCCGCTCTGCATTGGTCGCCTCATTCCAGTCGGGGACATGAATGGAAAAGGTAAACTATATATATGTGTATATATGTATGTATGAATCTGCATATGCATGGTGTGTGTGTGTGAAATCACTGATATAAGTAATTAAAGCTACACCTACTAAGGTGTAAGTAGGAATATGTGATGCAAAAATCAGTTTTGAAAAATCAAAAAAGTTGGTAGGGAAAAAAATCATCTATAGAAAGCATGCAAAATTCCATTCCCAGATAACAGGGAGTCTTAGTGGCCTAATGATAGCCACAATTAGGCAGCCCGACTGTAATACAATTTAAATAATTCTCATTACTTAAACAGGAAAGCAGGGATGAACAGAATCCCAGAGGGGTTGAGGTTGGAAGGGCGCTCTGAAGGTCACTGGTCCAAATCATCTGCTCATGCTGGGCCACTTAAAACAAGTTGCTCAGGACAATGTCTAGAAACAAGTCTGGTTTCTTCCTTTTTTCTCCTGTAGTAAGGTGGGCAAAACATTCTGAATTACTTTCAGTATCTCTGAATTCCAGGCAATACAGTCTTATGTAGTGATTGGACCATTACATGATCAGTTAATGGGAAAAATTCCTTGTGTTCCTGCTCAGCCTGCAAATCAATAATTTTCCATTAAGTGAGATTAAAATATGTTCACTTGTTTAAAATAATTCAAAGGCAAAGCAGTAAATACTTCCATATCTTCAGAAAACTGAGTAATTTTAACCACAAGAAAAATTACGAAGATTTTTTAAAGCATACAGACATTCCTACCCTATGTGACACAATTAGATCTTTCCTGTGGTTGAGTCTCAAAACTCTCATTGGAATTCAATCCAGCATCCATTTTAATTGAAAGCATCTATTTATCAACCTATTTAGCATAGGAAAAGTAAGGAGTTTCTTGTGTGAACAAAAGTAATTACATCCATCTAAAGTCACTGAACTAGAATGTGAAAAGTTTGAAATAGTGCAGGGATAACAAAGGTAGTTTCCTGAACTGTCTCCCATCATGAGCTGTGAATATGATGCTGTTACTTCCACTTCTGCCTAGAACTGGTTTATGATGTTTATTTTGTGGATTTGTTTGGGATTTTTTTAAATAATGGAAAGGTGGAAACAGTGGAATGCTCTATTTTAGTTAGAAATTACAATAGTCTTTCATTGCACACTTGGCAACCATAGCAAGACAGATACTGCAGCAAAAATGCGATTGTGGGGGGTCATGGTAGCAAAAACTGGGGACTCTAACTGAAATCTTTTATTTCAGGAAAAGATAACACTGAAACAGAAGGATGGGTTGTCTCTTCTGAATCCTGTAGCTTTTTGTCTATTGGTGCAGAGTAAGTGGCCTGATTCTCACTTTATCTGAAAGCTCTTCCTTAGGCAGTGATTAAACATTAAATCCCAAGTTTCCAAATATCATAATTATAACAACATGAAAGACACCAAGGTTTAGTTTTGCTGTGGAGGGTGTTTTTGCTAGTCCTGTTTTTTGCCAGTTTATTTTCTTGAACAAATGATTGTAAAATATGAATTATGTGTACTTTCATAAAGTAAACACCTCTTACTTGTTGCATTATACCTGATTACCCATATAACTTACACATTTTGCCCTCATTTTCTGCAGCATTGGTGTATTACAAAATAATTCTTCACCTATAGAAAAGTTACACTGGTAACTTTATAAATAAATATAATATAAA